>CABEGB010000639.1:0-339803 GCA_901521435.1 Crematogaster levior
TACATACACATATTAAATATTTAGAATAATGAATTTTGCCGAATAAAAATCTATATCAAATTGACCAAAGAATCCATAGCTGACATAGCACTAGACATAGCTTCTAAGACATTTTATGTATACCGTACACATATGATACGGATCATAGATAATCATTAATATATGCGAGTCCTACAAACTGTTTAACTCCACATGTTTTGCTCTAGCGAAACTTGCCGATTTGTAAAAAATATATTACAAAATATATTATTACACTCAAGAAATGTACAAACTCAAGTCGTAGATTATCCCAGCTACGACCGCAATAATGTCGTATAGAGAATACGTGTTCCGAGACCGTTACCCTGCGAAGTATCGTAAAAAGATTAACTTCCGAATAGCGATCGTCAATACAGCGATTTATCTCTGTATTTATGACGCACTCGCACAACTATTTGCGCATTATGCCTTTTAGACACTGGCGTAATCGGAGAGTGGGAAACTTGTTGAGAAAACGCAAAATTCATTAAAAGTCATCGACTGATTGTTGAGGCTGTTTAATTTTATGAAACCGTGGGTAATAAAATTATGATAAAGTAATAGCATCGTGCACCATGGGAGAAAGACAGATTTCCACATAAAAGATGGAGACTGCATTTAAATGTTGAATGCGTCAAGCTCACGCTCATTCAGTTACGCCGTTGCATCGTGCGAAACGCTTAGCGTTCATGTCCGCGAGATAGACACCGTGGTACAGGAATCCGCCGTTTCCTCTCTCACTCTCGAAATTGCTAAAACGCCTAGGCATCATTTTAACCTGTTTACGAGCGCGCGGCGCTCCCTCACGGGGTCTCTGTCTTGCTTTCTCTATTTCCTTCTCTTTCTGCGCGGGAACACGCGCACCACATCCTTGTTGCTCCTGCCTTGCTGTCAGCGAGAACGTGAAATATCGTCCTGCCCAACTAGCATCCAATAATTAGTTTACTCCTCATTACGGCTGGCCCGCGTTATTAGGAGGCCCCGCGATCGTGGGAGGGAGCGGCAAGGAGCGAGGGGAGGGAAGAAGGAGAGAACGATGAGTCCGGGGAAGAGAGAGGGTCGAGCTCTAATTAACTGGACGTTTAGGGGTTACTCGACTGGTCAAGTTACGGCCACGCCCGTTTGGTTAAGCAATTCCGTTTTTACCTGGCTGGCGCAGCTAGCTCGAATACTTTGTGGGGCCAGTTACCACCCCTGTTTCGTGAACGTGCCAGCGGGATGGTTGATCATCGAACCTTTTCCCCTTTCTTCATTCAAATGTCTCTACTGAGAAGAGTCAGGTGGAGAAAAAACTGTTCAATGGAGTAACAATGTAGCGGCAAAAAAGTAGTAAAAAAAAGGACTGTTAAGAAGTCAGTTGAATGATGCTTTCATTTTTCTTTTCTTACGAAGTACGAGGATACAAAAATTCTCAACACTCTTTCTAAGAATAAATAAAAATCCGTGACAATGATCATTTGTATTCAAAATAAATAATATAAGAGAGATGCCTTTTACGAGCAGTAAATAAATCAACAATAATCATTTGATAACACATGTTTATTATAGGTCAGACGCGTTTCGGCTTACAAAGCCCTCTTCAGTGACATTAAATATAAAATCGTTGGACAATACAAAAAATTCGATTTTTAACACATAATACTTATAGTTAGAGTGCGCTCTTTCTAAGTTTTTTAATTTCAATGAAGTTAGATTTTTGGATTATTTATATTTTTTTACGCAAGTAAAAAGTAATTTCTTTTATATCGCAAACGTTTAAGAAATGTTGGTGTCGATTCTGATTTTGTCATTAGCATGTGCAACATTACATAGCAGTATATTACGCACGATGAGAAAGAAATAAAGAAAGCGAAGAGAGGGAGAGAGAGAGAGCGCACGGATCAGAAAGCAGAATTAAGGAGTTCGGCAAAATGAAAGAATGAGATAACTCAACATGCTCGCGCACGGGGCTATCTTTGATCTTTGATCTTCCTAACCGGGGGATCTAAGGGATGAACGGGAAGGGGGACGATCTGTACAGGAGGATGCAACAGGAGGCAATGAACAACTGGGAGAAAAGAAGAAGAGAAGAAGGAGGAGGAGGAAGAAGACAGAGGGTCTCGTATGATGCGCGGGAGCCATCTCTGTTAATCACCGCGTAATTACCGCTTCAATTATCAGATACAGAGATAGAAGCGCGGAGGGGAGGAGGCAGGAGTATCACGATCGGGTCCCGGGAATCTGTTAGCGGCGACGATTCGCCGACGGAGTCCGGTTTACATTCGGGCCCGTCATTCTCAGCGAACGAGCTACGTCGATCTCGATCGCTTCGAGAGATTGGTAACCGCCTGGAGAAAGTGTCAATTACTCGGAGCACGGGGTATGTTGCAATATCCGTCCGGTAAATTAAACCGCGTCACTCAAGATCTCTGTAGTAAGTATTCATTGATGTTCGATCAACAACATACAACTAGCGGTAGTTTTCTTCTCATCTGAATTACTGCGATCGATAATGAATCTTTAAAAGTTGAATGTTGAGAATTTTGGAATGTCATGGATGCATGATTAAGTTTCAGTTACATTCTTTGTTAATCAACGAAACTGTTATCGCCCTCAGGAAATAATTGCGAGAAAATACAATGTAATAATTTTGAATGTGAGTATTGTATATAAATACAGATTTGTTCGAGAATGTTACAATTTTCTTGCGTTAATTTAGAAATGGTTCTCTTTGCGTCCATTTGTAAACTGTCCCAAAGTCTTAGATTTCATTGCCGAATCTATATTCAAACCAAAAATTACATGCGAGCTCTCGCGAGGCGAATGGATTGTTTGCCAGCCACAGCATCCGACGAATCCTCTTTTTTCCACGTCGCCGCCGACGCGTATCTCGCGCTTATGGTTGCACAGGGGCGGGACAATACTTGTCCAGCTGCCGGTAGGTTGAACAGGGCGTTACCCGACATTCCTCGGTAAATTAACTTAGCGGGCGGCTGCAGCGCGCCGGTGAGCGGCGCGTCTCCCGCCAAATATTCATTTAAAAAGGTAAATGCAATTTTGCCGTTTTACGTGATTGAGATAATGCCCTCCGATTAATGGGCCCTCGCCTTCCTGCCCCCGTCGGTGTCGACTTGATCTCGTCGCTTCTCCTCCCCCACCTATTTCCTTCCCTTCATTCTACCCTCTTCCTCTTCCACCGCTTCCTCCTTCTCTTTATTCGCATCTCTTCTCCTACGGTAGCAAACGGGTCATTACCGAAATTCAAACCCATCCCACGAAAGATCATCGCGGAATAAAACCAGCAGTTCAATTTTCTGCAGGTGTACCAATGTTGAATGTACGTGGTACCGTGAAACTTTAAACTTCGCACGCGTCTTTCATTGTGCTGGCGCATACACGATAAATTAACACTTAATTCTGAATCAGTTTAGGTTAATCTTCCGTGACCCTTCAATTCCAAAATAGTCAGGAAAATTTAGGTTAAAGATTTTCTTTTCGAAATTGAAATAAAATAATTTCGTACACAGAGAATGTTGTGTCAAATTATTATTGCGAAAACCATACTGTATTTTTTCTTTTCTCTCTAACGTAGACTGATGTAAACTAACATAGAAATAATTAAGCAAGTTTTACTTTAAAGTTAATCAAAATAATTTAAAATGGTTGAAACGATCACGTGAAACTTCTACATATGTAAATGCGTAGCTGGAAGATTTGGGCGAAGAAGTAGCGAATGAATAGTGATATAGTGTTAGCCTTCACAAACTTCTCAATCCCCATCAAAGGGGATGATCACAAAGGCGCCTCGACTGAACATTTTGCAGAGATCGTACATCATCGTGCAACACTTGTCCGCCTATTCGGTCGCTCCATTTGGGTTTAAATCAAATTTACTAATTAACACCATTTACCGGTATCTATAGCGAACGACGCGCTGTCCAGAGAGCGTGACTCTCCAAGCTCCTTTTTGTTTTCTCTTCAACGTCGGTACGTGTTATTGATGATGCTCGTTAAAGAGTTCTCTCACGTGGCGGTGGGCACTTCTTCTTCGTCTCCGCCGTCTTTGGTGTGCCTTCCCGTTCCTTTTGCCCCCTACCTCCCCTGCTGCCGACCGCCATTCCAGCCACGACTTCTGGACACCCTCGATCCATCCTCGCGGCACTCAGCGTGGCTGCCGCGAGACATTAGTCATCGACAATCAAGATGAATTCACTCTTAAACAATGACGCTTAATTTCAAGAAGCCACCGGCGGACAATGCTCAAATTAGACTGGCTTCCCGATTCGAGGGCGTCGTGGATCACTCGTCATCGTGACGAATGACTTCAAATCGTTCAGAGCTCAAAATTATTTGACCTTGAAAGCACGTCTCGACCAGTTTGGCACAATATTACCATAATAAAAAATGTGCACCTACACAGCAATTATTAATAATTTTTTATTTATATTACAAGTGGTGTGTACATAAATTATACTACAATTTCTTATCAATTATAAGCCAATAAAATTATTAGAGAATTAATAGTTATATTATATTAATAGTTATATAGTATATATTAATAGTTATATTATTTTTTAACTGACTTTTACTACAGTAATTATCAAATTATTACATATAAATTATTCTCTACCATATATTATCCTCATCAAGTCACTGCTCGTTTTAAATTGAAGAGACGCGATCGTTTACCGAAATTTAAATATTAAGTGAGAAGCATTTGGCATCATCAACAAGATTGATGTATATTAAAATGGCTAGAGTTCTCGAAGTAGACGCAAACGTCGACGCTCAAATCTTTTTGCGGCGATGTGTGTAGGTACGTCCGATTCTCTCACGTTATTACCACAATTTTTCGCGCGCCGGACAAACACGCACGTGTGGAGGAGCGTCGGTGAATGTTTTACGGTGCGTCGCGCATTATCGTGCAGGGTAACGCGACACCGCAATTCCACTCGGCGGCACTGACGGGCAAACGCGCAAATTACCAGCGCAATTGCGGCTAACTTTGGGTTTACGCTAATAACGGCAACGCTACGCGGCGAATTGCAAACAAGGACGCGGTACAGGAACCTCGGTGGGAGGTGCAACCTTTCCCACCGAGGGCGTAAACCGCAGGTGTGAACGACACCACGGGCGGGGATGTTTTCCTGTGCGGTTGCATAAAACTTCGACGCTGCGTTTGCATTCCGCGCGCATTGCTCTTATCTTGTTATCCGAGAAAGAGCATGAATTTATCAAAGAAGGAGAAGCTAATGATATAGTAAATGATATAGTAAAGAGAGTAATCTTTTTCACATTAATACTTATTACTTATTTTCTTCCCTCGTACGTATGAAAAATTTTTCAACCGTATCGGTATTTTGGAGATACGGTATATACTAGGGTGGTTCTTATTTATACTACATCGAAAATTTAAAAAAAATTTTTTTTGTCTCACCTCTTAAAATGGTTCCATTTTATGAAAAAATAATTCCTATAAAAGTTTATTTCAATCGGATAACGGGAAAGAGTGCCGAAGAGCGTCTAAATGTTCTAAAATAAGGATTTAATTCTTATTTTAGAATAAGAATTAAAATAAGAATTAAAATAAGAATTTATTTAAAATAAGAATTTATTTAGAATTTATTTTAGAATAAGAATTAAAATAAGAATTAAATCCTTATTTTAGAACATTTAGACGCTCTTCGGCACTCTTTCCCGTTATCCGATTGAAATAAACTTTTATAGGAATTATTTTTTCATAAAATGGAACCATTTTAAGGTGTGAGACAAAACAAATTTTTTTTAAATTTTCGATGTAGTATAAATAAGAATCACCCTAGTATATACTTTTCATATATAAAAGCGAATGAATGTTATGAGCGACAATTCAATCTGACGTTGCGACTCGCGCCTACAATTTATCGTCCAATCCCGCTTTTATTGTGTCTTATTGTGAATTTACATAAAATTATAAAATCGCATTAATTATTCATGCGCCTGGAAATCCAATTTGGCTTGAAACCTCCGCATAAATTTTTTTCCTGCGAAATAATACAGCGCCAGCTAATATCGCGATGACAAACATTCCGAGTGCAAGAGGTTAAGCATCTCTCAAGCAGGAATGACTTTTAATGCTCGCTAGAGTAGCGAGTTGCGAAAGAAATCGAATTTAAAGACGAAGCCGCCTCTCTTCCCGAATCAGAGGGCTCATGAAATGACCGTGAGCATTCGTTACTTGTCGAGAGGAAGAGAGAGAGAGAGAGAGAGAGAGAGGGAGAAAGCGTTAAGTCTTTACGTTCATATGCTTGCTTTGTCGCATACACACGTGTAGCCGGTCGGATTACGTATCCACCAACACGGCCAAATGCAAATGGCGCGCTTCGGCAGAATTATATCATTATTCCTCCGGAGCCCGGCCGTGGCTGCGGCCGTGCCCGCGCTTTTTTTTAAATAAGGAAATAAATTAAGACGTAATGGGCTTAATAAGGCTCCGGCCGGATGGCATTCCGCGACCGTGCCAGTAACTAATGGCGACGTTTGCGCGTTTTATACCATGTCCGGGGAGCAATGGGGCCCGGACGGATCCGCACGAGGTCCCGAAAGTCCTGATCAGGCCACCCTTTCTCGATTAATGTCTCGCCACGATTTCGCGCGCGTGAGCGAGCGAACGATGCAAATCGAATCGAGCCTCTTTCCGACGAGAATTAATGCAGCCGTATACCAATCAGTCCTGAAAATCAGCTTAAATTTTTAGTTGGAATGAAATGAAACACACACACACACACACACACATATTTTTTATAATCGAACGCGCTGCAAAGTACCAGTAATTCGTCGATTCGGTTATTAGTGCATCTTGTAGGATTATATTTGTGACTAATAAAGGTGGAATAATATTGGAATCATATACGATGGAAGCATGATTGATGTATATAATATAAGAAAAGTATAGAAAATAGTATATTTTTCTACCCAGAGTATAAGAAAAATAGTATTTTTGTTCCTAGAATATAAGAAAATTTATTATCGATCAATGATAAATAGATAGAAGCGCTATTTTCGGGCTAGATCTCAGTAGCTTGATAATAATATTGTTGTGTGAATTTTGTATACATTTTCCAATTCAGCAAATTGCACATCGATTATTTGTCGATCTTGAAATACAAATGACATAGTTTTTCATAGAAACAGTAAATCCACATATTTAAATCGGTAAACGATTTCTTGATGCTAAAAAATCCTTTTTAAATCGGCAATTTGCTGAGTTGGAACATATATACAAAATTTATTTATAAATAATCTTCTAAAAAAGTTACGGAGATCTTGATTTAACTCCATTTATCTAACAATAAGCAATCCGCTTAGTTATTTAACAGAAATATTTAATTATAGAAATATTATTATTAAGCTATTGAGATTCAGCCTGATGAAAATAAAGATGACACTTTTATTTATTTAATTGGAAGATTTAAATCAACCCAATTTCAGTTTATGATCGATTTTTTTACTTTTGACTTCTCGGATGGCGATAATATACCACTGAACTTGTTTCGACAAGTACTTTTCAAAAATATATATATTTCCTCACAAAATTGATCTGATATTTTGTGAGTGTCTTTTGTTAGAGTCGCTTATTCTATTAATTTGAAAATCGTTACATAATTTATAAAAGATTTTTTATCAACATCTACAAGTAAATTGAGTAAAGCTTTTTTGTGTCAAAACTATAATAAATTTTGCTTTTCAACAATTCTCATAATGAACATTGGACAAAATTCAAAATTTAATATTCATGTGTAGATAACTTGGCTTAAAACCAAAATATTAATCCATTAACTGCCAAATTTTTTTTTTTGAAATTTTTGGCCGGATAAGTTATATATACCAAATATATTTGGCGCCGAGTGGTGTACGTAAAATTCCAAAATCCCCAAATGGGGATCGTGGCAGCTAATGGGTTAATATATTTGAAATTTATTCATGATACTGAATCAAAAAAACTCAAATTACTTATTATTTAGAATTTGCCCTCCGCTTTTTAACCTTTGATCTCGGGTGGCAATGATATTTACTGTTGAATTTGTCTCGACAAATACTTTTCAAAAATTTTTTCAAAACCGATCTGGCACTTTGTGAATGTTCCTTGTAAAATAATCAAAGTTATACAGATCTTGATTTAACTTGTCTGTTCGTCTAAGCAATCCGTTCAGTTATCTATAGAAACAATTCTGTTCGCGTTAGTATTAAAAATTATAAAACTATAAAAAAGATCCAATAAAAAACTCTAAGCATAACAAAGTGATTCAAAACTTTTGTTTTTTTTTTAAATAAATTTGCTATTCAAATTATGGTATTTTGTATGCTATATGGTATTTCTCATATGCGTTATTGGCGTTTTATTGACATATTTATTGTGGAATATATTCACGAGAGCACGTATTACATAAATTCTGTCTTCGTACATTGTACAATCACGAAGAAAGTTAGAGGTTAAGATTACGTGCAATTTACGACGTGCCGATGATAGCCCCGAGGAGAGCTGTAGTGAAAATCGATACGACGTAACGATGATCCAATAATAATCTTTTTGCTTACCTTGATAGCGCGGGTTCCACGATGGTTCTAGATTGAATCTCCAATTCATAATTTACGAGGCCGCGAAGAAAATGACGAAGCTGCGAGACGAATTCTCGTTAAGCGACGACACATCGCCGATTTCTTAAATTATGTCGACGTTATGCGAGTCCATTTTTTTAATTATCGTCACGCTGCCAAGAGGTTAGGTTTCACGCGTTCTACACGAATTTTGGCAGTCTCGTGCGATTTACGATGTGTTGTGATGAGATAATCGCTCGATCGTATCCGCCGATTCGCGATTTACGAAAATGAGGTAGGATCGGAAGAGAGACGGACTCTCGTTAAAGCCTCTCGTTAATACTCTCGTTTCGTAAATCACCGGCGTGACCATAATGTAAAAAAAAAGGTGTAACGTTGCGGCAACATCAGCGACTTGATTGATCGACGTGAATAAAGCGACCAATCAACAATTTGTCTAATCTGTGTAATGACAGTAACGGCTATGTTGTTTTTTAAAATCTGAAATGAATCCGTTGCTACAAACGTCAACGGAAAATGTTATCTTATATGTTATATTAATCACCTTTTTTCTGTAAAGAATAAATACTCCTAAAAGAGTATTTAGTTTAAAACAACGGTTTCGAAGCAAAACTGGTCTTTCTGATTAACTAAAATTAGATAATCCGCTATAATTAATAAGAATTAATAAATTCTTCATCTTATAAGTGGAGATTAGATTCATTAACTCCAAAATGTAAATCGAATTTTGATTTCAAAAATTGGTGAATCACTGCGGTGAAAGTCTGACAAACCAAGTCGGCTCGTAGCTCACCAATCATATGCCAGTCAACTAGTTCCCTTCATTTGAATTTGTAAAATTAGATAACATCTAATTTTTTCTAATAAAAATTCATTTGTTATTTTTCTATTTGTTATTTTCGCTGTTATATTACCGCTTGTAGGTAAAACGCTTTTTTAAATTTTTTAATCGCCCCGCCGTTCTCTGCGCAGTTGAATTGGCGCGTACTTCACGCGGATAGCAGTCGCAGCGCGTCGTGTTGATTGCGCGATCGTTACTCGCGTTCGACCGACGAAAAAAGGGCCGTTTAGTCCGATGATCGATGCGGGAGCTTATCGAACATCTTGTCATCGTTGTCGGTCCGTGGTAAACGATGTTCGACGGTGCGAGGGCGACGGACGAGGCGGGACGCGGAGGAAGATCGTGAGATAGCGGGCGGATCAGGTGAGATTGTTGCACGCGCAGGTGGACAAATTATCCCCGTGATACGCGGTTCTCCCTCCCGTCGTTTACGTTCTCTCTCTCTCTATCTATCTATCTATCTCTCTCTGTCTCTCGCTCGCTCGTTTGCTCTCCCCCCCTCATCCCCAAGGTCTCGGACGACGACGCCGATGAGCGCGTTTATATAATGGCGCAGCGGTTTGCTCCGTTGAAAAAGGAGAAACGATCCCTCTTGGGAGCTCCGAGGAGAGACCGAGATGGAAACAGGGAGAGCGAGAGAACTGTGATCCGTAAGAGATAGCGCGAACGACGCTGCATCGAGTGCAAACGAAAGGTCCGGTGATGCAAGTCGTGATGAGAAAGGAGAAAAGTTATGGCGGCGGAAAGAGGGATGGGGAGGGGTGGACGGCGAAGGACGACGGAAGGAAGGTAGAAGCAGCGTTCATGGCCAGATACGGCCTCCGCGCGGGTTCGCCGAGGGAGGTGGGTACACTGTGGATACACCGGGGGATACGGGAGGCCGCGCGGCGGTGTAAATGCAATCAAGAGGGCCTCAATTAGACCGTCACGCCGTACATCCCTCATTTCAAAGTCTTCGGCTTCTCCCGGCGTTGCTTCCCCACCCCAGTGTCTTGACCCCCGCCGTCGATTTCGCGAGAAGCAGGGGAACGTACATCGGGCCTTATTATGAGATAAGCGCGTTTGGAGAGTTTCGGTTATAGGGGGTGTATGTGTGTGTGTGTGTGTATGTGTGTACTCGTGAATATGTCGACTCTTATAATACTCAAGTAATAGATTTAATCTACAAGTACACGCTTTTGCATCTTGAAGCGTTTTGGTTTTCAAGTCAATGTTTTCGTTAAGAGTGATTTGAATTCTTATTCGATAAATACTTAATATCGCCACATAGCCAACTGCAATTTAATTCTACGCATTCTATGTAACATGATTGAGCGATTAGAATAATTAGAACTTTTCAACTTTCTTTTAATTAAAGAATCTAACAGCAATTTAAATTAGTGTACGTTTTGAAAATTTATAAAATAAATAAAATAAAATAAATAAATTAATTAATTAAAGTACATCTGTTATGACAATAAAATTTATATATATATTAAATTTATAAACAAATTCAATGTGTATCACATTAAACATTGAGGCAGTTTTAATAAATAAAAAGAACAAATAAATTTTTATTAGAAAAAATTAGTTGTTATCTAATTTTAGTTGATCAGAAAGACCAGTTTTGCTTTAAAACCGTTGTTTCAAACTAAATACTCTTTTAGGAGTATTTATTCTTTACAGAAAAAAGGTGATTAATACATAAATGATGTGATATGATTTTTTCTACGCTATATGAGATTTGACATTACATTATATACTTGTACTATAATACGTTGCTATACATTGCAACGTTATATTTTGTTCGTTTTTCCTCGTTACCTTATTATTGTCGATTAAATTTTTACGAAGTACAAAATTATTATTTTATTTATATTGTTCGTAAACGAGAAGAACGATGCCGTCGTTATTGTAGTAACGTGATCAGGTGCGATCGAAAATTATGCCTCGATTATCGGCGAGTAACCGATCTATTCCAATGTAATGATCGTTTCGTTGCATTTCGTGCGCGCGTTGTAAATATATGTATGTATTATATCAGATATTTAGTAAAACCCCTCTGTATAAATCCAAATGCGACATTTCATTATTGCGATATTTTTCATGAAACAATTTTAGCTTAAAAAAAAGGAAGAGTAGAGTTAAAACGTATGGTATATGAGAAATTTATGTTTTAGTTGAGAAATAGTTGAGAAATACTTTGAGAAAAAATTTGCTTATGTATCTGCAGATTGTTCGACCATTTTGAAGTTGATTTTTCTCAGTTGAATTCAACTTCGCACTTCCAAATTTTACTTTATTTTATTTATTGATTTAAATTATTATTTAAATTATTTAAAAAAGTATAAAAAGCAGAAAGAAAATTTAAGTAAAGTAAAGTAAAAATAAAAGTAAGCTCATGGATTTTCTTAGAGTGTACTTTACTTCAATTTGAATATTTTTCTTCCAGATTGTGTAGACACTCTTCGAAACATCAAGAGATTGTAGTGAATTTAATCGATGAGTTTCTCTCTTTTGTTATCTTTCTGAGCATTGATAAGAATTTCAGCAATTATTACGGAAAAAGATTATATCATAAAAGAGTGATTTTTTTGAAAAATTAAAAAATAACTGGTTTATAATTAGATTTTCTATGTTTCACTATAAAATAGTTACAAAAGAAATACGTTATTATCCATTAGTGTTAAATATACAGAAAAAGAAAATAATTAATTATTTAAAATAATTTATGTAAAAATCGATTTCTCTGTTTTTCCGTAACTGATTTGTTATTATTTCAAAAAAGCGATAAAAACGTCATTTACAATGACATAAGTGCTACCATTGTTTTTATACATCTTTTTTTATATAACCAATTTTTTTCTTGCTATACAATAAATAACAAATATGTGAAACTTAGGATAATTTGCAATTATTTTCTTATATTGATAAACTTTATTGTGGTAAAAAAAAATCTATAAGATTGTTAGTTCACTTCTACGGTGTCAAGACGAACATTGTGAAATCAAATCTTCAGTTTGTTTTTTGCCTTATGGCGGTGTCTGGTATACTTTGTATTCGCCTCGGTTTAACAAATTTCGTAACGAGTTATTAAAACTTGGCGGCCTATCTCGAAAGACGGCGTGGCAGGATACATGAAATCGAATGCTGTTGAACGAAGGAAGCCGGTGTCGGGAAGTTAAAGCAAAGGCCCCCAGAGATCAGACGACCGGTTAATCTGCATCCATCGCGATGATAGTGAGCCGAGTGGTTCGCAGGGGAGAGGATAGCGGGGGCGCCTTTCACGTTAACCGAGTTAGTTACGAAGAACCCGTAATTAGGGATTGTTAACCGTATAAATCCTTGCGCGTGCTGCGCGCGAGGATACAAGAGAGCAGGAAAGAGAGAGAGGGAGAGAGAGGGGGGAGAGAGATAGAGAGACAAAGAGAAAAAAGACGAGAAACATTTAAATGAAGTGCTGCTTCTTAAACCTATATTTATAGTTGTTACACGAATTTTGTATTAAAAAGTAGGTATCGCATTATGTGAGATACTCAAAATAAAGTTTTATATCTTGAGATACAGGTTTATATATATATGTATATATATATATATATATATATATATATATATATATATATATATGTAATAGTGATATTTTATTAGAAGTCAACTAAGAATATATTCAGCTAATAATGAAAAACGAAACGTTACTTCTAACGCAATACTTGAAGCTGCTAAATGAAACAGTTATTAAATTCACGTTTTATTTCAAATAATATAAAATCAAATTATTAATAAATAAAATGGATTATAAAAAATTATAAAATTTTAATTGACTTATTTGAATGAATATAATCCTTAGTTTTTGTGTTAAATAAATACGTTTGATAGATGTTTTCTATCTGTCTTTTAGTTACAATTTGTAAAAACTGCATAAAAAGAAAAATTTCTAAATATTTTCATGTATCAATGTATATTTAGCATTTAATTTTTAAAATAGAGAGACCAAACATGTATATATCAAATTTTATTTAAAAACATTTGGGAAGAGAAAAACAAATTACTTATTACTAAATAACTAAATAATAATTGTTCTTTATTGCATTATAAAATAATTAATTTTTATTTTACATAAATAATACAGCGCACATAAACATCTCTTGCTCTAGTTTTCATGGTGAGATACGAACATAAAGAAATTTAAGTAAATATTTTATATTTTAAAGATATCAGCATTTTACTTGGCATAATTTACTTCTTTCCTTCTTTTTTGTTTCTTACCAATTATAATAAGCAATCAATTAAATTAAAAGTTACATCCATTACAATCTATTATACTTAATATAAAATCTTATAAAAAGTAAAATAAAATTATTAGTATATTATATTTCATCAAAGTGTTTTTAATCGAAATTTTCTAATATTCTTGCTTGTAGTTGACAATTTGTATACGCGTCCCATATAAGTTAGTAGTTAAATCAATTCCAAGATTAAATATTTTAGATTCGTCCGAGGAATATCCATTCTAAATTAATGGATCTTTATGAAATATTTATTTAGATTTTAACTTGATACATATACATATTTACATGATACACTTTACATACAAATACACATACACACAAATCTATTATTTTAATAAAATAAAATAAATGAATAAATGCGAGGCGGAATTGCGATTATCGTTGAAACTATAAAATAAAATAAAAATATGTACATATATAAATTATAATAATGTACAAAATTAATTAATATTTAGAACAACAATTATCCGTACATGAAATTATGGGTCATGAAAAGTTGCCGTTTTCGTATTGCTATAAGCATAAGTGTTGTCTGATAACGAGAATTAGGCGCGTTGGTGGAAGGATGCCTCGATTGTGTGAAGAAGTAATCAAGAAGAGAGGTGGCCATATTG
This sequence comes from Crematogaster levior, assembly GCA_901521435.1. NCBI lineage: Eukaryota > Metazoa > Arthropoda > Insecta > Hymenoptera > Formicidae > Crematogaster > Crematogaster levior. Next base: position 14,319 of record CABEGB010000639.1, read on the forward strand.
ATGAGTCTGCTGTTTAAATTAAAAATATTTTTTGAGCTTTTTGTTAATCATTTTTAGTAGTATATACATAAATAAATACAACTTTTCATAAAAAGCTTATTACATTTCTTTTATTATTGCGGAAGCTATAGGAGCTTAAATTGGTTTTTGGAGGGTGTTGCAAAATTTTCCGACGGTAGTGTATATATATATATATATATAATTCTGCAAATAGTAAATTAAATAATTTACTAGTTACAGAAAATTTATTATTTGTAAAAGAAATTTACTCACTTCGTGGCTGCTTCACCGATATTTGGTGTCTCCTAGGTCTCTTTTTCTCAATTTTTCCATTTCCCTTTGTTTCTTCATGGCACTCACGAAAAGTACAATTAACTATGATCTTGCATAATTACCAAAATCAATCATACGATAATTTGCATGGCATTTCCGATGTTAATCATACTCGTGATTTTAGCATAATTGTTATGACATATATTGGAATAAACAGTATCTCTCTTTATATTAATCTTGATATTAATCGAGCAAAAAAAGCGTGCAATTGTCTTTTTCTTCATTTTGTATTTCTAAAAGAGTGAACATAGAAGGAACACACACATAAACGTGACGTAAATAGATACGGATTCATTGCCTTCATCACTTCGGTTATCATCGAAAACGACTGGAGCGATAAGCCATGGTAAACGAAAGGATAATCGACGCAAATTGCGGCCCAGAATAGATCAGTAATACACGAACGAACGGCAAAATCGATCGGCGAAGGCGTGACTCCTCTTCCTCCTGCGTGATCGATTCTCGATCACTCGGGCCGCGTTGTTGATCCCGCCGCGCGATCGGCATGCAGACCACGCAGCTAACCCGATCCCAAATTCATCGTGTCGACCTGGCCATTAGCAAATTACTACGGTGTAAACAGTATCGACGGTGCCCGCGGCGATCGGTGAATCGCGTATATGCGCGTGCACATCGCGAAAAGATATAGAAAGAAGTAGCGGGCGGAGGTTCAGCCAGTTAGTTAGTAACCGGTGATTACGGCGACGTTTTACACCGGTTCTAGCCATCTAATGACCGTTCACATCAAAATGAATTTAGCGATCGGTAGCTGCTGTCGTTTACACCGCATGATCTGGTAAGTCCTTTCCTCGGAGAGGAAATGCATTTGGAAAATTATCACTTATTTTTCATTACAATAAAATATTATAATAAAATTATTATAATAAAATTGATAACATGCTAAGTAACTATACGATCTTGTTTGATGTGATCTTGAATAAATCATTTAAATATAGGAAAGAGGAGAAGTCTAAGAAAATAAAATCGAATTTTATCAAATCATAAGATCTCCGTGAGAAGTAAATTGTGTTTATTATGTTTAATAAGAGAGAGAAAACATTTTTTGTAAGACACATAATAATCCGAGAAGCTTTTTATTCCATTATGTACTGTGAAACTTAATAATTACGAGCGATACAGTCGAAATATGTAATTTAAGCGATACTCGTTTGAGATTATCACAAATTATGTAATAACATTCCGTATAGGACGGATACGATGTTCATAAACTAGTCCCGCGATAAAAACATAATTCTAAACATTAACGTCCGATTTCTAATACTATTCCTCAATCAGCCGCCGGTGTAATAGCATGATTTTCCGGCAAATTTATGATCGCGATCAATGAAATTCCGTGAGACCACAAGTGCCAGTATTCGTTTAGTGCTTTAACGATTCCAGGAAATTGGAACGTGAAATTGATTGTATGTTATCGTTTCACAGCATATCGTTAAAATCCGTCCACCGCGCGTTTAGTTGCAATCGAGTTCAATGGCGATAGTGGTTGATGTATGTTCACATTCCCGTTACCATGCAGTTGTTGGAATATGCACTTAGTAAAAACAAATCAGAATCTCTCATTTCAATAACAATGAACTCTTCGACGTATTTGAAATGATTTTCTCTCAGGAGAAGAATTTAGTACACATCTTTAGTATTAGAACTACCAAACAGTAAAAATGATTTTTTTATCTAATTCAACGATGTGTTTTCTAAGATATTCTGTGACTTTTGTTGTATGTACATGTAAATGATTAACCTGACGCTGGTAAGGTGGGAAAATTTAACAAGAATGACAAAGTATATAAAACCCCATGAAAGTATGGCTTATTTGCACACCTGAGAGTTTAAAAATGAAATTATACTTTACATTTATTAAATATAATTAATAAGTTACAAAAATAAAACAATAATAGTAATAAAAAAATAGTCTGGATTTATTATTATTCATTTTCGGCACTCAATAGTAGATGTGAAGTTATATTTAAAATAAAATGTGAATTTATATGTAAGGATATGTGAATTTACATTTAAAAATTGTTTGTACCCCACGTTACTAACACCAGATTAAATTGATTAATTTACTTTCCCCTTTTACTCATTTTTTCATTTTATACATATATTTAAATAACAGAAATGGATATAGTGTGTCAGTATAGTTCTACTGTTAAACTACCGTTAAAATCCCGAAAATAAAACGAAAGTTAAGTTTCGGCGAATCTTTCGTATCATTTGTCGAGGAATCCATGTACTTTTATCTCAGTATACTTAAAACGTTTTAAATTCTTTGCTGTACATCAAGTCCGATCGGTGAGCCGATTTGTCGGGAGAATGTTCGATTTATCGACTGATCGTTAGCGGACCTTTCTCAGAGCACGCTCGCGCGTTGTTACACGTCAGGGTACGTTACTAATTAGCTGACGCCCGTTAATGGCCCAAGACTCCATTAAACTGTAAAATATTTAAATAACTCGTCGGTCGGGCGTGTCTGGCCGCGAATTACTCGCCGTAAGTCAATCCCGGGGAACTCCCCGAGTGCGGCCTTTCGAGAGAGAAGAGCATTTAATGTATGTGCGAGTTAATAGGGTATTTTTCGGGAAGCTGACGAGCCCGTAAATTAATATCGCTATCCGACGCGCATCTCCTTGCGACGTAATGGCGGCATTGAAAATTAAACCTGTGTATTTTTGGGATACTTGACACTGTAGATGCACACATAAATAATTTTTAAGTGTAATAATAAAATAATTATTTTAAAGAAAATATTCTAATGCATTATTTAATTCACATTTTCCTTCATTATATTCACAAATGATACAAATGCAGCCATAAAGAGACTGTCATTAAATCAAATGAAAATTTAAGTTCTTTTGACAATGGAAGGTTCGCTTATTATTAATAAAAAATGCGTGTTCTCTTTTATCGTAGTCATTTATTCATTGTAAAGAAAAGATAAAGAGGTAATATTAAGATTAAGTACAATGCACATGGCTGGTTCAGTTCAGAGAAATAGGGAAAGCGGATTTTCGATCTCGAATTCGATAACAATTCTATTATCGTAAAAGGACGTAATTTAATTTATTTTCGTCTTTTTGATACGTTTTCACGCTCCATAATTATTACATTTGCATTCGAATTACGAGATTGATAACGTCTTAAGGATCTCAGATAAATCCTCGAATCCGTGAAGAAATTTGAAATGAGAACGCCAGCAACAGAGAAAAGTAGTCAGGCTACGTCGGTTACGTATGCGTGTTGTTGTACATTATGCAAACGGGACAAATGATTGCAAGATTTTGTTAAAAATGACACGCAGATCGTTACAGTTATTTACAGGCAGCTTACACGCTAAGTATGCTTATGCAGTCATAAAACTATAGCACTATAGCAATAGTATAGAATATCTGAATTGTAAATAAAGTATATAGATTTATATGTATAATATATATAAATAGTATCTCTCTTTTCTCTCTTTCTCTTCATTGTCTAAAACTGGATATAACGTGTAAAAGTAAATAAAACTACACAGTTTTGGGTTTCATGCGATCATCGATCAACGCTGTGCGAGGCTTTATTGCGATCGGACGGGAAGGGGCGGAGATATATTCGGACAAATATTCCTTGTATGTTTCATAGAGCTTGCTTTTTTCTATTTTATATTTTAGTTAACAGTTTCTAAAATTTCCACTTTCCGTCACGATGCCGAATAACCTCCAAATGGACGGATACTTTTCGATGATCGGATCACTTTGGAATAGTTACTATCTTCCTCTAGCGAAAAGAGAACGGTTTACGCTTTTAATCAATCCTAGCAGATTCAAGAAACTAAAAAAATTTAATTATATATCGAGGAGCATTCTATATCACGTATATATGTATGTACAAATTTACTGAGGATTTAAAAATATAAACAAATTTTATAAAAGTTATAAATGAGATACACATAGAGTAATTAGATATTCATAGATCAATTCTTTTTAAAAAGAGAATTCTTCTGTAAATAAATTTCAAGATTTTTATATATGCTCTAAATTTAATATTAAATAAAAAAATAAAGATTTATATAAAATCTACAAGTTGAATTTCTTAACATTAATCAGATACAAAATATATTTACATCAAATATATTCGTTTATTGTTGATTTAGTATTTATTATTTATTGATTTAATATTTATTTACATGTTATTTGGCGAAAGAACAGAATCCGCCAGTTTATTATTCGAAACTTGATCCTGCTAGGATTAATAGCTGTGTTTCAGGCATATTTAACGATCAGCGTCAAGCCAATATCTCACATGTTCTACTAATAAATTATACATGTGATCGAACAGCTTGTAAAAGAAACATTTATTTCCGTACCAAATGCATCTTGATAAATTTATCGTATAACATGTGTATGATACCAGTCTTAATAGAAGCTGACGTGGTTATCGACTATGCGAATTAATTAAGAAACATTGCCTCTCGATGCATGTGAAACAGATTCAAGTGACATACCACGCGAGATATATTTGAGAACAAATCCCTCGATTTGCGCAGTTTTATTAATTCCCTCGTATAAATTATATACACATAGGATATACATGAGTAATGGTAATTTCACTCTTCCTTACTTTCGTTCACGTTGTTCCGTGTTTCTTTTTACTTCATGTTATGGAACAATGTCATGGATAATAATAAATGATAAAACAAATGGAGAAAATTATCATCGCAATAAATTTTTTTCTTTAACCCTATTCGGTCACACTTCAGTAAAATCGCGTAACGGTCACACTGGGTGAATTTCACCCAGCGTCGAAAAAGTAATATAATAAGTAATATAATATAATATAATATAATATAATATAATATAATAAGTAATATAATATTTTCATAAAAAAAAGAATATAATATTGCTCGTCACAAAAAGTATATTTATTTTAATGTTTGAATGCGCGAAAAATGTCGAATTTTAAAGAGTGTTTATTTTACTTGAACAATGAAAATAAAAAAAGTAAAAATTATTATAACACAAAAATATTGTAAAAAAAAAAAAAAAAAAAAAATTTCTCTTGGGTGAATGTCACCCAGTGTGACCGAATAGGGTTAATAATTACATGTATATGTCAATTTAAAAAAAAAGTCTAGCACTTTTTTCTCTTTCAATTTTAAATATTCCAATTAAATAAAAAACTATTTAATTTGCTTTAATTAGCTGATAATTAATTGACATGAAATAAAAAAAATTGCGATAAATTAGAGTGATATATGTTAAATATTAAAAAAACAATTTGTATTGGTATAGATAAATAGAAAATCTAATTTTAATTTTTACCTCATGAATAGTAAAATAAGGCACAAATTGCGCTATTTGAGAATTTTGTTCAATCATCCAATTTTTTGAGACTTTTTTACCGCGCAAAACATACTGAAAATAACATTAAAATCCTAATATTCGACGATAAACTTTTTGACGGAACTTATCACGTGCCGTTCCATCTTTCAATACTAAAGAATCTACTTCGTACTAGCATTCACTACAATTTATTTGTCACGAAACTCGATCACACATTTTCTTAAGTTTGTCACGATTATCAACAACGGACTGATCAACAACACTTGAATCACAGTTTGACCAATGTGTGTACACGACCTAAAATCATCATATGTAGTTGAATATCAATTCGTTGTTTGCTGCATGCAAACTGCATTCGACTAAGTACATATTTTGATATATCTTTTCGAGATCCTGTGTCACATTAGACAAGCGCTGATTTAAGTATGTCTGAGAACTTTGTGAGTTCACTCACTTGACTCAATCTGTCGACATTCTTCCGAGAATGTCTGATTCCCAATCTATCTGACTGTCCGATTTATTTAGGATAGACTCGCGCTCGTTGTCTGCCGCACCCGAACGATGGCGTTTCAACTTATGAGATCGCCATTCTTACGCAACATCTCCAGATGCATTTCATACTCGCGGGCCTTGAGTCTCAGCGAGGCGATGCTGTTCGTCCTTCTGTCCATATCCGGCAATCCCACGCTACCCGTAGGTGAACTTTGCGGCGAAGTAGCCGTCGGCGGCGGCGGGGGTGGTGGTGCCACTGGGGGATGCGACAGAGCGATCGCGGAGGCAGGTGGCGGGGGTGGAGGTGGCGAACCGCGCATCAGTTTCGGCCGCTGCGCTGCCGATATGTTCGCCAACAAATTCTGGAAGGAGGCGGCGGACGTGTACGACAGGGGCGGCATACCAGGCGGCAGCAGCGGTGGCGGGGCCCGATGATAGGGAGCGTAACTACCGGGGAGAACCGGGCCGTGACCCAGCGGCGGATAGCGAAAGGCGTCGAAGGGCTTCCTGTGGTGGAAGTTGACCAGATGGGCGAAGGGGTTTGGCAAGGTCGGCGCCACGACCGCCGACGGTGGTGGATACGGAGTGTAGGGATGCGCTTGGGGCCCGACCTTTTCCTGCTTACGCCACTTGGCCCGCCGGTTCTGGAACCAGACCTGGAACACATGATGAACGAGCGGTCTGATTAGGCGCCTTGTTGTTCGTGGAAGGCTCTTAGGCCGCGATAACAGTAGAGCCTGGAAGGATTCTTTTTGCGTCTTTCGAAATCCTTCGCATTACGCAACCGCAGCGCAGTCGATATTTCGAATAATAACAGTAGCATTAGTGATCAGCTGCGTATTTCCGGGCGCGATCTGATCGCGTAACAAGACGAATATTCCGCTTAATTTTAACTAAATTTTTCTCTTACCAATTCTTTTCGTAATAGAAAAGATTTAATACTATTTAACATAATATTTAACATTTAATCGTTTTCAATGATCAGAACATCTCCATTTTTCATTTTTTTTAAATATTAATTTAACGCTTATATATTAATGACTTGATAATGTTTTAAAACACACATAACAACTTTTTATTATGAGTTTTAACATAGGACTGAAATTGAATCATTTTAAATCATTCCTAGATTGCAACTGCTCCCTAGGTTGAATTTTAGGTTGAATTTGACATTACGAATTTAACAGTGTATAATGTCGATCGTCTTCATAATTATCGCAATAATCACGAATAATAGAAGTTTAGGTCCCGTTTAAAAATTTCAAGAAAATCATTCGATTCCGGGTCAGAAAAGTAATCGATAGGTACTTTCTTCCTTGGAAGTTGTTGATCGAATTCCGGTTACGCTTCTCTTTTCAGGAAGATAGAGAGTAGTGTATCATTACCGTCGATGCCAAAGAAACCGAATATTGCTGCAAGGCAGAGATCTCTGATCGTACGCGTTTCTCTTCTACCTCTCTTTCTCTCTCTCTCTCTCTCTTTTTCTCTCTTCTCTCTGTCTCTACCTGATTTTTACGTTTCTTCTCGAAAATTAACAAAATATCGGCTGTCGTAAAACCGTTAGGTTAGCAATCTCTTGGCCCGTTTTTTATTTCTGGCAACTCAAGATACTCGGAATATCGCTCCGTGTCAAAACTCGCAAAAAAAAAAAATATATATATATAAAACATTGAGAGAATGTGATACAAACATGTAAACATCACATTATTAATACTGTGCTAATGCAAGAATTTCCAAGCTTTGGTTACCATACAAATGGTGCAACAACTGTTCGCAATATTCAGTAATCAATTGAATGGTACTGTTGGTTATATAAATAATATAAATAAGAAAATAAATATAAGAATATACTTTATACTAATTATCATGGTTATTTTAGTGTACAAAATTTTAGTTTCTTTTCTTTACAGAATTACAAAAAGTAACTATAAATAAAAAAGATATAAATAAATGTAAAAATATGTTATATATCTAAATACTTCGTTAAATATTTTTATAAATTTTATTAGTCTCAGTTATCAAAGATAATGAACATTATTTTTTATGGATGTTATATGATTTAATTGATTTATGAACAAATCAGAGTTTGATGTAAAACTCCAAAAGATTAAATTCTAATACTTATAAATAAAATTTAAATCACAAAATGCCACATCACAAAATGCGAATCGCCATGTGCGTCCATTGGGTTCCAGCGCATTCCATACCATTCCAACGCGAGGCTTCCTCGAAGAAACCCGGAGCTCTAATCAGTTCAGCGGAAGTCCGTTCCTTCTCATTCCTTCGGCAATCCGTGTCCCTCTTCTCTTTTCCCTTTTTCCACCGTTTTTTCATGCTTCTACCGTCCTATCTCTGGTTGTTGGATCGATTTTATGCCGTGCGCGTCTCGACTGAACGCAAATAATGTATCGCCGATTTCGTTTTAATATCGGGTCGCATAAGAGAAAGAAAAAGAAAGAGAACAAGAAGAGACGTGTCTCGTGACTGATCGCAATGACGAGCGGCTAGGACAACAACAATTCAACTTATCCAATCTTTCTGCGCGGGAGCACCTGCTGCGATTCCAGATTTTTATATCATTGCGTTTCCGCGATAAAGAACGGCCGCGAATTCCAAGCGCGGCTCGTTACGTCGATTGTTCGAGTAGAACTTTTCGAGAAGCAGTCATCTATCTTGAAAGCTATCCGGAGTCTTTTATCGTTTCCGGTCAGGGAGATGTTTCATGTTACCGCTTCAGAAGCGCGACTCTCGAGAATTTTCGTCAGGTAATCGTGCGAACGGTTCTCCATTTTCTGCAAAGTTTCCTCGCTCTCTGATTGTCATTTCAACAACTTCTGGATTGAATTTCAATTCATCGTGTTCATTCACGAATTCATTTTCCTAAAACTATTATACACGTTTATGTTTTGTCTATTCGTCTTATTTTTTGTAATACTAATCATTCTAAAGACATCACACACACAAGATAAAATGAAATTTGTTATGTTTAATTTATAATTTTAATGTCATCTAATTGTTTTGGTTGTTCTTTACATATTTGACTTTTTTATCCTCTAGATTGTTAAAATGAAATAATTAGTATTGTCATTATTAGATAATTTTTGCTAATTTCTATACGTCTTTTATTTTTATATTTATTATTTATTATTTATTATTTATATTTATATTTATATTTATATTTATATTTATATTTATATTTATATTTATATTATAATAGATATACTTATATTTATTACATTGTATTTTATTTTTATATTTATCATCATTTTTATCTTTATTCTTAATCGAAAAATCGAATGACGCGTTACATTGAAGGAACATGAACAACGATGACTAAAAAGTCTTTTTTCTCATTTCTTTTCATCAGCTATTAGATCGCGTAATAAGATTGCAAACCTTACGTGGTTCGCTTATTTTTCCACATATGAGGAGAGATTTGCCCCATTTTCTGTTGACGTGTGGTACTCTTGCGTCGAATAGAACGACTTACAACGCGTGTTCCACATTGCCGCGACTCCGGCTCTCAGCAGCATTACGGATTTGGGAATCAAAAGTACCGCCGGGTGATGTAGACACTCCCAATACGGTTCGTCACGGTGCGGCCTCGTCATCACGTGGACGAGAATAGACGTATGTTCGGATGACTTTGCGATTTGATCGGCCTCGATCATTGGCTTACCGACGGCGGTGGCGACTGCGAGCACGTTCCATGGATGTCCAGATCCATCCATGGATGCTCCTGGTAGCTCATATCGAGAAAATCAGATTTCGATCGGTTTGCTTGGTCTCAGATTTTATTTTGATATTGGATCGCTCAAGTGATCGTTTTTTTACTTTAAAAAACAGGCGTTTGAAATATAATATGAGAGGATTATTATTTAAGATATTGTGATTTTAAAATGGTTAAAAACAAGGCTTGAAACTGTGTTTTTATTCAGCAGTTTAATTAAATTGTGTATTCACACATGTTGTCTAAAAGATTGTTAAGCTGCATATTAGTAGTGGAAAGTATAAGCTTCCCCTGTAAAATATTAAGATTCTTTTCATTTTAAATTCCCATTATAAATTTAATATAATTATATTATATTTAATCATGTTATGTACGTGTATGTATAATTAATAGATTTTTAATTTTTATTGGAGCTAGACATCGTGCTCCCAACGATATCATTTAAATCAATTATCCTACCAAGAAGCGAATCTATGAGCGAGATTAAAGCGAGATTTACGATTGTGCGATAATCGATTACAATCCCTATATTTATATTTCAATTTTTATTGTTCGAGAAGGAAGCATCCAACCTGAATGTGCGCGTTTCGCGTGTACCATCCGCCCGCTTCGGAATCTCGCCTAGACATACAGGGAGATTAGAGGCTCCTGGCATCGTTAGGGTAGAACGAAGAAGGGGGATTGCGGGTGCTAGGACCCCCCACAGTGAACAGGATTGCCCCCAGCAGGGCGCTAAACATCTCCGACTCTCCGCTTTTAAAACAAAACGCAACCACATCGCCGCCGGAACCTACTCGTTTCGTGCTTAATCGTACCGCATTAATTACATGAACGCCGGGTACGTTCGTTTCTTCTGTTTCTCCACTTCAATCTTCTCCTCTCTTTTTCTCTTTCGCTGACGAAGATTTCCCCGCACGTCGATACATGTATAGACTTTACTTTCTCGGATGAATCGTTCTTTGAATTCTTTCTTTGAACCCAGACTTGTATTGTGTTTCTATAGAAGAATTTAGCTTCTTTCTATTGTATTATAAAACGCACGCACGCACGCACACACAGAGTTAATTCGTACACACAACACCAACTTTTACGTATGCTTATACATACAATACGCGACACTATGTATACGCAAAGCTACCTCCGTATCATTCGCGCTCCAAAATTCAAATCAGCAGCAAAAGCTGTTCCGTGTATGATTACGTTATTACCTCGCGAGACTCGATCGCGATGAGAGAAAACACTTGTCAGTTATATTCGTGCGCGATTTCACAAATTCCTACAATTCATGATGAATAACGATTTGTAAACGTTTCGAGGCGACGTATCTTAATGTTTCGACGTATCGAAGTGTTGCTTAATCGAAGTGTGTCTTAGTCGAAGTTTGCGTGATTTATTTAAAATATGAACTATGATTGATGAACTGTGTTTTTGAACTAACGATTTTAGCGTCATTAGATTATAATTTTTAGAAGAGAACACGGAGTAATATGAATAGCTATACCAAGAAAGGAATGACTAAATGACGTCAAACTGGCATAGTTGATATAAAAATTGAAGTTTAATTACGACGTTTCGACCATTAGATTTAGGTCCTTTTCAAGTAAATCTACAAATGAGTAACACAAGAATGTAACAATCGTTTGGAAATCGGAAATGAATAAAATTAAAGACTTACAAGATATTCCGTTCAGTAGTCAAAGGTACAAAGTTCAAAAAACGTTGAATTACATTATTTGATTTAAAATGAGAATATAAAAATAAGTAGGTAAAATATATAAAAAGCGTCTGTTGTTGGTGACGGCTACATACGGACTGAGTAAGATTAACTTTGATTGTGTGACGTAGGGGACAACTAAGTAATAAATAAATAACATGAAAAGAAAGAAAAAGACAATAAGTATCGGTAGAGAACCGGGTCAATGTACTAAAAAGTAAGCAACAAGATATAATGTGACGTTGATACATGTGTAGAGAAAATTAGAAAATTAAGCAAGGATAGACTTAGATTGTATAAATAGGAATACGAAATACAAAACGATGATAAATAAATAAATTAATAATAAATTAATGAAGGAATGAGTCGGAGGACGGTCAATAGAATAAAAATTATTTAATGACGGTCAAATAAAAATAAAAGAATAAAAGATAATAAATAACAAAACGGACGATGACAATAATAAATTAATAAAAAGAGGTTAAGTAAAAAACGGTCAATATGATAATAAACCAGTAAAGGCTGTGTCGCGTGAACTATAAAATGTTAAGTAATCTGTCGTAAATTGCTGTTAGGTTCTCTGTGTCTTTTTGAGAGTTGATTGTCGAATTGCATTTTTTAATGAATAGCTATCATGAATTATAGTATGTGTCGCGTATCCAATAGAAAGTAATACCATCCATCTCATTTATGTTATTAATTCAATTGAAATACTAGGAATAGAGTATTTGATGAATTTACATTACAAAGTATCAAATATTTCGGGAAATGATTCGGGGTTAGCACGCGTTCTTAGTATTCACGGTGTATAGTGTGCTATTGTTTATATAAAATCGCGTTTATATAAAATAATTATTATTCATAATTATTCGAGCAGATACCTCGCATATCATTATATTATCCTTCAAAACGTGATCATCAATCCGCGTAGTCAATTAATTTCCATGATTAAATTCCACTGATTATTTATAGAAGCAGATATTTGCATATTTAAATGCATATTTAATATAAGAAACGGACAATGGAAATTATAAAATACCATTTCGTTGCAATATTTACGAGTATTTATCTACCAAGAGGGGTTCCGGATGTAGGCGAAGGAAGGTAGGGAAGGAATAGGCGAAGAGGAAAAACTGCTATCCTGACTTCATCTCCCACAAAAAGCAGGAAATAGAGATTGCCACTCAGAAAAAGAAACCATTAAAAAAGAAGCATTCTGAGATCCCTAAGGTTAAAAAATTAAATAAGATAAAAAAGAGCAGGAGGACTGCTCATCTTCAAAAAAGAAAAAAGATGAAACTTTTGTAATTGATAAAATGATTTATATTCAAGATCAACTGAGAGCTGGATACAATGCACTGCATGTCAAAGATGGGCTCATGAGTCCTGCAGCAATGTAGAGAAAGAGATATTTGTTTGTGATTTCTGTGTGAACTAAAATGTATAGAATACATTTGGTATTGTATTTTGATCAAAATAAATTAAGATTTTGTAATTGCATGATGTTTTACATATTTTCAAATGGATACCCGGTTTTACCTTACTGGTAGAGCAAAACCGGGTATTTAAACTTCTTCGACAAATCTTGTTATCCTTGATAACTAAATTTTTTAAATTAGCAATTCAAAATTTTTTATCAGCTTCATTTTCTCATAAATTAAGGTCTACTAAAGACTACTAACGGTCAGTAGAATTTCTTTTGCCCTCCATTTTTTGTAGGAAACCAAATCCAAAAAGGTACCCGGTTTTACTTAACTTTCCCTAGATAAGATATGAAAAATTCAAGTTAAAAGCACGAAAGAATGTTAGATAAATGTATTATCTCGGAGATCTATTGCTTTAAAATTAATAGGTTAAAAGAAATTAGTGCTAATACATAATATTTAATCCTGGAATTTCTCTGGTAGAAATAAATACAGTTTTTAATTAGTTATTAGGCAGTTATTAGGCAGTTAAGCTGGCTTCTTTCTAATAATTGAACAGTAAATCTGCTCAACATACCAATCAAGATGTAACACTTTCCGCACTTTTTACTGTATAGAAAAAGTGTACAAAATCTGAATTCAGTTATGTCACAGCAAAAGAACAATAAATAAAAAAAACTGTATAATTTAAATGGTATACCTATATGTATAACGAGTAATAAATTCATATTTAAATTTAATATATTACATATTCAAAAATTTGATACATATATGAGACAAAAAATTTTAGTTAGATATATTTATTTTTATCTTATTTTCATAATATAATGTTATATAACATATTATAATATTAGTGTTGTATAGCATATTATAATATTATAATTATATATTTTATTTATAATATATAATATTATTTACAACAGAAACAGAAACACACATCAAATTTTTCATTTGTGTGTGTGTCTTAGTCATTTGTCATTATTTGTAATCTTTGACAATTGTCACTTCTAATCTCTCTTGAAATTCAGTAATACTAGATAGTAACGGGCCCAGTGCTCAGTCAAACTGCATGAATTTTTACCAGAGTTTAAATATTTGACAAGTAGAATACACTAGGTAAAAAATAATAAATAAGAATTTTTTTAACAAAAATTGTTTTCAAATAAAGGTATATAATTCTTAATATTTTTTTTGTAGCAAAGCACTTTATTTGTTTGATTCCGAGTTCAAGTAATCTACAATATTCTAACAGATAGATTAACATAATATACGAAAGATGTATGTATTATGTTATATCGTGTTCAAAGTCCAACAATTTTAAAGGAAAAAAGGGAAAGAACTGACACAGATTAAGGATTCAAAGATAAAAACAATTAGTTTGCAAATATAAACATACACGTCAAGCAGGTTTATTCCCTTCGTTTGTGCCAGCCATCGAATTTACCGCGAAATCGATTCGGAGAAATGCGACGTCTCGCGTGTATCTCATATATATATCTCATGTCGAATAGACAGATGTCGAATAAAACGCGTGATATTTTTATTCGCAATTTCAGTTTTGCTTGCGCAAGAATTTCTTCACTCGTAGAAGTTTACGATTTGTCGATTATCTCGTCACACTCGTTAGAGAGATCGTAAAAATAATTAATAGCTGACGTTACAACAACTGATAATCACTTTGCCTAATAGCAATCTGTTATTCATACAAGCGACAGGTTTCGTCGGCAAACGAACCTGCGGGTAGAAACGATTCATTATTCATTGAGTCGTGCATAAAACATGTACTTTCGATTAATAGTCGAATTGAAAATTAAAAATTTATTTGCTTGAAAATTAGCGTTCTTTAGATGGTCGCGTCGTAGAAACATTTACGTAAACGAGTGCTTAATTTTTAATAAATATAGAATGAAACATTTTTTTCATTCGGAGACTCGATTCGCGATCGAAATCATCGGGCAAAGTTTATATTAGGATTAGCAAGCTTGTAAGAAGGTTTAAGAAACTGATAATTGACGCGTTTCTATTTCTAGTAAATCCGCAAACGCGATTAAGTTAGCGGTAATCCGCGACTATCCGGTTAGGTATTATTCTTTAATCTAATTTATCCTTTGATTTAATTAAAACACGCGTAATATTATATTTTAGTAGTTTTAAGATCATTTCTATACTTCATGCTAATTTCTATTTCACGTTTTCATAGCTAACATTAAATAATTAATTAATCTCTCAAAATTTCTTTCTCCTTATTAATTCTGATTTAATATTCATTTAGTTTTGATTTAATTTCGTAATTTCTTAATGTATGCAGTTTGTATTTATGCACAGTTCCTATTACTTATTTTTTAATATTATGATACATTTTACGCGTCTTTATATACATAATGCGTCTTATAAATAAGAATCGATGTCTTTAAAGTCTCTGCGATAAGAAGGCATTTTATTCTCAAACGATATTGAGTGTTTCATGAATTATTAATGGTCGCCAATGATAGGTCATGTATCCTAATTTTTGTACGTTGATGCGTTTGGGCGTCGAAAAAAATCGCACCTCATTCTCCGCGACGATGTATTTGTCATGCATATTAATGATGGTTGATGGACAAGCGGCGACTGAATTGCCCGACAACCTAATTTTCGCACGTTAGGATGAGCGGAGAGAAATTTGTGATGTTCACTTAAGTCGCTCCTCATACAGTTTATAAATAGGTTCATATCTGTCAATAAATTCTTTGACAAATTTACCGGCATTATAACTCTTTAACAAAAATATGAAAAAATTTAATTACGCAATTATTTATTATCATTGAAATACAAAAAGAGAAAAAAATATTATTTTATTAAAACTTTAAACGAAGTTTATTTAAGTAAGCCGATTTTAGAACGTATAATAACAAATATTTAATACTTAAAATTCAAGGACTTCAAAACTGTTCAATATATCTTAGAAATCTGTCGAATTTTGTATCTTTTGAGAGACAGCTGCGCGCTAAAGGGTTAAGGACATCACGATTGAATAAGTGCGCTTGATTCCCCGAAACGTTTTCGTAAACCAACATGCATAATTCCACTCTGTTACGACCGCGAGGGCAATAGACATCTATTGCGATTGAAAAGGGACGCAGCACTTCGAAGAGCCGGTCATCTCGCCACGATCGAGCGAGAAGAACGGCGTAAGGTCTCTCCATACAGGTTCAGGGATTCCTGAAAATTATTAACGGCACCGCGTGGAGTTACGGCAGGCGTGTCATTCCTCGGGTAGAGCAGTGATTCTCATCGCGTGCGCATCGTCGTGCGTAATTCTCGACCGTAAATCGGCGATTTGCAATGGATGGTGACGGATTTGCAAGTATAATGAAAAAAGTGTCGGGTTAATGTTAAAAGCGTTATGCTCTCGCGACGCGGAGGAAAATAACAAGAAGATCGCATAGCGGCGCATGAGTATGCGTGCCTGGAGCTAGCAAGAGATGGAGAGTGAAAGGACGAAGCGAGAGGAAAATACGCGTTAAAGAAGGATGGATGGGGGGGGAGAGTAAGTAAGTAAGTACCGGGAATAAATTAAACTAATTGAGCAAATTAGCCAGCTGTTCACGCAACGATAGTATACGGACACGCTCTCCTCGGTAAGAAGTCATCGTCGTCACGCAGAAAACTTGTATCCATGCGTCCTTTCGAATAAATGAGTATAGCGCGGGTCGTTTATATTCGCGAAAATTAAGAAAACTGGATAAATCAAATATCGATATTATCATGAATATCAATATTATTATGAATATATTATAATGAATATCCAACAATATCTCAACTGATTACAATTAAATATTAATTTAAATATTATATATTAAATCAATGTATCTTATTAAGTATTAGAATCTAATTCCGGTTGAAATTCGTCTAAGACTGTCGAGTGAGCTCTTGTATACAAGTTCAGGGTACAATATTCAGACGTCACTTGACATGAAATAATATATTATAATCAATATTATGATATATTACATGATATGTGATTATGATTTATTAAGAGAAGATTTGATTAATGCACTTATATTAATTTTCCTAGTTATTTTGCAATATTACATCATTAAGAGTTTAATTTATAAAACATTATAATACAAATTTATTTACTTGATTGCGTTCTTGACCCGATGTTTGTTGTAACACTTCATCCATTTTTTGTAACTCCCGAGTTATCATATGATCATAATTATGCAAAAAGAAATGAAACATTATAATGTCTTGATCGTCAAACGCATTAATCAGGTATAATAAAAGCGGTTAAGAACTGAGCAATAATTTAACGTTATTTAAATAAGGTATTTAAATATTCAAATGTATTCGGATCGTGTGATTATTATTCAAACATAAGAATGAACATTATTGAAGTGAATAGCGGAGGATACGTGTTTTTAGCATTGATTAATTACGAATGTCTTTAATGATCAATTTACAACATTATTCGAATACAATAATGTTACAAGAATATAAACTGTTATGCGCGGTAGAGCATTTATACTATTACGAACTGTAGTTCATTTCGTGCAATAATATTATTGTTATCCATCCTTTTCTTTTTATAAAATTGCATAATTGAATAATCATGCTGATTAGATATTTATGTATGAAGTTATAATTCTTAGAAACTAGATTATAGAAACCGATTAGAAAAACCGTGATAGCGTCAGACTATATTTTGTTTTTTACCATACAGAGAGAGAGGGAATAAATATTCATAAATACTCTGAGATAGATAATTATGTTGAATAAATCAGAAATGTTTTAGTAACAATGAGTAGTAATCGTTTAAATGTATTAATAAACAATCGCGTGTCTAATAATTTTTTAGTAATAATGGGCGCTTTGAAAAAAAGATTGAGTAAATAATTAAAGACTTACGATAGACAATTTGTATTATATGTTGCTCGAAGGATATCGCATTTCGTCATACGGGTAGGTAAATTACAGGTGGGGATACGTGACCGCGTGGAGAACTTAAGTAATTCTTAAGTAATTCTTCTTGAAGCACGCTCGCGGGCTTCAAAACTATTATCCAAACGAAATGTCAGAGGATACAGGATAATTGTTGTTGCGCAAGAGACGCGTGATTTTCGCCTTCGCGCCAAAGAAGACGCCTAACCACATTATTACCGCCAATTATTGCCTCATTTTTCCAACAAACTTTGACGCGCGCAGCTGCTTATTATTATTGTGTGATTTCGAAGTTACGCCATGATGCGCCAATATATATATATATATATATATATATATATATATATATATATATATATATATATATATATATATATATATTACATATATAATTAAAGATAACTAATCAATTTTAATTTGACACGCTATTATTCTTATTTAGACAGCATCAGAAATTTATTTATTTGTTCTTAAAAGTACGGTTTAATCTTAACATTTTTTAAGACAAAATTTTTTGTAATTTATTTTTATTTTTATTTTAAATTATTTTTTAGTTAGTCCATAAGAATACTCTATATAAATTTTTCCTGTATTTGAAGAATTAATTGAGAAAAGAAATTAAAGACCATCGCGAAAAAAAGGATCGCGTAATATGTTGCATATATCGGGAGCTTGGAAAGATCTTACTGTGCGTTTAATAACCGGAAATAAATCTATAATTTATCTGTCTATAATTTATCTGCTACATTATTTTCTATTTCGTTTTATGTAAAACAATGTTAAAAGATTCTACTGACCTGTATCCGTGCCTCCGTCAGGCCGATCTTCATGGCGAGCTCCTCCCTAAAAACAAAAAGGAAGGTAATCATTAACACAAGAAAAAGGAACCAAGGCTGCACGTAGCCGCGGGCTTATTTGCGCGTGCGAGTTATTCGATTCTGCTATTGCGATAAACTCGAGTTAACGGAGTGTGAGCTTCGGCGTTCAAGTCAGTTCAGATATTATTATCCAACGAGTTCTGAATAGTGCTAAGTTGTAATAATAAATAGTGCTAAGTTGTAATAATAAATTTAACATTTGTCATTTAATGATTTTCTATGATAATCATTAATATATGAATATATGAATATCATTAATATTTCTATGATAATCATTAATGTAATATCCATATTTACATATACAGTAGATGCATATACATATAATACATAGTGTACGTATTATTTCTTTAATAATTTTATAGAACTTATTAATTTTTTCGCTGGAGAATTTATTTCATTGTAGTTGATGGCTACAATTGCTCAACTTAACCTTAATCACATTAATGTAAAGAAAGTTGTTATTATTTATTATTTCAGATGAATACATTAAATTTCTTAAAGTTAAATTCCTGAAAGGTAACTTTAAAACTATCTCTAATTGTTTAATAATTGTTATTATTTTATTTTAAGTTGATAATCTGTTACTTCGGTACTACTGAATTATTATTGTGCACGCTCTCGAAGAAAAGCTAAGTTCTACAGTATTTTAATGAATGACACTTTCTGCTCTCTTTTTTCCTTTCGTAATCAAATGCATATCTAAACGTTTGGACAGTTAGCAGAGTGCATGTAATTGCAATTGTAATTATTATTATTATTTCCCTTGAGCGCGATTTATTACTTAGGAACGCGATGTAATTTAACAAAAAAAATCATTTAGTTGTCTTTTAATAGCGTCGGGGAATAGCGGTTACAATCTGACCTCGTATCGCATCCGTGAGAAAATCACAGAAACCGTTCTACGAAATAGCCAGCTTGTCTCGTAAAAACGCATGCGTTCATTACCTTAATTAGTTTTGCATCCGAAGCAGATTAGCCGACATAACGACGCACGATGGGGATTAATTGCATTATGTATCTTGCGGCATTATGTGTGATTTTCCGTTGGATTGCTGGTTGCACGAGCCGTCGTGACGAGAGCTATTAATATCTATTACGAGATGATCAGAATCCGTGGCGACCGCGCCGTCATGGCAAGGAGATAGAATCTTGTTTTATATAGGTGACTGCGCTCCTCAACGGCGTATCACGAATACGATTATCCGTGACTAATTGACCGGTCCAGCGCAGCGGTAATGACAAATAATTATTAGCTCATGATATTTTACATAACGTCGATCATGTCATACGCTATAGCAGTCGTTTCCTTTCCGCTCGATTGAATTTCACATCCTTCGCTCGCGGGCGCATATAACACGAACTGCACGTCTCATGTATTACATGTTATTCTTCTGCGTATACGACACAGTGTTTCCCTCGCGTAAAGTCACCTTCCCTCCTACGTTTTCAAGAAATCTGAACCGCACACATGCTGGAGGCTACTCCATCGAGAGAGACGTAGAATGTGTCAGAAAATTATAATATTATAATATTATTTGTGCACAGAACCTATTAATTAAAATCATGATAATTCTATTTATCCAGCAAATACATGGAATCACAAAGTGTCGCGTTTAATCACGCTGTACATGCACAAAAGTGACGATAATTTTTTGTTTTTGCTTAAAAGAATACGTACGTCATATGTGTATTGTATAATTATTTTTCATCTTTAAAAATATAGAGTGTAAGAAACTCATTATGACTATGTTCAAGGAAACAGGGGAAATTAATAGTCATCGACTTTAATAATTAAATTCTTTTCGGTTGATTTACTTTACTTAAGCGATTGCTCGCAGGATGTTTCCAGCAAAGATAATAACCTGTATAAATCGCCGCTCATAATTTCACCGGAAATTATGCGAACACATTCCTAATTTTTTTTTCAACTGAGAACGAGGTAAACCGGAGGTGCGAAGGAATCATTACATTACGAGGTAGGAGTGAATCATGATGGTTGTCAATAATTCATCCCGCATGTCGAGAATTCATTTATTCCGGAAATATTCGTGATTTTTGCCGTTGTTGCGATAAAGAAATTGGGTAGTAGCAATCGTGCAATCGCGTATATCCGGCGGCGGGGCAGGAAAGGAAAGAAGAAGAAAAGAATGAATCGAGCAGTGAGACATCCCGCCGGGCGTCTCTCATCTCGCAGGCAAATTGCCCAGATGTTCCACGAAATCGTGAAGAAATCTCGGTGATTATGCCGCGCACAGAAGCTCTCGCGTCCAATCGTCTTGGATCTCGTGCTTAGGTGCATTTCAACCTTCAGACGGTAGCTTCCGAAATTACAGGGATTTCGGTATGAGTCCGAAGATTGGCCGCGGTCCACGTGGATTCATCCGGTTCACGTCGCGCCGATTTTATCATCCTTTGCTCACCCGATCTCGTTGTATCCTGAGAACCTTCCTTTACTCTGATCGATCTCTCGAATGAGAAACAAATCTTTCCAAATCGTATATTTTAATTAGAGATGAGTCAAAACCTAATTTTTAAGTCCCCGAAACTCGAATTCGAAACTCTTGAAATCTTAGATGCTAATTTAAAAAAAGGATTATTTTATTAAGAATTAAAAAATCAAGTTTTTAGAAAATCAAGTTGTAAATCTTTATTAAATATATTAAAATATAATTAAATATAATTACAAATCATTTTGTTTTAGGATTAGGAAAACAAAGCTAAAATTAAAAATATAATAAAAATTTAATTATTTAATTATTTTAAATATTCAAATTTAAATATTTAAGTTTTTTGAAGAGTAAGTTTGTATTTAATATTTATTTATTATCGTCACTGAACTACTTACAAGAATATTTAATTAATCAAAATTTGGGGGATTGTGTTCACTTCAGGTTTCGAGAGTTTCGAATTACAAAAATAGCGCAAAACTTTGAATCCTCGAAACCTTTTCGAGTTTCGATAAGTTTGAAGAATTCAAGGTTTCAAGTATTTCTAATTTTAACCCATCTTGGTATTATCTTAGAAGCTGTGTCATTTTACAACTAACAACTGTAAGAAAATAGTGTGTAAAATGTATATTGTAAATGTTTCTTGAAATTCTAATTTGTAGTTTTCATTTCATCAAATTGAGTATACCGATGAGAGTGATCATTAACAAAATAATCGAACGCTGTTTATCCATTGATTAATCGTCCAAAACGATTCTCATTGTATACCGCGTATCGGCCGGTAATTGCAAAGCGTATTCACGTCGTCAAATCATTTTGATGGCCTGCACACCGACTTATTGGAGGAAACGTAACTAGAAGACGCGCGGTATTCGTACTGCTGCGGTACTCTCTAATTACCCGTTGTCGTGCGCTAATGATTACTCTGGCGAACATAGTTGCAGACGGTAATTCGTACCTGCTACCTGCGGCTCTGCTTCGTTTTCAATGAAACGCCGGGTATGAAAGCGCGCACCTATCAGCTGCTTCTCACGAAAAACAGGCTTGTGCCGCGAACGATAAAATTACGTGTAGTACGTGATCTCTCGCTCTCTGTCTCTCTGTCTTTCTCCCTCTCTTTCTTTCTCTCTTTCCCTCACACAATCGTCTATATGACTCACAAATACAAATGAATGGAGACTAGCAGTCTAACTACTAGTCAAACTAGATACGATGGAAACTTTCCATATGGCTATTTTTTAAATGACATAAAATTGTATATTTCACTTTTTCTAGTGAAATATAGAACCATAGAAAAATTATTACAACAGAACAATTGGAGACTTTATATTAAGCGCTTTCGTTTTCATTGTGCCTTTAAGATGAGGAAAATGGGTTATACCGCTAACGATTCAAATGTTTTATCTATATCGTAATCTTTGCGTCACTTCTGACCACTCGAGCGTGATATAATCTTTATAGATATGTGCATTATACGCACGGGTGCGCGAGCGCGGACGAAACGCACACCGAAGAGGCGGACGAGGCTCAGGCACCTTGGGGCCTGCGAGTAATAATAATTTAGCCTTTCCCTTTTTCTCTCTCTCTCTCTCTCTTTCTCGCCGGCGTCCTTCTGAATTTAATAAGATCACGAAATTTCGCGGTTAGACGGGCGTCCCTAATTACACCCGCCGTTCACCGAGACTCTCAGTTACCCTCGATTCGCGTATCATTATTATTACGTGTCCCTCTCCTAACTCCCTCGTCCACGAGGTGTCCTTGCCATGGGAAATGCACAAGCTTCGGAAAAATCACTTCTGACGAGCACGTACGCAAAGATTAGTCGCGCATTCGAGACTTAATGGGAAATATGAGACCATGATGAAAACCTCTTGCAAAGATCAGCGAAGTCCCCGTTACATGTCCTAGAATTCAATCATGAAATACCTTTGTGATTAATCCGTAAGTTCCGCCAATGGAAAAGGCACTTGAAATTAGGTGAAGATAAGACGAGATATTACGTTATATGTACATTTTCAATTCTCAATTTCGAAACTCAAAGCTATTAGTATTCCGACATCTCTCATAAAAACAAATCGATCTCGTGTTTGTCAGAATCAAAGAAATAATCACAGTGAAAATTAAAATTACTATATATATATATACCGGTTATCATCATTAATTACAAGCAACAGGTAGATACTTGCGTCTCTATAAAAATACATTAGGAAGAAAAGAATTAATGCATACCTTGTGTATTACCGAGCTACGCGCACGTATAATATGCATTACATATGTGACAAAAAACACGATTTCTATCTCATTACGGAAACATCTAATCTATAATTAACGTGGCTACGTTCACACGGCTTACAAAATGGAACATGACTAACCACCGATTAATTATATCGACACGATAATCACAAACTTTTTCGATATCGGTTGTACCGATTCCGCAGTCTATTACGCGAGTTTCTCGAACTTAGAGATCGGCTTTCACAGATTTGGCGAACGAATTGCCTTGTGTGAATAATCTGCAACAAAATAAATTCTCGGAATCGATTGCCGTCGTTGAAAGGAAGTCCTTCCTGTCCTGCCCTGCGCAACATTGCGAAGTCATAGTAATCGGACTGCGAGGCGCGAATGGATTTGCCGTTTCGCAACCACACGGTAGTATAGCGCGAACCCATGGCCAGCATCAAAAGAGGCCGCTAAGTGGATTAAAGACGAGTTTCTTCGTCATCTTCTTCGTCTAGTTCTCTCTCTTTCCCTCTCTGTCTGGCTACCTCCTCTTTCTTTGCTACTCCCGCCGCGGCATCCTGCCGTTCTTATTTGCTCCTACCTCGGCGCGAAGTCCTTCGCTGCAACCGCGCTTCGTCAGAAGTCACGGACGAAGGAAGATAATTTACTTAACTTACGTTTAATCGTGTTTGCGCGCTCATTTATTCGCATCGTTTGCGTCAACATTTGGATTTAATGCACTTGGAATTTAATTCGATGACGAAATGATAGTGATTAATCACGACTCGCAAGCGTACGTTTAATGCAAAGGTTAATTATTTTTCTTTTGCGGAAAACATATTTCATATGTTATTAAAAAAAAGGTCACATTAATATATTTCATTAAAAATTCCTTTATTTCTGGAACGTTGAAGAGAAATTGTCTCTAATAGTCGGAAATAGAAATGTTTACGGTTTATTACAGTACAGTAAGCCAGTACTATATTTATAGTATCATTTATCTTTATTAATTTTCGAGTATCTATAAATAAATTAGTCTTTTCTTTCTCCATTATTATAATATTATGTAATAAATTACATATAGATATAAAATAGAATAATCTGATATCTCTGATCTCGTTTCAATAAATTATTATCGTGTAATGTCTCGTGCAATTCAAAATCGATTCTTTCTCATTTGATCCATGTACTCCGACCGTCACACAGTGCATACGATTCACATTTCGAATATTGCGAAGATGATTACATTATCATTAGACGGGAATCGAATTGAGATGGGAAAAAGACAGATGACCAGGAAAAAAGTGTACGAACGAGACAGAAGAGATAGAGAATGCGCGCGAGTGCGTGAATGACATTGCTGGTATGAGCAAGAGGCTTGGCGCGCGAGTAATTTTAGTAATTACCGCACAATTACATTATCTAATTAACCCCGGAGGTCGGAGTAGCCGTCAGTTGCGGCCGTGATTGTGGCGCAATCGTAATTATATTATTGTTTAACACGCGCGGTACGAAATCATTGAATTTACAGAAATCCGTAAAATTCATAGAAATTTACGCAGAGTTGATAGTAAAAACTTGCAATTTTGCTTTTGTCCTGTTTTTCTTATAAAAATATCTTAACGTAAAAAATATTTGTTATAGTGAATATAGCATGATTTATTAAAAAAGATCAAGTATGTACATATATCTGTTTTATATATATATATATATATATATATATATATATATATATATATATATATATTTTACATATCGAAGTCATCTTTGGTTTACGATCACGATTATTATTAATCATTATCAATAATTGCGGGCATTGCGCGATTAATCGATTCGTAGAAATACATTCGAGAGGAAGCCGCGGCATTATTATCCTTTTTCTTCCTTTTTCATTATTCTTGTTATATACTAAGCAATCGTTTCCTGTGATTGCCAATCGGTCTACAAGTCTTATGCATTTTTTTCCGAGAATTAGGTTCACGGGAGTCGAGTTCCGGGGTTTTACTTCTATCTTCTCTCCAGATTAATGGCGAGTTACTGAGTATTATTCTGCGGTCATTAAGTTATTATTAATGGCAAGACGTAATTGTCTTGATATGGCACATCCGGAACGGCCTAAATTACGGAATATTTTTTAGTCTCGCCTCAGGCGATACGTTTCTTTTCAGCTTAAATTTTACGTAAAAGTCATATCGTTCGTGACTCTCTGACAAATAAAGTATTAAATGATTCTCTGAAGTTATTAGTAACAAAGTTGTACTAACAATCACACTTAATTGACCAATTAGATACTAATTTTATCGGCGAGCAAATATTTTTTTAAATATTTGCTCGCCAAAGCATTTTGTTATCATTAAATTAGATGCGCAGTTTTTTATAATTTTTTATTCCTTTATTAACTTCCAAGACATTTTCGTAGAAAGCGAATAAAGAAAATGACTGAATCACAATCGATGTATTTGTTACGTGTAACTTTAAGAGGCGTTAATAGTTGTGCCTTTTATAAAACCTATGCACACACAGATACACATATGACACGTTACAGTCCATGTGCACTGTAACGATCGTTGAATAAACAAGTCTTGGAATTTACTATTTATCTTGACATAAATCACATATTGTAATTATCTCTACATAAATCGTATTTACGTAAGCCGATATATTCTCTGATAAATTCGAGGTCTAACAAAAACTTGTTAATTATACTTACAAAGTAGTGATATCAGTATGTAATTAATATCATGAAAAATTAGCTACATCTTTATCTTTAATTAGTGCCGATTCCTATCGGTATTATGGTAAATATTATATAAATGTAATTTTTCGCATTGTAATTAGAGAGATGTTCCAACGCGGTTTATAAATAAAATAAAATACGGGTCGGTTCAAACAATATTAGGCAGATAGATAATGTATTAAACAAAAGACAATAATAAGAGAGTATTTGGTGTTAGCTAAACAAATATATCAAGACACATTCGTTTGATATATGTATCAACTCAAAGAAATAAGATCAAATGCAATACAAAGAATAACAAAAATGGCTTAAAAAATCAGGACGACACAAAATGATAAGAAAAGTTGCCACAAAATACACATTCTCTCACAACTGAAAGATCGTGAACAGGGTTTATGCACACATGATCGTTATCTGTGAAGTGATGCAAAAAAGAGAGGACGACAAAGTTCGTCGACGAAATTCGAGCCTCGGTAATAAGCGACACCCGACGTTCCTCGTCTTCCTTATATATCGCCCAAAGAGACGCCTCCTTACGCGCGGTATCGATAATGTTTAATAACGAATCGCGCCGGCCGGACAAGTAATTCGCACTGACGAGGGGTGACAAGCGGCTTTTGCCGCTCGCATTATTCCCAAGCGGGATCCGCGACCGTGCGCGTATACCTGCCGCGACCACTACCTTTTGTGAGGAGCGAGGCGAAAGAGAGAAGCCGGTAGCCGGCTGCGTAATGCGTGCGTAATGCGCGCTTAATACGCGTACGGCGTGGAGAGCCAATTACTGATTGGCCACACTACCGCCAATCGGATGAGGGATGGACCTCAGTAAACCTGTACTCTTCGCTCTCCTTCGCACTTTGCGAGACGAAGCCCTTCTCGACCACGGAGCTCGTCTTCGAGGAGAAATGAGGAGGGAAGAGGTCTGACAATCTTTTTCATCGCTTTGAACGGAATTCGAACAGGCAGGATAAAATAGAATTGTCGTTGACAGTAATGAGACGCTTAGAGTGCACACAATTAAAACGTCCGTAAGAAATATTTATTGCTTCATCCCATGAAAGAGGGATATCTTTAGCATGTTTTATTGCATATTTTAGGGACACAATCTATATTTATATTATTTATTAAATATTTTTACTCGACATGCGCAAAGCTCTTATTTTAATATCATTCTGGAAATTAAAATATGAAGCAATTAAAATTCGAAGTAACAACATGAATTACATATAAGGAGTAAATTTGAATTAAAATAATATCATAAATCTCTACAGTTATTTTATATATATTTTATATATATTCTCTTATATATCGTATATCTATTTTATTAATATTTTGTTACCTTGAGATAACAAAATATTATCTTTAAATAACGAAAAGAAAGAAATTCTTCATTATTTTTATAACGTATAACATAAGAATCCTCTATAAATCATGTGGCTTGCCGTGTTATTGACTCAGACATCATTCCTTCGTAATAAAGCAATGACTGATCGAAAACAATGAAAAGAAGATTTGTATCGACTCCGTGTCATTTAACGGTGACGGAGATTCAATGCCGCTTCCGTGGGACAAGACAACATCGTCCACTAATTAACTCCGGAAGGCACTAATCTTATTTGTTGAGAAACGAATAACGGGTCGGCGGCGTTTCTAATCGGGAGCATGACTCGTCGTCGGTCGATTAATGACAGGAGGAGTTGCGGGGCGCAGCGGAGAGTCCGGGACCAGAGGAGGACTAGAATCGCGGTGGAAGAGGAAGAAAGGGGGGGAAGGGGGAACAGAAGAAGAGACCGCTCCGTAGAACTGGTTCCGTTCCATGGATCACTGGAAACAATCATCCTTATTAAACTCACCACCGGCCCACCCCGCGGATATAAAGGCATCCTTTGGAATGATTTACCGAGAAGCGCGTCGCGCGGCCCTTTGAACAGGTGGATCCCTTGAAACGCGACGCGAACGGACGATAAATTTTATGGATCCACCGAGCGGATAGATTGAGAATGCGCGCGACGGGGGTGGCCGCGCGTGATATTCCGCCGAGTCAGCTTTTCGAAGCGAATTCGGGACGAAATGGCGCCCGGCTCGTCGGAGTAATTAAGAAATGGAAAATCATCAAAGAGTTTTGTTATGATTATATATAGCTTAGGTGTCCTCTTGACATTCAAAAAACAAATTCAAACAATTAAGTTGAAACTTTTGTTCAACGTGCCAATTTCTAACAATTAGAAAACGATATTTAAAAAAAATCGAATAACAAAGCAGAGTTTGTTAAAATATCGCTGAACTAAATTCTACTAATTCTATCGACGTTGGTATGAAAACTGGCTGAAATACCACATTGGAAGTAATCGTGTTTAAACACGCTACGTGTTAACGTTTACGAGGTTATTAATTAGCTACGTTCAGCAGAAAGAAAGGAAGTAGACGGACATTCGGAAAGACGACGAGGTCTCATCGCTTTAACTGCGTTTCATTCCTCCCTGTCTTCCTTCCTCCCTCCGCCCTTCTCTCTCTCCCTTCTCTCTCTCTCTCTCTCTCTCTCTCTCTCTCTCTCTCTCTCTCTCTCCTGGAGTTTGTAACGGAACAAAAAATTAAAACCAACAGAAACAGGTCGGAACCAGTCGGGACCGCTCACGGTTGAACGATTAGTTCACCGTCGTCGGTAGCAGCGTGGACCCGAGTCGCAACACTTCAATCTAAATTAGATCTTAAGAGCCCGTAAAGGTAAGTAACCACGCTCTCTCACGAGCCTACGTGGCAAGCCAGCTTTATAAACCATATAAACAGAACGAATCTGGAAATCCGCGTGCTCTCTCGCAAATGCCATTCGAGCCTTGTATTCGCAACTCCCGCAAAAATGTCCGTGATTATCTGTTATCGCATTCGGAAACGGCATTCCACAAAACGTTGTCCTGTCGTCAACAGCTTGTTCAGGACTACCTCCTTCTAGTTTCTGTCAGTGTACCGATCGCAGACAAAATTAGTCTCAAAAGACTGTTTTCGGGAAAAAAAATAAGGTAACAAGAAAATAGGAAACGCAAAAAAAAAATTGAAAGCAAATGAATACAAATATGGAAGTTATAATAAAAAAGAAATTAAGATTAATTTAAAACAAAGAAAAAGAATATTTGTCAATAAAATAGAAAACAGGAATATAACAAATGACTAACAAGTAAAAATGTAAAAAAGAAAAATAATATTATACGATTTATAGGTATAAGAGTGTTTACATGAATCGAACTGAGCCAAGGGCCCAGAAGAAAGCTTGTCTGACTACTCTCGGGCCGCTGTTTTATTGATTGAAAAATAAACGATAATAAGAGAAATGTTTATCGATGTCCAGTTGGATGTACACGACCCACCGCGCGAGAACACGTGTTTATTGGAGAATGAATTTTTATTCGCATATATGTTCAGGAAGTTAAGACTAGACTCCTGTTAAGGCTATTTTCTTAAGCCATCGATATATATTTCGAGATAGGACCCAATCGCACCGCCTGCCCTTATGTATAAAGGTGTGTCTAATGAATATGCGCCGTGTTCCACGGTTTACTCTCTTCTTCTCTTTCTCGTCGGGCTAGTCAATAAACCTAAGCGACCATAAAATCCAATTAGTGCGAAATTAATACCACGGCGAAATAGCGGAAGAAACGGGGATCAATTTATACTACGAAACGGTAGAAAACGTCGGGCAATTTTCCATAGACAGGAAGCCCGTATAAGTGTATGGAATAAATTAATACGAGCGACGAATGTTATTAGAAACCAATCAAACCAATTACTGGCTGTTTTCTTAAGAATAAAAAGAACTCTTATAGCGACAAATAAATAGCTGCCGGTCTTATAAGCTGAGGATATACATATATTTATCATGAAAATAATACACATTAGTTGATTGAAAATCAGACAGGTGACTCGTGACATATGTTATTAAATTACGAAACTTTATTGCTTTTAAAGGCTCACCAGATAGTTTTGCTATTCTTCTTAACGAAAGGCAAGACGATAATATTCGCTTCTTTCGAATTTATACATCCAAGTCTCCTCTTTTTAACTACAATATTAATTTTTTCATCTAATTGAAATTGAAACGATTTCCTAGAAGTCGATACATTAATAATTTCTAAATCATGACTATAAACATTAATAAGATTAATAATCTTTCAATAATAGTTATGAGATTAGAAATGTTCAAAATTTACTTGGAAATTTTATTTTCACTACAAGAAAAAATTGTTCGGAATCCTCTTCTTTTCCTTTTCGATTCGAATTTCGCTAGATAAAGGAAGGAGACGTATATTTTGCTCGTTAGAGCTATCTTCGTTGCAGTTTCACGCATGTACATGGATGTGTAGTTTGTCTCGTCGTACTCGCGAATACATCTTCAGCCCTGACACGTACAGCTACGGACACACTACCTGCTGCACCTCTCTCTGCATACTCCCCACCATCTTCGTTAATTACGAGAACCCATACCGTGGCCGCAGGACCGGACCTATTACGAGCGATTACACCGCTATTAGTTACCTACCGGGTGTTCCACGGCGCGGAGGAAGGCACTAAAAAAAGGCCAAGGAGATGGAAAAAGCTACCCAGATAGATTGCGCCGCGGCCCAATGGTGGCGCGATATACTGTACGTATGTAACTCAAGTGTGTAGGGGACTTAATAATGCAAAACCGTCGTTCCGCGTCTACGGATGGGAATTTGCATGAGGATCGTCAGTCTGGCCGTAGGAAGGCCCAATGATCGATGTTTCGTTCCACGAATTTACACTCGCGGATTTACCTTTGCAAACTTGCATGGATGGATAGGTGATTTATTTTAAAATCTGTCATGGATTCAAAATTAAGGGAGGAAACGGACATGATCATTACTCAAAACTACATATTGTAAAAGCGTTTTGAAAAGTTTTGTTTTTGAGTTGATTTTAATTTTGTCCTTTGCTCTTCTAAAATGCGTAAAATGTATTTTTATGTTAGAATTACTCTGAATATTACATGAAACTAGAAAAAGTTCTGTAAACTAAGAGAAGTAAAGACTAGTGAACATTCGACTAGTTTATTATTAAGTGTTGATTATATTATTAAGTACATTTAACTTTAAACTTTATATTCCTATTAATTATTAATTTATGATTTATTTCTTAAATTCCTTAATCTTAAAAAAATGTTGTAAAAGATATAAAATTCTGATGTAAAATGTTCTTAATTATGGTAATAGATGTATATCATCACATATTGCCCGCGAATAATTGTTTTTTCATTCCTATTCTTTTCCACTTAGGATTGTGGTGTGTCTAAGTTCCTGCGTTAACACGCATACCTTTTCAAAACACGATTATATACGCGTTGTGTCTCCGGCCGTCATTATTATTTCGAGGCTGTCTGTCACAGGTAGTAGTATACACTTAGGATAACCAGATTTCTTTTATAACCATGGTCAAGGACTACCTGTGCTCCGTAAATATCTTGCGGCGGAGACCATTTTTTGAAAAAGAATTTGGTAAGTAGCGAACGCGATGATATCGGCGATAGTCGAGAGAGTGCACAGGAGCCAGACAACCAAATATTTGGGTGGCAGCCGATGGTCGGTCTCTTAAATTGTATCTAAATCCCGTTACTCTTTCCTAAAGTCTGATAAATGCGGCTAGACACCTTGCCTATCATCTGGATCCACGGGAGGTACACGAGCTTCCTAACCCATCGAGATATTATCCCATAAGCTCTTAGTCGTCAGGATTGACGACTCTAAATAGTTTTGTAACAATTGATTTTCGTCCAAATGTTCTCGGAAAATTACCAATGAAATGGCTACATATCCAATTACTTAGGTTCATGTTTTCTAATTTCACGCATTTCTCTTTCTTTCTATATAATGACATTCACATATAAATACTCCAAAATAATTCTAAGGAAAAAATATATTAAAAATATATATATTTTATTACATTATATTTGTATATTTAAGTAAAAAAATGAGAAAACTATAAAACAGTTCGAAATGTAACAGTTTTTAAATATAGTTTTATTTTAATGATGACTAATGATGACAAATGATGACTAATTTAATGTCCGATTAGTCAGCTGCATTAGTATTTTGCAGCAAGCATATGCAGTGCTATAAATGTATTATATAATGTATATATATGTATATAAAATCAATACAAAAATATCTTCTTACTTAGACAGTTATTCATTTTATGCTATGTATGTCACTATTCATTTGACAGGTTCTAAGTATATGTATGAGAACAAAGTAAATGCAGCGTTATGCGTTTCAATTTAAAAGAAATTTTGCTTTTTTGAAATCACGATGTTGGGTCTTTGCATATCGAGTTTTCGATCCCACATAAAATTCCATCTGAACACCACTCATCCCGGCCATTTAAGTCGAGATAAAACTTGAGATTATTAGAACATTGCTTGATGGTCAGGCGACTCACCTCGTAAACACGTCCGGATAATGCGTCCTGGAGAAGGCCTTTTCAAGCTCCTCCAACTGGAAGCTGGTAAAAGTCGTTCTGTAGCGACGCTGCTTTCTCTTAGGTGTAAAGTCGTCGGCCTCCGCCTCACTCTCGGGGCTGGTCGGCGCCGCTCGCGGGTGGGTGCCCTCTTCCTCAGGCCTTACCTCCTCGGTAGAGATGCCCATTTGAGTGGACTGAGGTGTCGTCGTCGTCGTCGTTGATGCCGGCGCCGATTGCTGGTGAGACTGCGGGTGAGACTGCTGGCTCACCTGCTGGCTCACCTGAGTCACCTGGCTCGAGTTGTTCGTGCTGCTTGCAGGACTCGTCTGCGGGACGGCCTGCTCGCTGCCTCCTCGCGACGAATGATCTGCAGAAAAATAATTATGTCATCCTTCAATAATAATACAGTTATAATTTTGTCATACTTATATATAACACTTAAACAATGTGTTTTAAAAAATTGATACGACATTTAAAGAATTATAATGTAGAAATTTAAAGTTTTGAAATATGATATAAATGAGTGAATTAATATCTGTAATTTTAGATCATATGCGAACTCTAATTTTATTAACAATAAGCAGAATTTTTAAACTTTGATTCTCAATTCTCATGATGCTATAATCATATTATACATACTAACATAAATCATGAGAATTTGGAAATTGTTGTATCTGCTCGAACTGTAGCCAGTGTAATTTTTGTGAATCCAGATTTATTTTATGAGTAAAATTTTAGCCTAATTATAAGCCTTTGCGAATCAAATGGCAATAACCCAGATTAATTTTTACAAATTATATTAGATGTTTAACTTTTACAATTTTTACGTCCATGTCAATTGCTGCGATATTTATCGGTTTTATAAAAAATGATTATTGCATTAGATTATGTGAGCAAAAAGGTTTAAGTGCTTTCGGATCACAAAACTAACAGTAACAATATCAAAATTTTAAAATTCTGTTTATTATTAATAAAATTAGAATTCGTATATAACCCGAAATTACAGATATTAATTCACTCATTTCTATCATATTTCAAAACTTTGAATTTCTACGTTATAATTCTCTAAATGTATAATCATCAATTTTTTAAAACACATTGTTTAAAACATAGAGGCATGATATATATACACACATACATATATATCATTGATAAATAGATCAATACCTCGGAATGAGTAGAATAACGCTAGGCTCTCGTTAGACCATCCGATCACGAACTAAAACGCAAACGTAGTGTGAAACGATTCATCAGCTGTCACGTGAAGCAGTGACCACAACGTGTGATCGTCGTATCAACGATGGGATTCTACGAATGGTCAGGGAAATCGCTGCGGTCTGGTTTCCGCTGCGAGCGGATTTAAACGATGGCCTGCGCTGGCCGTAAACTATCTCGGGATTTTGTGTGTGTGTGTGTGTGTGTGTGTGTGTGTGTGTGTGTGGAATTTCCGCGCTTCAAATTTCCACTTTTGAAAGATCTACGAAGTGACCGCTGTATAATTAGGCTAACCATTAATAGCTGCTAAGTCATAAGAAGTTTTATGTTTCTAAATAAAAACCAGCTTTGAGCAATTTCACCCTAAGCCAAGTATCTTCTCCATAAGATATCATAAAAAGATATCATAATATCATAATATTATCGGTTGTTGTCCAGTCGGGAAAATATATTTTTCTTAAGTATTGCTAGTATTTTTTATAAATATTATAAGGTATTTTAGTTAGATATTTTGATCTTGATATTTTAGGTCGTATATGAAATGTATTGAAATAAAATCTTATTTGATAAAAGTTTGGTAAAAGTTTTTGTGTAATGAAAACATTTTTAAGGAGATTAGAAAAGATATATCGTTTATTAAAAGATATTAATATTATGTTAACATTTTTAAAAATAAGAATGCTTCTTGCAATAGAATTTTTTCAATAAAAATTCACAGAAATAAAAATACCGAATAGTAATAACTACCAGGAAATAAATTGCATTACATTGGAATAATTTAGCTATTACATTCGAAATGAATCTTGTAAATTACTTTTGCTGTCTCGAAAACATTTTTATGTGTAAAAAATCACTAATGTAAGTTACCCTTCTAAAAAAAATGAAAGAGATGATCACGTAATGCGTAGTTTATAAACTGAACAAAACGATACCATCGCATCTCTCGCGCCTGTTCATTTTCGAACGCAACCCCCTTAATCGCGTGCCCTCCCGCTGCATCTTGCAAACCTGCCACGGTTAATCTTTGCACTGCATCATTATTCAGTTTGAAAAAAATATTTTGTCCAGAATCGTGAGTGTGTAGTGCGCTTTTGCGAAAAAAGAACAAAAATTCGAGCCGTTTATTCGGCATTAATGCTTTTCATCACGATGTGATTATATGATCACATAAACAAATTAGACGAAATCATTGTATTCGAAACTTAATACATTCTTCTTTGATATAAAGCTTCTTCTCAAAAAGAAATAATACACATCTAATAAAAAATATATTTGATGAATTTTATCAAAGGTAAATTTTTTGTCAAAGTGATAAATTGGTGATAATTTTATAAAATTAAATCTTAAGAGAATTAATTAATTTTCTACCTATAATATACGTGTCTACTTTGGAAAATATTAAGAATCAATATTATTGTACATGTAAATAACGCGATTACGATTAAGCGAATGAGATTAGGAAATAGGAAATATAAGGATATATTGATATACGATTTATCATGTTAGACAAAAAGAGGCGAGTTGAAATAAATAAATTTTATATATGCAAATGCTGACATAAGCGCGCATCCGGCAGAGATATCACTCCTTTCACCACAACTTTACTTCGTAGAAATTAATGATTTCTATGAGCCCGCACCTAGGCATGATCGCAATCCCGCCATCACGGCGATCGTGTAACGGCGTTCAATATTGCTTGTAAACTTGTAATGGAATCGTTAGCAATAAATATTCGCAAACCGGTAGCTTCGACAGGTAGGATTACAAGCTACTGTCTATAGTATAAATGAAGAGACAAATAATTAACACCAGAATAAATGCTTAAATATGATAAGGAAATAATCAATATTAATTCTAATTAAATTATTGAATATCTTTAATAAATAATTCTTTAATAAATATTTCATTTATTAAGTAAAGAAGTAAAGAAATAATAATGTACTATAAGAAATTGTAAATAAATAGTAAGATATCTCTCCAAGTCGCGTACAATTAAAATTTGTATTGCTATACATGATGTGTAAATTGTATCTACGTATTCGACATTTAAACATTTATATATTTTTTATTCATTATATAGATATGCGTCTGATTTCACGTAGTTGATTTTAAATTTTGCAAGAAGCTTAATTTGCAACAGCTACGAGTATCCTTGTCACGTTCTGCACATATCGGTGAAACGTAGCTGTTACATACAATACATCGCTCATATACGAAGTCTTTAACGAAAACTGCAGTCGATCGAGTAAATTTCTAGAAGCGAACAGTTCGATAGAAAGCTGGGATCGAAGAGACGGGTGCGGGATAAAGGAAGGAAGGATCGAAGTGGTTTACGCGGTTCTTAAGCGGCAGTTTTTAATCGAGTCAATTTATCGGAAATGAGATTATAATGCAGGTAGCTTCGACGTAATGCCGATGATATACAACAGGCCTAAACCACGCCAGATTTTCCTTTTTATTCGTGTGCACTCGCGACGTGTTCAACTACGAGTTCATCGACGCGTAAGGAGAGCGAAGCAAAGAAAGAGAAAGAGAGAGAGAGAGAAAAAGAGAGAAAAAAGATGGAATTAGAAAGAGAAAAGGAAAAGAGAGAGAGAGAGAGAGTAGGACGTGTAGGTAGCCTTTTACATTATAATAGCATTAATGGGGCCTGAGGCCGCACTTAGCGTTGCCGGCCAGTTCGCCTCGTCGTTATTAACTGAAAATTACCGAAACCGAAATCTAATTCACGTAAACACTATAATTTCACCGCGTGCCGAAAAATCAGGAGTCGCTCTCTCTAAGCGTTCGCTCTCTCATATTCTCCTTTTGCGATAAGGCACATTAAATTCTTTGGCCTAATCGAATGAGCAAATACGCACGCGAGATTACGCACCTGTGTGCTGTAAGTCGAGTTTTTCTCTTTTACGTTGTTTGTTCTGCATTGATTTGCGCGCACACAACTTTGTTTTACACACAAAGATAATGAAATTAACATAAGGAATGCATAGATTTTAATTTTTTTTTTTAGTTTCTTAATATTTGATGAAGCTTTTTCTATAATAGGATATGTTAAAAAATTGTAACTCAAAGAAAATATTCTATATAACCAATTTATATTTTAGAAATTATTTGCATTAATTATAATAATTCTCTTATATTTATCACAAAAAGTCCTTGCATATAAATCCAAGATAATTGCGAAAAATAATGTTATCACGTTTAACGTCAATTACTTGGCAGAGTAAATTTGATTGACGTTATAATAGCTTCAAACGACAATATGCAAATGAAAATGTCGAGAACACGCAAATCTTTAATTAGCACAAATTTATAAATGTCAAACGGCAAATTGTTTTCAGCAAAATTATACAAATCATCGACTGTGTATCAC
Organism: Crematogaster levior; assembly: GCA_901521435.1. Lineage (NCBI taxonomy): Eukaryota > Metazoa > Arthropoda > Insecta > Hymenoptera > Formicidae > Crematogaster > Crematogaster levior. The sequence goes on from CABEGB010000639.1 coordinate 51,606, forward strand.
TATGTGTATTACGTGTTATCTCTAAGTTATTCCCGGTGCGGATTAATGAACGATAGCTGGTTTATGTGTCGCAAGTTGTACGTTGTAATAAGCCTCGGCCAAGAACGTGTTTTAGCGCAATTCCATCGCATCGACGTTACTTAATTTACCGCGAGTTCGATCTCGCGAACGCCCATTTATTTCTCTCCATCCGCGCCTTGACAATATCATGAATGTTCAATTAGATACGTCACGCTCGATTAGAAATGATAGAGCGAATTGCAGGGCTGTAACTAGTGATTAATTTCACGGGGATACACACACAGAGATTACTTTACTAATGTGACCAATAAAATCGTGTATTAATTTTCGTTATATCTCTGTAATTGAATGCAAAAATGTGTACAGGCATTTCAGATCCTTGATCATTTTTGACGTACAGTTGAAAATATGCTTTGTCAAAAAGCAACAGAGTGATATGAGTAAATAGAAAGGAACTTATTTTACACTTAACATCTTGACTGTGGAAAAATGTCAAGGAAAAATTTTAATCTGAGAATTAGTTTTAAAAAAATGTAGAAAAATTTTAGTCTGAGAATTAGTACAAAAAGATCCAAGTTTGCTTCGCTCCTTAGCTGTGCGTCAACGATGTAGTGTGAATGTGCAGAATCCTGAAGAGTGTAAATGCATTCCTCTCACTAAGGCAACTTGAAAAAGTATCGTTTCTGCTACATTTGCGCGCCGTCAGCGTCTGCTTATACATATACGTACGTTGCGTGCGCGATTTACGGCCGTGCAAATTAGCGTGCTGCAATCAACCAATTAGCTAAGTCATTGTAGCGCGAATGCATCGTACGCAGTATGCACGGCGACAAACGGCGGCTGTTAATTACACGCTAATCCGTACCGCGAACATCAATTAAAGTTTCCTCCATGATATTTTCCGTTCATGAGATTTCCTGCGTTTTATATAAAACACTAACGCGTGTGTTTATTCGTCTAATAGAAATTACGTCTGATCACCGTGCTTGTTTCGTAACTTTAATTGCCTATTAATTTAAAACTCATATTTCTTTAATTAATTCGAAGCGAATTAAAATGTTACAAAACAAACTTGGATTCTTGGAACAAAAAATGATGCAGAAAAAATTATCTCCTTTAACTTCTACGTGATCTAGCTCAAATCAAATCTATTTAATTTACCGATGTATAACACAAGATTGAACTGTTCTGATTTATAATTATACTATATTACGTAAGAGAAATATATTATACACGATAGTAATTAACGATATCCGATATCACAATATCTGTGGGTGTATGAAATATCATTTGCACAAGACTTACAATTAGTATCTAGTTTCGAACAATATCAACTTCAGAATAATGTAGAAGACATCTCATTTTAATTAAGTATCTCGGTAGTTTTTATTTTTAGATAACTTGTTTTCGATATTATAGGTACATTTAGATAACTTGTTTTCGATATTATAGGTACATTTAAAAAATTATATCTACTGTACATTAAATTATTTAATCTTTATGTTTAAGTAATATTGTTAATAAATTTTACATTTTAAATTAAAGTAATTACAATAATATTAAGCTGTATAATTAAAACTAGTTCAAGTTTCTGGTAATACAAGGGTATTATAACTCAAAGCTTCTAAGGAAGAATTTTTACGTGTCTATTGCGGCGACACTAATCTTTCTCGGTATAAACATAAATGCGGAAAATGCAATTACACAATATTATTACACTGTAACTGCGCTAGAACTCATATGAGCAACACTTGATAACCTGGTCTTCTCGATCTCGGTTTTTTTATGCTGCTTCAGACACCTTGATCGGCAATGTCGCATTCGGGAGAGACGTTTCTACATCGAATCATACTTGCAAATTCGCGCTAATAGACGCATCAATGCATTCAACAACATGAACCGGCGTCGCTCGGTCGTGTTCGATCTCTCAAGCGCGATAATAAAGCGGCAATTACGAATTATCGGCAAGTCTGGTCCGTTCGCTCCTACTGCGATAATGGTGTAGATAACACTGGATATGTACCTTCCGGATACGGGCAATGCCGCATCCGATGTGCCGCGAATTCGCTTGTCCTCGTAATGCCTCGAAGAGCGCGGTAAGATTGCGAGATATGGAATGGGAACAGTGGCTGCGCTTCAGACGTGTGAGAGCAACCTCTGACCCTTTATATTATTTTCTCATTGCCCTGCCATTGCCCCTTTTTTATTTCTCTCGAGATTAATTCCGCTGTTATTAAAGAGGAAAAGTTGAATTTTGTGTCTATATCTATATTGAGAAAAAAATTTGTTTATGACTAAATATATTAATCATGTTTGGTGGTATTTCTTTGATTCAAAATGTGTATCTTTTTAAGTTCAAGTTATTTACCCAAATACATATATTTTTTGAGTTAATAAAAATTTGCTTAACAGCCTAGTTGAATCAAGAAATATTTTTTTACTCAACACTTTTTTTCAGTATTATTAATATTAAATACTAAAAATATGAAAATACAAAAATAAAAATATTTTTAAAAAGACAACGATATAAAATTGCTAAATTAATTCGATAAAATTTCTCGCACGTAATTTTGTACAGATTCCTAAATTATAAGACAAATTAATATCGAGAAAATAAATATTTACGATGTTGAAATAAAATATTATTTATGGTTATTAAAAACATCAAATGTCAGTGTTATATAAGTATTATTTAAGTTCATATACATTGTATCTTTTTTCAAACAACGCATTTATGCAACAGTTATTTCTTACGTGCTTACTATTCTAATTTGAAACTCGCGTTTCATCCAATTATGCAATAGCTTCGTAATTAATCTACGATGAAGAATACGAGTGTTGTAAAATGATTTATTCTTGGTAGACCCATTATAGCGATCTACTGATTTGTATAATTCCACGTGATTCAATCGATAGATCAATTTCGATCTCCCGTGGTCCATTATAAAAGAAAAAGATTGACTCAGACCTAGGTGATTTACGTAAGTGCGTAATACTGATTTAATCGATAATAACTATTCGCAAAACAGATAAGTAAATTTTCCGCTTGTGCACATAGTTATGTCTTTTTTGCAATAGATCGTTGAAAGTATAATGTACGTTAATTCAGCAGTAAAAAATGTGACAAATATGCTTTTGCACGCGCGTGCAAAAGCATATTTTTAGCAGTAAACGTGGAGTAAGTACCTTTGATAAATCGAGGTGACTCGAATCAGTTACAGCTCAGGAGTTAAAGGGCACAATAAATTTTCGGTGTCATAATAACGAAACACGGTTGTCAATCAAATTATTTTTACGATTGTATTACACCTCGCTTTTACGTCGCGTAATCTTTTTTTTTTCACATGACTACGTTTACAACTTCGACGTCTCTTCGATTTGTTTCGAATCTGTTTCGCGAGCGGCCTGGCAACAATCCGTAAAAACGATTCCTGTCGTTCCACTACGCGCGATCGACTCGATCATGGCTCGCGAAACGCGTCAAGTATCGCGCCGCGATCGCGATTGCATATTTATGACGGCGAAACGTCCTGCGACCCCGTCGAGTACTCACGTATCCGCTGATTATTACGTTGTAAAGATTATCGTGTAAACTGGGACGCGTGCTCGTTAGTACGCGTGTATATACACATACATACATGCACACAACTACCAGTGAATGACGTCGATGAAACATTATCTCCTGGCGAAGTCGGAGAAAGGCGAGGATTAAACTTCATAGGCGTCGACAAGGTTTTTCTTTAACACTTACTAATTTTCCATCTGTCATATGTTAATTAAAAGTTAGGTAAAAATACTGCGCTTGCAAAGAGACATTACCGAATTCAACTTCGCCAACTTTCAAACTCGATATTAACATTAAATTCAATATTATTTGTGTTATTAGTTAAAATATTATTAAAATTATAACACTAGTTATTGTCCAACACTATTAATTGTCCGTTTCTCACCAAAAGTTAAATAATTTTAATTCTAATTTTAAGTCTTTGAAGTGTGGCACACTTAGTATTTACTATCATTATAGAAGAAATTTCGTACATATTTTAATTCTTTTCAGTTATATAGTGTATCACTACGATGTTGAATATCGAAAGGATTGGAGATAAATCTTCTTTCATTGTGTATAAAAACACAAAAAGATAAAACCTTGGCGGCGCCCATGAATATCACGATCGAAATGCGAAGCCGAATCACGTTCCCTCCTCTCGCGCGCGATTCTCGTTTACAATCTGCAAATTGGTCCATTATCAGCCCGGAGAAAGCATCCGCCGACGATTTACGCACATGCGAGTAATTAATGATCGCGGAGATAGCGGCTAGTGTAATTTGCGCGGCATCCGGAGTATCGGCCGATCATCGATCATTCGCGCTGATCACGAATCGACGAGAGACGCGGGTACGCTACGATGTCGATTCGTAAATAAAAATTAATTCCGACGTTGCGTGGTAGCCGCTTAAGTCACGGCGCATATATATCGTTCCGTTCTACGTCCGCGCCTCGATAGCGATCGTTAATGATTTCTGCACACATGATCGCCGGGGAATGCCAAGTTGCCCGCCGCTGGCGGTATTTGCACACACTTTGCTGTGCCTTGATACTTTGATGTACGCGCACACGCGGTGTCTGTCAATATAGTAGCCGCAGTGGTGTACATTATCGATTATCACGAGAGGGAAAGAGAAAGAAAGAGCGAGGAAAGATCTGCCCAAAGATAGATATGGCTCGAGTCTCTTTAATCGTCACCACGGGGTCTTTGGATCATTAACGGCTAGTGAAATGGTGAATTCCGCGCATTGATCAATTAAACACCGATAAATACAGGTGTAGATGCATATTCCTAATGTATAATAATTATATACCGCATTCTACGGATGAGAGTAAAGATACGCAGTTAGTCGATGTGTGAATATCGATGGAACGTTACATCATGGTCGTAATGATTTATTGGCTATAACAACTTTATTAATCACTTTCGATTAAAGTAATTTCTACACCTGCATCAAATCTCATATGAATTGGAAAACTTGTGAACTAAGCAAAAAGAAAATGAAAATAATAATAAATAATAATAAAATTTGACGTGTAAAGCGCGTTTGTCTGTAGAATTATTAATTTTCACACACAATCTTTACTTTTACTTTGTGTAGAATATTATTCATTAGCTAATTTCGATAGTTTTAACATATGTTATAAATGCGCAAAAGCTCTACATTATGATGTTATGTATATACGTGACGTTATTTGCTTTAATTATGTCATTTTTTGATAAGCATATAAACTATTTTTACTTATCTGAATTCCCAAAGTTTGAGTTTACGAAGGTTCCTTTTCGATCTATCTTCGCTGGCTTTTGCTTGCAACGATTCTTTCTTTTTTACTAACAAATCGATTTATATCGATCAATGTGAGCCGGAACGCGTTTGTTAATCGGTAATAGCTGTCTAAGGCAGATGTGCTGTCTGTCGATCGTCGATAATGATTCGCGAACAATCATTAGACGCTCTGAACGGAAAAAAGATATGGCAAAACAATCGGCACACGTGTGATAAAATCACGCGTCTCCCGTTGTGGAGTTTTGCAATGTGCAAAATATAATTGGCCGTGCTCCAATCTGCATCTAAATTCATAGCTGCTCATCGAAGGTTTTGCCCCTATACAAATCGCGTCATTCCTTTTTGCTTTGGTCGGAGCGCACCTTGATCCATAATTAGAGGTCGCGTTTTTATTCGCGCGAAATGGGTGGAGCTGCTACAAATTACACAAATCTAGTGTTCTTGAGCGAGCGGCTCAGTTTGTAATACTGATGTAATTAACTTGTAATACTGCAACATTGTAACAATGCTTACGTAACGTTGTAGAAACACTGAAGAGAACGCGAAGGAGCAAACACAAGTCTTGCGCTTGCATTTTGAAAATACGAGAGCAAAAGGATTATTTCCGTCAAAAAGATTATTTTCCTAATTAAGTTGAATTTTTTAATACAGTTACGAAATTTCTCTCTCTCTCTCTCTTTCTTTTCCTCTTTCTCCCATTAAGTAATTAAAAGTTGTGTTAAATGTTCAGGATGTCACATCCTCCATTCGCGGATAGATTTCTTATCGAGACCCCCTGCTAGAAATGAACGGCGAAATTTCGCAGTGCTCAACGGGTTAACAAATTTGGTTGTAAACGCGTTCCTTGTAAGAGACAACGCCGCGGCGTGTGTCGTCGTCGCCTTTATTCTGGACCATAAATCTCGTGCGTCTCTTGGCCCGAATGCGCGATGCATCGTTGTCGCGTGCATTAGTCTTGTCCTTGCGGCGATTCTGAGAATACACATAGCGACGAACAACGACGACGACGACGCTGGCAGCGTTTCCTTTTTCTCTTTTCTTTTCGTCCTCTTTTACCTGCGAAAGAGTATGTACTGGCTGCCAGTCAGCAAGTCTTAAATATAATCACAATTATCCACGGCAGTTAATTACCGATGGTGTCACTATCAATTACTAAATCACGTCCCTCGTGTCGTCTTTGTGCCGCGCACGGCACTCTCTATCCAGCGGTAAAAATTGCGTGTCCAGTTGAATAATTAGCGGCGACGCCGGCAATTAATTTCGTCTCGTAACATATTACATTTGTAGGTGACAATGTTAGTTTCGTGCATTACTCGCTTAGATAATTACATGGTGTGTGGGATAGAAGATATTGTACATTTTTTTTCGACTCGATATGCGTACGTAATATGCATTGAAAATGACTGAAGAAATTTTGAAGAAACGTCTCGTATAATTTTCAGACGAAGTACTTAAGATGTTAAGAAGAGATGTTTATTTGATACTTTTGTGCATGTGTTACATAGCGTTTCAATGTAAATCATCAAATATTTTTCGTCTAAATGTAGTGAATTTATCACTTGAAAAAAAAAGGAGAGACAGAAATAAAAAGTGAATCGGATTTAATTCGATGCGATAAACATTCATTTCATTAAAACTCGACATTTGGTATTTTTTTAATACCCTTTTAAATTCTCGATTCACAATACTCTCAATTCGTATTATCGTACATTGTCCAGTTACGGCAATCGATCAAGGCAAGGCAGTGTCGCCGTCCTTTTATCTCATTACAACGATCTAATACACAATTTAAAAATATTAATGCGACACGTTCGTGATTACCTTGGACGAGCAAAGTAAGTAGTAAGTTTTTTACACGTGCGCAATTATTTGCTACTTTCTTGCGCGCGGCAATCTGCGCTCCATGATTGCGCGGCTACTTTTTGTCCACTCCAACGACTCAGGAATTTGATTTAGCGTACGCGGCAATTCGTGTGAATCTGGTCGTGCATACGCGCCCTACTCTCTTATAGTGGTACCACACCGTACCGTGTGGTATCCACCGGTAGCGCGAATATAACGATGGAGAAACGCGCGCCGACTTTTCTGATTAATGGCGGGTAATTACGGTTTTTGCTGTCCTTGTAATTGTTAATAATTGAACGTAATCATTATGCTTTTTTAATCGCATTAACCAAACACGCGCGCACACACACGCACACGGCGTTGCGTAACACGTGAAGAATTGCCGTGCCGCGTCCTTATTCACTGGAGGATGACGACGATGACGGGACAGGACGACGACGGAAGCACGTCGTCGACCCCTCGCGCCCCTACGTCCAACTACGTGATGACCGTTTCTAAAGTAGATGGCAGTGATTAATATAAGAATTATATACGAAAGCGTTTTTTATCGAGTATCGCAATCCCCTTTAGCACATTATGCATTTTACGCGAAATGACTTGGAAATAAAATTTCTATCTTAATGTTCTTTTTGATAAATGGTCAATTACTGTACTATCAACAACTGTACTATCGATGTTAGAAACTAACTACAAGAAAAAGCGGGCTTTGAAAGTCAAACGTGGTTCTTAGTGCGTGAGTTAACTTTATTTAATTTCAATTAAATTAACACATTTTATAGATTTGTATTAAATTAACAATCTAATACAAATCTAGAAAAATCATACATTTTGGCTCTGCTTTGAGCCATTTTCAGCGACGTAATAATAAGTAAAATTAAAATAATTAAAAATGTTTCGATCTTTTAATTTTTTTAATTTTTAATGTTTTAATTATTGTCGCTCAAAGTGGAGCCAAAACATACAATTTATAGTTGTATTAGATTACTAATTGAAATTAAATAAAGTTAACTCGTGCACTAAGAAACACACTTGACTTTTAAAATCCACTGTTTTCATTACTTGTTAATTTTCTTTTTGTTATACGATATTTGAAATTAAAAAAATTAAATATCAGTTGTAAATAGTTACATAACGAAGTTACAGATTTATTACAATTGCATCAAGAAAATGCGATTATAAACAGATAAATTATTAATAAACCGTAGATTATCGATATTAGAATTAAGTTAGGGAAAGGCTTTGAGAATCAAATGTGGTTTTTTTAGTGCGTGAGTTAACTTCATTTGACTTCAATTTACAATCTAATACAAATTTATAAAAAGCGTACATTTCAGCTCCCACAACTTTAAGCTATTTTTAACGACGCAATAGTAAGTAAAGTTTAAAAAAAATGTCACGTTCATCAAAGAGCACAGGTTTAAGAATTATAAATGTTATATTCCTGTCGATAATCGTCTACGTATCGAGTATCGAAGCGGCGGAAGTACCTCACTCCGTTCGTCTTCGTATTCTTTTACTGCTGAAAGAATAATAATAGCGGCGATGCATCGGGCGCGAATAAGGGCAGAGCTATTTTGCATAATTGTCGAAGAGTATACCGTCGGTGCAATCAAGAAATGAGTCAGCTTTTTGGAAGCGGCCGGGCAAATTTTACCTTGCAAGAGCCTGATGCCGCCCCTTCGCAGGTTGTTCTTAAGTATTAACTCGAGCTCTCGAGTCCCTTCGAAAGTGTAACTCGCGAGCGTAAGATCGTCCCGCGGCAAAAACTTTAATAGGCCTTATTACGCGTCGACCTTGCGCGATTAATTAAATATTCGTTCATTTATGGCGAACGGGCCGGGTCCGGATAATCGTCGATAACGCCGATGGGTAATGAGCATTGAAATCACCATTACGGTTAACACAACGGCCAGATAAATGGCGAATAAATTAATAATTCATTTTTCTCTCGGCTACATGTTATCCTCGCTTAGTTCTTATCTCGATCTCTAATCGTTGGTGTTGTAATTAAGAACTTAGAAATAATCGTGCCAGGTATTTTATAACGAATTAAGTCGTCGTTATCAGAACGCTAATAGCTTCAAATTGCTGACTCTATTATCAACCTTAATGCGCGATACACATGTAACGCGCATACATTTGCATCGTGCGTTTATGTCAAGAACGTAATAATAATATGCTCTTTTTTCCTTATAATATGTAGTAAATTGTAGAATGCTTAGTTTGTAATAACTATTACTTTTTATGTGCTATTATATTGCAAATATTATAATTTGCATTAATTCTTGAATTTCGTCTTTGATAAAGATTTATTCTGTCTTTTTGATTAACTTCAAAGATATTTTCTTAAATTTAGCAGTTTAAATTTATCAAACAAAGTTATATATTTCCTATTACTGCATATATTTAAAATATGCATTAATATTAATTGTTATATAATGAAAATTTCTTCTTTGATAAAGATTTATTCTGTCTTTTTGATTAACTTCAAAGATATTTCCTTAAATTTAGCAGTTTAAATTTATCAAACAAAGTTATATATTTCCTATTACTGCATATATTTAAAATATGCATTAATATTAATTTTTATATAATGAAAATTTTTTTCCGATATTTTAATGTATCATCTAAATTTGAAGGTAAAGGCGCAATACTATAAAAGTTGTGAAATATATGTATGTTTTCAATAAGTGCAACATTAAGCACTCAAATTACATGTGTATCAATTTTTAATTCTTGAATAAAGAAAATAGACTGATTGTCTATTTTCCTCAACTCTGTTCAAAATAATTAACTTAATAATATAATTCAAGTATCGAATATTTACGCTTTCGACAACTTTATCTTCCAGTATCTGCCAAGTAATCGTCTGGGGCCGTGATGTAATTATACATTAACCTGCAACCCGTGTAAACTCGGCACGTAAATTCTAAGAGCAAATAAAGATCCAGCATGCGCGAACGCATCCCGTGTCTCGAGGAAAAAAGTCGCAGGAATAATTAACTATCTGGCCGTTGACCAGATCGAAGCACCGATGCCCGCGATGCAGGGCGTTTCATTAGTCGCTGGAGCGCGGCTGTTGTGAGCGAAACGGGGATCAGGTTTTCTACCGGTTTTCCAAATCCACTTACGCATCTTCGTCGTCGTCGGCGCGACGGGAGCCCGCGTTTCTTTCTCGCGACGCGCGGAGCCGTTTGATTTATGCGCGACGCTTAAGGGCCGATTACTCTACCTCCGCGCGGCTTTATCTAGTCATCAATCATCGGTCCGCAAGAAGTCAGTCCCGTGTTCCAGCGCACCGTGTGCGATCGTGCGACGAACGCGTACGTAAACCGCAGCACTCGATACTCATGCGTTCCGTGATGAAGCCTTGCGGAATTGTACCGACGTTTATATCGTAGAACAATCGCCTCATTTAACCTGCATTGTGAGGAGTTAATTTCAAGTAATTTCGCGTTTAGAGGACGTAATCTAATCGTAGACTAATCAACGCGATTGCGTCGCGATTTAGAGCGACTTAATGCAGTGCTGAATAGATGGAACTTTGTCAATTGAATCGAATCGAATAGAAATTTTCTCCGAGACAGTCAATAAAACGTCACGCTCTGTAAACAATTTTCTCTCTGTTTTTTCAGAATGTACAAGATATTGTAGAAAGACATTGTAGACGTATTATAAATGTTGTATCTAGTGTTTGTAGTTTTTAAACATGTTTGCCATTATTTTTACTTGATGTTCTTTGATTAATATTTTTTGAAGCGTAAAAAAGAAGGTAAAAAATAAAGACAGTTTCTGCGTGCTGATAAAGACTCCGTGAAGTCGAAACTTTCACTTTTGTTTTTATGTACAATAAAGTCCTTGTTTCCAATTTTATATTTTCAACGTCAACTAATTGTTAGCTCGTTTATCACATATTTGGCCTGTTTACCCTCTAGAGTTGTTATTATTTATAATGAGCGTCTTATATATCTTCTAATGTTAGTAAAAAAGAAATTTATATATAAGAAAGATATGTAAGCGTACTTTACGCTAATCTTGCGCTATGAAAAATACTTATATAACAAGAAATTCACAACTCTCGATAAATAAAGATATATTTTCACATCTAGAAAGAACAAAAGTCACGCGATTTTGTGCCTAGCTGGCACTTTTCGTGACAAGCTGTCGACGAACGTTGTCGCGCACCGTGAGCGGCCGTGACGGTGAGAGAGGCTCGTTGGACCTTCTCGCGACCCGGCGCGGTACCACTCGACAGGTCCCATTGTTTCGCCTTTCCAACGGAATTCTAATTAAGGAGATCTGTCGGATAGCGCCGCGCGGGAGCGTTCTAGTGGCGCGCTAGAGGGTTATTAGACTTTTCCCGGCGATGTAAACGGCGAGTGGAAGTGTTGGTAGTGGCAGCGGTGGACGCCTGCCGAGACCTGCAATTATTATTCAATTTCCGTAACTGCGCTTATCTTATAACTCGATGTCACAACCGTGGCGAGAGAGCGCGTTCGCCTGTGTAAGCCGGCAAGCTGGAAAACGAACGGCGCGGAATTGCAGGGGGTCGCAATTAAAGCCCATTAGCGACGGCTGCACATACGCCGTGACTGTGAGTGTGAGAGACAGAAAGAAATCGCAATTTTCGATTTGTGCTACGACACCCTTGACATTCTTCGCGGCGAGCTTCTTTCACCGACCGACCACAATGACACGTCAACGTTGCTCTAACGTTATAAGTTTGTAACCGGTGACTTTCAATCTTTTTCTTCTTCTGATATTCAATGCAGAGATATACTGTGAATATTTATTCTTTGATGCAGAAAAGAAAAACAAAACGAATTTATTATTTTCTTTTGACGAAAGTGCAGTCTCTCATGGTAGTTGAAGTTACGTTTATTCTCTATAAGAGATAATTTTATCAACGAAAGAAGATATTTTTACGATAATTTTTTTTTATGATGTTGAAAAAGGAAATCAGATAATTGTGAAAGACGTTTTTTTTTAATTTTTTACACTTTAGAACTGTCAGAATCTAAAATCCCTAATTAAAACTACGACATACCTGTACGCTATAAAATTATGGAAATCGTCGAGTGTGAATCTTCCTTTTTTTTCACATTATCTAGTATACCAAATTACTAGGTGTTGGTCGAGTTGGTACAGTCTTGGGATCCTAATTTGAATTCGAGCAGTCGAGCAGGCCTAGAAAGGCTCAGCCGAAATATCGATAACCATCGTCGCCATAGTCGTAGTCAGTTATGGCGACATGCGTCAGTTCTTTAATCGCGTTCCGAAAAGCCGCGGAGCGCATCGAACCGACGCTCCGTATGACCCCACGTGCTGGGTAAACTACCGCGGAATAATTAGTTGGGGTAGCCGTGAGTCGGCGTTAAATGCATCACGCAGGATGTCCTTTGTCCCAACGAACAAGCTGGTGGAATTCAGACGATTTTTACTACCTAGGTAGATTTTCTATGGGCTATTGTCTATTGGTAGTTTCTCAACGCATTCGGTCGAGAAAAAATTATATTTCTGCACATTTTTCCTATACATATTTGCACTGTTTTCTTCCATATATCATTTATGTATGAATAACAATAACATAATAAATAAAATATATACAAGTTATATATAGTTATATGTTTAAATATTTCGATAAATATACATATGTGGAGTTCGATTTTATTTCTTTAATATATAGATATTATTATAGGATTTTTAAACTTCAGAATAAACTGAATAGTCTAATTAAAGTCTAATTAAATTAGTTCAGAATAACATCCTAGTTTATAAAAATAAAATAGTATTTTTACGAAAGATATCTATTACAAAATGTTTTTTTAATGTATATTTATTGATACATTAACAATAGTTGTAAATTAACCATCAATTACAAACTAGTATAATTAATGTCTCGATGAAAATTTGTCAACAAAAATAACTCGGTCTCAAATGACTGCCATGAGCATTCCAACAATTCTTGAGAATCGCCGATTTCGATACGGATCGCGGTTTCTCGCGCGGGCAATTTCTTCTCTCCCGCTTCCTGGAAGCTGGGAGGATTAACCCGTCAGATTCGGTGGAGGTCCAGAAAGCAATTTGCCTCTCTCTGTTTCTCTCTCATGACGCATACCCTCTACCCTTCTCTTTTCCGGTCGACCGAGAGAGGAGCAGCTGTAGATTTCCAACGAACTCGAGTGTCGGATTCTCGGAGTTTCACGGTGGTTTTCGTGGCGCTATCCCACTACTATCTCTTGGACCGCGGTAATGTGCTTGCCTTGTCTTCGATTAATCCGAATCTTCGAGGCTGCTGGACCCACGATATAGTGAGTCTTTCGAGTTCGTTGAAGAAGAGCTCGCCAAAATATTTGTTTCTTTGCATTAAATCGAAATCGTGACGAAAAATTTCAAATGTTATACGATACGATAGCAAAATATTTCTTCTTTTAAATAACGTTTTAAAAGATTTATTTCATTATTGAGAGAGAAAAAGAGAGAGATATTTATCGATTATTTCTAATTTTTCACTTGATGTATAATAATTTAATCCACTTAATAAATATTAAATCATTTTTTGTAACAAACTTTACAAATATATTTATCAAACGTATTCTAATATCACTTAAGCACTTTTTTAAAATAGATATCTATTGCTATTACGTGATTAAATCAATAATTAAAATTTATTCTTTCGGTTGGTATATTCATAGTTTTTTTTCGTTTTTATTTCAAGATCGTCTAAGTAATGTTTTAATTCATAATATATCTTAAAACAATCTTGTACTTAAGACAATGTTCTTAAACGTAAGAATGGATTACTGACCATAGAATTTTATCTCTTTATAATGTGTCTATTCTATTACGTATATTAAAGAGAAGTGAGTGTTTTCTTCCTCAGTTAAATAGCTGAATTCTTTAGTGGAGGTCCCGAGGAAGAAGGACATTCATGGATGCCAAGTGTCTTGCGGTGTCTCCACCGTGTCGTATCTTGCAGGATCATCGGATGTTATCTTCGGTCGTAGGAATGCGGCCGCAGGTACGAAAATACAAATAAGAACTCGCAGTGTCGACACTTCGAATTAGGATCGAGAACCTTTTAGATCTTATCTCGGATAAGCGGCCACGTGCCGCGAACGGAGACACTTTGTAATTCTCGAGGGACCACCGACTATCACCGCGACCCGCTCATTAACCCACTACGTTAATAGGCTAGCTCGTTTAATCGGCTGCTGTAATATTTACGTCACGGCGTATTAATCGCAAAGTAACGGCGGGTGGTAATTCACAAATAGAACACCAAGAGTGACTGTTGCAATAACGAAGTTTAGACCGGTTAGATTATGCGATATATCAATCGAGAACTGATAATTACTAATGCAAATGAGCGGAATTTCAACTTTTAATTAACAAAACAATTTTCTCGTTGAAGAACGCCTACTATTCTTGATTAGTATCAAATTCAAAACATAAAGTATGTGCGCGGAAGTTTTAGAAATATGAGATTACAAAATTATTTAAAAAAAGGTAACGTTTGCCCTCGAACAAGGAAATACAAATAAGCCTTAGTATTTTTTCAACATCTTTCATGTTCTCTATTTGAAAGATCTGAGCAAATACGAATCGTTCATCCGAATCGCGCGATGTCATATGATACAGGAACGTGGCGGGCAGTACTGCCGGCTGGCTCGAAAGAAATGCCCATGCTGCGTCCCCATCCCTGGGTCCTACCATTCTTCGGGACGAGCAGCTGGGGAATTCGCGGGCCACCCATCGGGCGTGCCTCCTGACGTCGCGAGGGATCGAAACGTTCCCGAGACAGGTTACACAGAATTGACTCGTCGCTCGCGAATTCCCAGAGCGCAAGAAAAGGAGGGAAGAAGGTCGACGGCGACGGGGACGCGGACGGCGGCTTTATGTTAAATGGATTAGACAGCGGTATGCGAGTTCTCGATGGATTGCCTTCCCCGTGCTTCCCATTCCCCGCCTGAGACCAGACCCGGCGTGGTCTTCTCATCTTCTTGGAACAGGATCGAGGATCCTGGTAGGCTCTCTCGGCTAAAGCCCCGGTGGCGCTAATTGCCTCCTCGAAGAGCAAGTTAATCGATGAATTCCGACGACGTTGCAAGAAAGTAATGAAGACCGTGACACGTTCGCCGACGAAAGCAAACATAGTGTTGCGTTTTATAATGTAGATCCGGCCACACATGCACGTACATGTTTGTCAACGCGTCCGAAGTGGACTCGTATCAGGGTTTGGGATCTTCAAGTCATCGAGGGAGGGGCGCAAGTCACGTCGACGGAAAAACAGATACAATCTTTACTGAACAAAAGAATTATGAGGTATAATACCTGCTAACCCATTTGTTAGAAAACTTGAATATCGAAAATCCCACGTTATTATTGTGTAACAGTCATAAACAGTTATGAACAGTAATTCTTAAAGTGCGCGCGTGTGTGTGTAACCCTATTAAATATAAATATAGTAATTATTTTTATGATTGATGTTTTTGCATGAAACAGCATCTTTTTAAATAATAGTTAAATTAGATTTGACTTATTGATATAACTTTGTAATAAACTCTTTTTATGAAAAAACTTTTTTGCGATCTTACGTACGAATACTTTATATGACTAAAAATAACTAATAATAATACTGATAATTAGCAACAAAAAAGTGTGCAAAAAATAGAATTAAATGGAGTTATTGACCATGAAAATATTAGATACAGTACTATTTTTTGTAATGCTAATTTTAAACTGAATGACCAATGCTTCTATTCCATTACATATATCTATTGTCATTATCATAACATTGTTACTGATACTTACATATACATTTTCTTTATGTTTTTCTCTTTAGTTATATGTTCTCTCTAGTTATGTCATTATACTTCAATAAATAACTAGTTGAAAACAACATACTTACATACTATATATATATATATATATATATATATATATATATATATATATATATGAACATACATATAAAATTATAGTAAGTAAAATAAGTAAGAAGATTCGTTCGGAATAAAATTTTGAACAAGATAGAGAGATTTAAAAATTACGATTCCTAGAATAAGACTTAATTTATCCGATTATTAAACACGAAGCGTAGTGATCCTGTTGTACACCATTCAGGTTTTATTACTGCAAAAATGTATTCATATTTATCTCGTTCCACCGTGTCGTGTCTCGCGACTCGTGAGTCTTGTAAAGTATCCCAAGACTTGTGTTTCCGAAGAAGAACACGACATCGATAAGCTCGCGGGAAAGAACATTTAACGCGCGCAATCTAACGATCCGTTTTTATATCCCGCGGACTATTTACTTCCGTCGAGGGGTGCACCATAAAAGTCCGCACAGGTGTTCGATCTAAACGCGGCGATCTTCGCAGAATCCAAGCAAGATATTTCTTCGTCGCGGACCCTTATAGGATCGAGTCTGCACGGACTCTCCCCGATCGCGCGGTAAGAAAGCAGCCGGCCATCTCTCTCTTCATGAATTAAAGAGGGAGGCGCGCGCCATTGACGACGACACGTCAGACGTGAGTTCTTGCGCCGATCTCGTCTGGCTGTCGATTTCCACTCCAGCGAATGAAGCCGAACAGTGATTGTTCGTTTTGTGATAATTGTTCTCCGATACTTGGCGTCACGCAGCTATCTCATCGCAAGTATCATTAAGTACTCTCTTCAGTTTCTCGTCTCCATCTCACTCCTCAATTCACTCGTTCGATCGATCGAGTTCATCTACCCTCCCTCTTCTCTTTTTCTTCATTTTCATCCTTCGTTTTCCGATTCGTCCACTTTTTCTACGCGAGTGTATTCCCCCCTCAATTGGTTAGCCCGCTTGATGAAGACGTTCGAGCATCGATGAACTCGTGGGACTAATGTCTTTAATCGCGTTACTCGGTGATTCCTCGATGTCTGGTCTATGCACGGATAAGCCTCATATGTTCGTTCTTGCATACGTTCTTCTTGTATCGCGCACGTCAGGCCTGTTTATCCAGACGATCGCTCGCGAACGATCTGTCGTGACAAACGAGCCTCTGTAAAGGCCTGTTTGTACAGTGCATCGTAGATATAAATGGAACGCTGAGAATGATATAGACCGGAGGTCGACAAGTCCGAAGAAAGCTATCTCGACAAAGTAAAATCTTGCGAAATCTTCTACTATAGATTTTCCTTAACATTAATTGTATTTAACAAATTTAAGCTTTTCTTCGCCATTGAGTATTAAGAAAAATCGCCAACTTTTACAATCGATATCAATTTTAATTTTAAAAATAAATTAGATGAAAAAACCCTAAATTAGATGAAGATCTAATTAGATTCAGAGTTTTTCATCTAATGTAGGGCCAAAAATTAAAAAAATCGATTTTAAAAGTTGGCGATTTTTTTGCATTCCAATGAGCGACAAATCTAGCCGATAGTGTGCAGATAGTTTGCCAGACGAGTCCATAAACATTTGAAATTTGTTTATTAATAGTATTTATTCTATATTTTATTTACTCATTATATTATTCATATTACTCTTTAATTTTCAGACAAAAAGTAGTATAAGAATAATAATAGGATAATTTCCATCTTCGTCATCGTGCTTATTGCAAAATATATCACAAAGTGCAAAAAAAACCTCCATTAATCTTCTATAATTATCGTATTGCCACAACCGCAATAAAGTTGGAAGAATACACGCATATTCTAATTAGTTTTTTCTAAAAGGTCATGTAGGTATCCAAGAGTTCGTTGAAAATGACGCGTTTATGAGATTTTATAGATGAAATATTTGTTATCGGAATAGAGTAATTTGCACGCTTTTCCTTCCTCTCGTAATGGGTACTAGGATGATTATTTATGTAAATGGCTACTACATTTTCATCCGCAAACGAGTTCGTGAATTAATACTACTTACGAGAATAATAATCGTCGAACTGGCACGTGTGAATTGCCTCATGTTCTAGATCGGTGGTTGCATCGCGCGTTTGCACAAATAGAGTAAAATTACTTGTGTATCTACAATTTATCTATACGTATGTGTCGGTGTTCAACATTAGAAATTATAATCTTATTCGTAACACTCCGGGGAGACGACATATTGGCGCGGCGAGTTGTACGATGAAACGGTTGAATTGATATTATCGGATGCAAGGTTAATAGAATTAGCATAAATAATACGTTAATCGCCTTGTGAAGGTGAAGTGCCAGTATTACTTTGTTTTTATCTTTTGCTCTCGATAACACATTTGATATAAAACGTAATATGTAATGTAGAAAATAATTAGCTTCGGAAATACACAGAGGAACACGTAGTAGAATCTACACCAAAGAGACATAAATGCAGATGATATTATTTTTCTTTTACATGAAAAATAACAATTACTTAATAAACAATGAAAGTATTTTATATATTATATTTAAAATATTGCAAGCAGATATTATAATTTTGGAAATGTTTAGCGTAAGTTTAGCGTAAATAAAATTATATATTAATATTACTTTTCTTATATTGCACGTAAGTATATATATATATATATATATATATATATATATATATATATATATATATATATATGCATAAGGCCTGAAAACAGGATATAAATGCAATCGTTTTAATTACTTACATGTCTTAACTAGAGAGGATTACTTGATCTGGTTAAAAAAGCTGAAATTTTTCTCAAAAGTTTATTGAGACACGTACAGTGATTTCGTGGCTAATTATCCGTAGATACAAAGAAAAATGTATCGAGAGGGCGTGTCTGTGAGAGTTAAGGATATTACTCATATCCCATTCGTTTTTGCGAACGAGCGTTTTCAAGTCATATTAACCCGCGGAAACACCTGTACCGTTGTCGGGAAAGGCATTCGCATGCTTAAACTCAATTAGCTGACGAAATTTCATTTCCTTTGTTCACCCCCACCGCCACCACCACCGCCGCTGTCGCTATATACGTGTATATAAGAAACATTAAAACGAAAAAGAAGGAAGAAACGCTCGACAAACACGTCCTGGTACGCAGGTACTTTGCTAATGGGCCGAAACACGGCTGTCCGCGGAGGAAGCTGCCCGATGAACCTTGACCCTCCTGAGTCCTCAATACACATATACTGGCTCATAATTAAAGAAAATAATAAACGAGGTTGATTGACGGCATACGAGACTCGTAGAACTGAAATTGCTACATAAAAATAGATATTTTGAATAACAACGAAACGTTCATTTTAATCGCATCGCAAGAGAAGTGAAAATGCAGAATGTAATTGTCACGGGTAGCGAAATACAACATCGTCGTACTAGATAGTAGTAAATAACTAATGTCTCAGTACAAGTCCCAGAAGAAGCGGCAATTGCATGTTATCTCATGCAAAATTGCAAAAAAATAAAACGTAATGGGTTTCAAATTAATATTCTTTAAAGCACGCATTATGTACATTTAATAATTCGTGGTATTTCACGTTTATCGCGTCGTAATTCTGCTGATACTTTTCTCAAAGGTACCTCAAGCATCGTTCTGTCTTAGTATGACGACATACAGTATGAATTTTAACGAGCGGTACCACACGTTACGGTACTTGCATCCACGGCGTCGTATACGACATTTAAGTAATTTTCGAGAATCATTATCAATGTTCGCGACGCCCGCGAAAAGGGAGAAAAAGACGCGATTGGATCTTATAATAGCCCAGGGTCGTCGATGCTTCGGAGGCCGGCTCATGAGGTCGAGATTGAAGACGCGGAGGGATAAGAGAAGCGAGTTTATCGCGATGTATCCGATATAGGCGCGTGTGTGCGTGCGCGCGATTCGGCGCCGGAGGGCATACTTTTAATTTCGCGAGGCCCATTACGAAAAGTGATATGCACCATTCGGAAATAAATAGCCAGCAGCAGCGGGCTCACGTGCTTTTTGTAATGAGCCGAAGTAACTCCCCCGAGCGGGTGGGGGAGAGGGGAGGAGAGGAGGAGGTCAGCGAGGAAAATGAGCCCCGCCGTGGTGGCAGGTAGTAGTTATCTCCCGAGTGAGCTCCCAGTTAATGACAACCCCTGGTGCACGACTCTGCCCTGCCTATCCCATGTATATCAGCTGTCTCTCCTCTGCGTCTTTCGCATCCGTCTTCCTTACTTCGATCGAGTTTTGTGTTTTCGTCTGGGGGGATTTTGAGAGATTTCGTGCGTCCCGACAGACAAACAGCCGCGGAAACGAGCGTAACTCTCGAATGTCGATACATACTTTTCGATGCAAGCCATTTAACTTTTGTGCATATTTAATCACACGTACAACCTATTATTATTATGAAAGCACGTGTATATATTATATATGTATAGTAAATACTTAATACTTGATTAGTTCCAGCTTGGCTCGCAGCTTTAAGAGTAAGAGTTATATATGCATATGTTATGTATATGTATATGTTATTGCGAATTGCAAATTGTATAATACAATTTTTTTAAACAGTAACTATGTGTTTTTTTACACAAATTGATTCATCTCATTATCAATGCATAAAAGTATTAAGGTACTCTTATCAAAAAAATATGTAGCTTACAAAATATTTTATACTTTATGTCAAAATTGTGCCAGAATATAAAATATCTTGTAAACTATTAATTTTTCGATAATTTTTTACCGCAACTTTTATATGCAGAGATATATTAACGAGAGAAATCACATTATGTAAAAAAAGTCATATAATTCCATTAAAAAAGTTAAGTTGATCTTTATTTGACCTAGAAACACTATCTATGATAACATTGATAGTGTCATCTTGTGTCCCCTTTGACAGCAAATAAATCTTGTTTAAAACATTTTTTCACAGAATTAATATTTTACGAGATGTTTATCATTAACATTATAAATGGTTTACCTTGTATATATAGTATTTTATATAGATGGAGCACGATAATGAAACCTAAAGCTCGTTTTTTATTTCCATCCCATAATTAAAAAGAAATTATGATTATTCTTTTTTTTTGTAGCTTCTAAATTTCAAGAAAATTTTTGTTATGACACGAATTTCATGTATTTTTTAATTATCAACAATCATGTTACAATCTTAGTCATTGCATATAAACCGCTCTACTTTTTTCTGAACAATAATATAATTTAACAAATTCCAAACTCTCCTTCGCCTGTGAATACTAATAAACAAATTTCAATTTTTCATCGACCCGTTTGGCAAATTATTATATCCGCCGACTAGATTTGTCGATATTGAAAATGCATGAGAAACGTTTTATTGTAGTACACCATTATTTTGATCCAAAGTGAAAATTTAACAAATTCAAAATTCTCCTTTGCCAGTGAATAAACAAATTTCAATTTTTTATCGACCTATCTGGTTATTATTATTATTAAATTATTATATTTGCATGCCGCCAACTAGATTTGTCGACATTGAAAATGCAGTAAATTGCCCACTTTTAAAATCGATATCGATTTTAATTTTTTGTTCCTAAATTAGATAAAGAATTTAGATAAGATAGTATAATTTAATATGTATTCCGTCCGCCTCAGTCATGTCTTCGTAGTAATTATACAATGAGGTAGTCTAGAGGACTTGTTTGACCGGATAAAATTAATTGAACCTCTAAATAATGTTGTTTTACGACTTGTCAGCTTGCAGCGTGAAACTGGATGTCGTACAGTAACACTTAAAGTAATTCGTGGCTCGATTTCCCACTTTTCCGTTTTTATTTCTTCAGAAAGATCAAGAGCGAATTATAATTTCACTCTGTCTAATCATGATTAAATGCGTGTACATAAAGTCTTATCAATGACGTGAACTTTCTTTTCCTTTCAAAATGCACAGTTAACTTTAAAATTGATTCGTCCCATTTACTTACGCGATCAACTTGAAACGATACGTTAATTAATATTACAATCTCGTTAAATCGTATTTACTATCATAACAATAATTTATATGATAATTTATAGCACTGTGTTTCATTATCTAAAATTATTTTTAACCCATCGGAAAATATTGCTTTGTAATCATACTGATAAGTAAATTAACTTTTTACGACGCGCGCACGGTGCAAAATATCTTTGTCAATGTCTTCCAGTGAAAAAGACGTGACCATCAAAGTTGCATATCAGTTTTTTTCTTGATAAATGCTCGTGACGATGCACCGCTGCAATTACGGGCGGTAAACGGGTTTAATATAATAATCAAGCATTGTCGTGAGTGATACTAACGACAGCTGCTGCTTAAATTACGGAAAGAGCAAGTCGGCACGTAAGGTGATGAGTTTAATTACACATCTCTGTTTAAAACCATACTAATTTGATTATCATTTTCATATCTTGCACATCTTCAAGCGTTTTTGATATTCGATTTATCTTGAGTTGGTCGAGTTCTTCAAGAAAAAAATTGAATTAACATTCTTCTCTTTTGAATATACCTATATCTTGCTGACTTGTCAATTTAAAATTTTATTTCAGATAAGAGACTTACTTTTAAGTTTAAGTAAAAAGTAAAAGTAAAGGTTTTGTTATATATAATTCTAAAATGCCTAAGAATTTATATTAAAGAAAAATGTTCAATTTTTTTGCTTAATAATTAGATATGATCGGCAGTGATATATTTTTTTTATCAAATATATGTTGCTCTTAACAAAAAAATTTTTTTATGAGTTTATATTTATCAAATATCAACGCAACAGTGTACTCCATGGTGGATTGGCTGCGGCATAATTGCAATAATTTCTTTAATTATCCTTAATTTACGCCACGCGTCACGGTCCAAGTCGCCGGCGGTATGTCACTAAATTGCGCGGAACGAACATTAGGAATAGGAACGAACATTGTAGTCATTTAACAAAAAGAACATTGAAAATAAGTGCGTGGTACCGTAAGGAAATCGACTTCACTTTTGAATGTGAAAGCGCGTGATACCGTAAAAATAATAGAGATAATTCTCTGTTTGTAACCGTATAATCGGCGCAATAATATGAATTAGAAATGCTTAATTTATCAATTTACCCGGGAATGCGAAATGTTTTAATAATTTAGCAGTTTATTAAAAATTGACTGAATAATTATAAAAGTAATTGTTTGTTTTGCTGAAGAATAGAATGTTACGATTAACGTAATCCAAAATAATGCGGAAATATTATGCGGGATATTTGATATGCTTGACGATACGTAATTTATGCTTGTGAAACTTTTGCATAATGCGGGTTATACAATTTTTTTGAGTATACTATTTAAGATTGATAAATTCTTTAATAAGCGAGCATCTGATATTAAATTGATGCAAGTAATTTATCTCCACGGAAAGTCTGTAGGTATGGCATTAAAGTGATGAAAGTAATTTGTATCGCAGGAAACTCTGCGACCGATATTAAATGGACGAAAGTAAATAATCGTCTTTAATGGGCCAAAATCATATTATTTGCTAGTCAATTACATTATACTTAATGTCACATAAAACTTTCGCCGATTATCTATCAATGTATACCGTGTACGCTATCTGGATTATTAATCTTCCTTAAATGTAAACCGTCGAGAATTCTATCAAGATTAATATTTTGGATATTAACGAGAGGATCATTTAGGTTAACATACATACATCAGTACAACGATAAAAATCTCGAAATTTTTACACGATTATTTATTTCTTTCATTAGCTTAAGATATTTAAAAACGCAATTTGCAATTTTCACAATTTCTACTTCGCTTTTATTTTCCACTCGATATTTATCGACCAGCTAATTCGCCCTAGGATGAGAATCATTAAAACGAAGGAATTATGTGTTTACGTTAATTTTCTTGCGTGCTTATGGATGTCCGCGTATAAATTTTCCGCGTGCAACCGCGTCGTCCGCGTATTATATATCATGATGTTGCAGATGCAATGTGACGATATCGTCCACTCGCTAAATAACTCACAATCTGCCGGTATATCGTCGCGAACCGAAGGTGCGTCTTCCAACGGCTCGCTATTAATTATGCGAAATGAGGATACGAATGCGTTCGACTTAATTGAGTATTCTGATGTATACGTATGCATTATCCTCGTGAAAAGGAGATAGGACCCGCATATCCTCGCACATCGCCTTTTCGCAGGTGGCCATGGGCGGATGTCGAGTCCCATGGTTGCTTGCCTTTCCTCGCTCCCTTAAGGATATGGCCGTCTTAACAGTACGGTATATCATTGTATGCGCGATCGTTTGTAATCGTATGTAATTGCGTCCCGAGTGTGTCTTACGAACACGCGACATTGCAATCCGCGCAATTGACAGCTGAGAGATGTTAACCGTTGCGCGTTTGATCGCGGATCAAGGTACACACGTGCTTGTACTATGCGCCGCTATCGGAACTATCTGAAGCATTTTACAAGCATTGCGTCAGATTGCATCATTAAAATAACTCGTATCATTAAGACGCAAGTTAAGTTTATATTTAAAGATATAGCATTCTCGTGCCTCTTTTATAAAATTAAAATATGTGAATATTGTTATTAATATTTAGTCCAGCATTTTACGATATACGTATGAACAACGATTAAATGCAAATGATAATAATATAATGCATAATCATAGCACATTATCATATTAACTTCTATGTAGGAAATAATAATAGCCATTAGTGTATCAACAGGTTATAAATGTGGTGTTATAAATGTGATTAATATATTCGCATATTCTTTTCAATATTATTTCAAGTAATCTAATAACTTGTCCGATTATAAATTAGTTAGTTTGCCACACAAGCCAATATAAAAATATTGATATTAATACAATTTTAAGAATTCCATATAGCTAAATAATAATCTTTATCCATCTATTACAAAATGTGTTGGTCTGCTGTAAATTTATGATGGATAAGTTGTTTACAGTAAAATGTAAATTTTGTATTAAAAAGAATTCTGTATTCGATTACATTCTCACGTAACTATAAATGCGAATGTTACCCAATGATTAATGTAATTATGTAGCTATTAATAATGTAATTATTAAATATTATTAAGTTATGTAATTATTAAACGGAAATTTTCTGTACTTTGCGTGCTATTAGCGTCTCTCAAGAACGGAGATAATGTAATCGATATGCGACAAAGAAGAGGTATATAAAATACTGTGCGTGCATGTGAGCATTATAAACGCACATTGCTAGCAACGAGTGATGAAGTTGAGTTAGATGAGCTAACAAATATGTTGCATTAATAACAAATAATGCAAATTCGACAAAAGAATATTGATTATATCGATTTTTGCTCACAACAATTAAAATTATTTAAAATTATTGAAATTTATTTAAACGATTAGACTAATTAAACTAATTGACTATTACATTTCGATATCTTATTGTCCCATTTTATTTTCGAAAGCATGAATTATTATAATGTTGACCAACACAATTAATGTAAAAAAGATTCAAACACAAAAAATCAAATCAAATTTAATGATAATAGAGATGATATACAGACATTAATTTCTATCATTGACAATACAAATATCATTTTCTGTAGTATTGAACTTGCTAAAGTCATCTAGATTTAGACAAACACGATCGCTGAATTTAATCGCAATTGGGTTTTATTTAATAAAGGACTTTATTTACATTAGAATTAATTTACGATTAATATTGTTTATCACCTGTTGATGTGCTTTACTCGCGTAATTCGGGCACGGAATGCATTTCGAAATAGTGCACTCGGAATTGTGCATTCAGAATAAATTTGCACGCGATTACTTGAAGAAACACGTATACGGTCGTTATGCGTAAGATATAAGTGTCCGGTTAATTTGACACGGGTGCTAAGGGCTTTACTGTCAAGGACTGTAACATTGTAAAGAAGGAATTTTGGACGAGAAGGATCGTAAAAGACTTTGTCGTTGAGGTTTCTTTAAAATAACATGATTGATTGTTAGGATACAAGTAATCGATATTGTCCTTCAATAACTTTTGTGATTTAACTCATCGAAAAGACAGGGAATAAGAATTATATATTATTATTTAATATTTACGGACGATAAAATTATTTTACTAACATACATAAATTCGTATGTATTTTACATCATGTTTTGAATCTTTCGTGAATTGCAATTTACGTCGTTATCGAACGCGAAGTGCGTAATCGATATATGAATAGCAAATAACGAAAAGCCGTGACGTATATTGAATGTTAATTGAATTTATTGAAATGGAATATTTATTCATTAGGTATATTCGAAGCATATTTTATTTAGCATTATTTTTAAAGTCGTCGCTACTGTTTGAACTTGAATAATTAGCAGGTGCGGAATATAGGTAGTGAACATATCTCTCCTTGTTATCATATTACCTTTGGATCTGCAGTCATTCTTTACAATATTGAAACAATATTGAATATTTACATTAATTAAGTCTCTTAATTAATGATGATGATAATAATGGCAAACATACCAAAGCGATTGTTTATTGAAACAAGTATCTCGCACAATTTATTTATTTATATCTAGTATATAATGAGAGCTGGGCTACTACAAATTGTTAGCATGTGATATTTTTAGGTGATAGAATGTATCACCTCGCGCGATGATCAGATTTTCATTAGAGTGTAAGTAAAATGTTTTCGCGAGTATTCAAGTACCACAAAAGGAACAAAAAAATAGAGGAATTTGAGAAAAAAAGGTGATTCAAGAAGAGTTGAGTGATGAAGCATCCATGAGGTAAGTAATCCATAATTTCTGTTGCTTGGAAAATTTATCGTTTATAATCATTTTATGCGCGTAATAGCTTTTACAAATATTATTTTGTACGTTGTTACTCTTTGTATATCAAACACTTTACATATAAAATTTCATATTTCAATTTTCAATAAATGCAATTACTATCTACTACTATATATCAAGATATATGTACTAATATTATTTAATTAAGTTTCAATTGATTTTTAATTCAAGTACGATATAATAAAAAGAAAGTATTATACTGAAATTATAATTGAGAAATTATAATTGACAAAGAAATAAAATTGTTATTTAAGTCTTTTCAAAGTGTTCATATGAATATTATATTCAGAAATTTTGGCAATATGTATTTATCATAAAAGCAGGATAAGAAATTTAATAATTGTATATAATAATTTAATTATCGTAAATTTATTTAATGAAAAAAGCGCTAATAATTATTTAACATATCAATTATTTTATTTTATTTTTCTTTCATATAAATTTTATGTAATTTAATCTTTCATAGCCTATCCATTTATACTGAGCTTGAGTCATTTTAAAGTACAACGTGTGTTATATGTATTTTTTTCTTGTTGTGTATTCTTTCAAGGATAATTTCAATCCATTTTCTCAATTTTATCGAGCTATAAAAATTGAACGGGAAAGAAGTAACACATTCCCGTTTGTGAGTTCGCGCGAAACTGTGCAACGTTAGAACCGTATAAATTTAATAAGTTTACGCTCTAATTGCCGGTGTCACTGACTCAAAAAGCCGCCAAAGATTTTATGCACCGTTCGTCCGGAGAAGGCATGCATTGCACCGCGGCACCGCGTGCGGAAAGAGAGAGTACATAATTCGCGCGAATGTAACGCGGTTTTCCATGGTCGAGCGATCACCGTTTTTCTGAATCTGCGCGCGAACTCCCTGCGGGCCTCGATCGACTCGAGACAACAGCGTTTGTATGTCGAACAAAAAGACGAGAGTTGGAGCAACCGCGATGATAATGCAACAATCTGTCATACATCATCGATCGTCGGTTGACACGCGGTATTCTAACTAAAGCGCACCGCTCTAACAGCGATATCGGCCCGCTCACTGGTCAATTTGATTTGGTTTTGATGTTCCGCTCGAGCGTTTACGCAATTAATCATCCTTATTACAATGCAGAAAATCTCTCGATTGAAATTGGGTAATCGAATCGACTGAACGCGCTTTCGCTTGCATACGAGTATTATCCGTATTGCCTATCGTCAGAAATCATTAAATCTAGGACTTTTTACTTAAGATGCTGTTGAAATTTTAGTTCTCATATTTCCAGCATTTCTTAATTTTTTAAATGTATATTTATTTTATCTTTATACTCATTCCTTTTTTAAATGTTCACAAAATATTATTTAATTGTTGATTTAATTAAAATCTTTATTTATACAGATGATCGATTAAGCGCATATTTTCGATACTAGAATATTTAATGTCAATTTGATTTTAAAAAGTAACGAAAAAATATATTCAATTAAATTATCAAAAAAGATGCTCCATTATACATTTATAAAAATTCTTTACCTTAGAGAAATAATCATAATTTTTCATTATATGTTTTTAATATTATTTTAATATTATATACAGATTCTCTTAGAAAATTATAATCTGAGAAATTTTTTTCTATTAGCATATTTCAGATTAAAGCAAAATGATATAAGCAAATAACGTTACAAATATTTTAATTGATTTAACAAATGAAAAAAAAATAAATTACATTTAAAAAGTTTAGACTCTTCCGACAATAATAATGATTAATATATGTCAGTGGTATATGTCAATAAATCGTTGAATTCAATATTACTTTTTCTTAAGAATTAATCATTTTCTGACCTTCAAATGAATAACATAGATATGAAAAAAAAGAGTAAATTGTTGCGCGATCTAACACGTGTAAGGCGATTGTAGTGAGAAAAAAACAACTAATCTAATCTCAAATATCAATTACGTCAAAATGTGAAAAAATAAAGTTACATTGCGAAATGATCGTGCGGGATAAAAAGTATTTATGAGAATGAATTAAGTCGATACGCTGTGGTATATGTACAGCGTATCGTGTTGTGCTATCTCATGCGTGGGATGACTAACGATTGATACGTCACATCATTCGGTATAGAATTAATTGATTCGTTAATCAACATAGCAATTTATTGCAATGTCAACAATTTTTCAATTTTCCTAATTGATCATGTATGGAAACGTGTAAGTTTATGTACGATTTAATAAGATAAAATACACGAAAAAAAATTAATGTGAGTTGCCTGAGAAATCGACTGCAGTAAACAGCTGGATTATTTAAAAAAACTACACTATTAGCGATCTTCTGATTAAGCTGGATTTAATAGGAGATTTTCAGAGAAAAAAGAAAAATTTCTGACGAATAAGATGATTACAGTGCAGCCAATAAAATAAATAGAATTACGAAACAAACTAAGTTGCACGTGCTTAAAATTACGATTGTTCATTTCGAATATATATTCGCGTATATATGTTTTTCATTTAAGTGTACAGTATACAATTTTCAAATCTATTATTAAGTTGTCAATAATCTTATATAACTTTCCACAACGTTTTTAATATTTAAATTAATGCTTACATATATTATCCAGTTTGCACTGTACATAAATTCTTAGTATCAATTTAAATGTTAAATAATGTCGCATTTTTGTATAATATCATTTTAGAATAAACATGTAATATGCATATTATAATTTAATTTGACGTAAATGATGGAAAAAAAATCTGTGTGAGATATGTACATATTCATGTCTTGTTGTGTTAGGAATAAATAAAATTATGTTGCTTATTAAAAATAGGCTCGTTAGTTTCGCTTGTTTGCCAATGATCACGTTTCACTATATCAACGGTTCGTTCGCTAAACTATCGCGATCCCCGAGGAAAGAACGCGGTTAGACCGCAGTCAGAACACAGCTAGGCCAATTCCCAATCCGACGCGCCCATTCACGAACAAAGAGGGCTCGAAACGTGAGCAGTGGGCCGTAAACTCGTAAACGGTAGTTCGCAACCGGAAGTGATGCTGTAGGATAAGTGGCAGTTATCGATAGCCTATAGTTAACGCGAATACCTTCGCGTCAGTGGAGAGGAGGAGGCAAACCTCAAAGGAAACAAAGATTCTCGAACGGCAAGTCGAGGTATCACCCACGCAAATAACAGGGCGGACGTCGAGGCTGTAAAAATTTTACAACCCTCGTTAGATTCTTTTATTTCGAGTCTCTCACTTGCTCCGCATCACTTTCTCCTCGCGGATCGTGTCGAACTTCTTTCTTCACTTGTAGGAATTGTACTCTTATGTCTCAATAACTGCACACCGGTTTTCCAGATGATGATGGTTCTCAAATTATAAATGAAACTTTAATAGAATCTAATTTGCGGTTAAATATTAAATCATATATTAAAATTAAAGGAAAGAAGATATCACTTTCATACGAGAGTAAAGAAATGTGAGCATAGGTTTTGATTTTATACCCGGAGAGAGTTCGTCTGCATTATGATTCAGTTTACCCAGACAGCGCATTTATTTATCCTTCGTATTTATTTTAGTCACTTGTAACATGGTTTATAATAAAATATGGTTTATGAAAAAAATACAGATTATCCGTTATGTTGGCATTGCCTCGACAAATCGATATGTCGCGGCGTTTTTCTATGGATACATTTTTCGTACGCGCGATCGTTCTTTTTGATACCGATCGTTGCCGTCATTAAGTCCTGGAAAGAGTAGTCCTGCGGATAATTAAAGAGATTTGCAACGGCCGTTTTTGCGAGACCACAAATAATTGCGTATGGCGTGAGAGAGTCGCGACACGATCGAGCGATTCCGGAGAGAACGAGATTTCGAAATGACGGAAACGGCAGATTAACCACGAGCAAAACGCTTGAGGTAACGCGTCCGCAATTGCGCTATGCGCGCGATGTGTTTCCTTGTTTAATTAATTATCATCAGTATAAATTTAATATGCGAATCGTCATATAAGATTTTCAAAAGCTATCGTGGCGTTGGGCAAGTAATTGTCATTGCATCAATTTTCCATCATGTTTTACCCCATGTACTTGCATTCTAAAATATTTTAAATTTCATATTTATGATATAAAATAATTTTTTCTCACGGTTAATTGTGGGAAAATAGATTAATAATAGAACCATACAAAACAATAATAATAATGATTCATACATACATAATTTATTTTCATGAAACTACATTTTTCGGTAGTTTATTACATTCGAACAACCTATGTATATTGATTGTTTATAATTATTTTTGTAATGCTGAAGAAGACTCAGTGAAGTCGAAACGTACATTACATCTAATTTTTAAATAAAGTTTAGTATGTTCTAGTTTGAATATTTGAAGATATTTTTGTTTTGTTGCTCGATCTTGTTTCCCATTTGGCCTTTGTAATTTCTTGTCAATTATTTATTTATTTATATCGAGCAGAATTATATTTTACATAGTTTATTACATTATTATACGATAGTTTATTTTTAGATTTATTCTTTAGTCCACGTCACTTATCAGATTACATCAGCTACTTTTTCTTTCACATATGCGAATCAAAAAATCTATATGTGAAAAACAGCACGAAAATCTTGATATACGAATGCAGGTGCGATCTAAGGCAGTTAAAAAGCTATTTTATTCGTATCCGCAAGTACTTATTGCAGCAGTATGCAATATCGTGTTCAAGTTCCAACCCACATGCGCGGAATCACACGAAGAGAACTAAACTTTACCTCGCTTTTTTGCCTGTGGTAACAATTTCCTCCGATATTCGCTACGATGGACGCGGCGGGAGAAAGCGGGGCGCGGCGCGATTTCCGCTCGGTTCCAGCCGATAATGCGCACCTTACACCGACGCGTATAGGCACGTAGCTGCAGGTTTCGTAGATCGTGAAACGGTAACGTATACCGCGCGAGATGTATAGAAATTGCGATGCGAATTGCGCGGAGGACGAGCGCGGCGGCGCGCGGGAATCAACTGCGATGCGCCTCGTCAATAGCGGGTCCGTTCATAATCGTCATTACCGCTTATCCCCTGCGATTACGAGTGACGATAATGCGCGGTGCGCGGCAGCCTCGTGTAATTACACACACGAGGAAAGCACGTATACCGCGGCGGAAGAAATTCAACGCGGACGTCCGTTTAATGACAGACGGATGAAATAGCGGACGCGAATCCCAAATTCATCCAGGAAACATCCGTTCTTTCATTTAGGAAAACGTTCGAGAGTCGATAATATCGTGCATTGCAATTTAAATGAAATTATTATTCATAATATATCTTTTACGTGCATATATGATTGAATGCAATCATGAGGATCGCTGCATTCATCTATGGGGAATCTATTCGCTAAAGGGAAACTTTCGCTCGAGACGCATCACCGAGTTTCGCGTCTCGCGCGAAATTGTTTTGCTAAATCGTATCGTGCTCGGAGACAGTCGCGAAGGACGTGAATTATTAAAATTATCTGGCATAACGTACTGATTCTACGGAAGTATTTCTGCTGCGACGACAAAAATATCAAAGTCGAGATCAATGAGTGCGAACGATCCGACCACGCATGTTCGACATCACGCTATGGATAAGATGTGAACGTGCTAGTGATAAGAATACTTGTAATACTCTAAAAATATGACAAAGTATATATATGTATGTATCGGAGCATGTATATATATATATATATATATATATTGAGCACATATCTGTGTTATCTACTTTTACTTTCAATAAAACCCTCCGTTAGTCGTAATATTCAATAATACACATTCAGGTTACATTTATTTTAAGCCATTACTAACTTGAAGTTTTTTTTAACTTTTTTGTTCATCTTAATACTTGTCAATTTGTCTTTACATTTTATATGTATTTTACTGATCTAATTAAGTGCTAATGGAAGAAAATGTTGTTTCAAAAAGCAAAGGAAAATAATGGGAAAAATTGGTCTGTGAGATACATTGCGATTAAGTGTATGTAAAAAAAAATTCGCGAATAAAGCATGTATAAAATTGCAAAACTATGCGAAGCATGACATTCTTCGAAAACATCGTCTATGCTAACAGCTTATTTAGTAAAAAAACTTATGGCTTATACCGGAGGAAAAAATTCTTTTTAATTATACTCTTTAGTCAAATGAGAAAAGTATATTCTGTAACTAAAATTATATTTTGTAGTTATTAAAAGTTTCATTAATTTAATACAAACTATTAGTATAAATTAATGTAATAATTAATTTAATTAGGAACATATTAGGAATATATAAAAAATAATTATATGCTCCTTTAAAAAAATTACTTATATGCTAGAAGACCAGCCGAATTTTTTGGTCTTAAGCATAGGATTGCAAGTGCATCTCTTCGGTCGAAGGACCCATGACTTGGCATTCGAAATGCGTTGAGAGTTCACTATCGTCGATTTAAAGCGACGCGGCGGCGGTCACCAGGAGGATCAGTAGGATGCTTTTAGTCGGCGCGGAGACAAGTTATTTATTGTTGCTATCTCTCGGCGTCCTACGAGAGGGACCGAGTCCACCGATTCGTGGTAGTGCAGGCACGCCCGAGCTCTCAATCCTTCTCTTATTAAAACCTGCCTCCCTATCAGAACTTATACCAAGCACTACGGTTAAGCGGTACAGTCATTCGTAGAAGTAGCGAAAATTTTCGCGCGCGCACCGAAACTCTATTGACTGACAAAGGAGGAGAAAATTCGATCGTTTTGTTTCGCGTACGAATTGCATTTTCTCGAGAGAAAAAGATACATGATTTCTTTATCTTAAATATATATATTTTCTTGTAGCAATTATAAAAATAATTTTCTCATTAATATAAATATTGTATAATAAGTTAATCTTTATCCTTTTGGTTGCAATGTTTCTGTTTGAAGAGATTGCTGACATAAGATCATCAGATGAATATTATATTGAGATAACCGGATGAATATTATGCCCCGTAAAATGCCGTTTCATTTTTTTATGACAAAAACTTTTAGTAAATTTATTTATTTGAACAAAAATTTTTTCTACAAGAAAACACACATGTATATAAATGTCAAATTAAAAAATTTTTTTTTCGAAAAATAAGTTTAGAGCTTCATTATTTTCCTATTAACAGTTCTTACTTTGTTTATGTGAGAATCTTACATTTTATTTTATAATGATAATTAATTATTATTTTATAATTATTGATGTATTATTTTCTGATTATGACCTAACAAGGTCTTTTATTATAAGGTTTATAAAACATATATTGTGATGAAACAAGAAGATTAATTCTTAAGGATAAAGCATGATATGGCATTACGTCACATATTGTGTAATCATTCTCTTTGTAATATACTCGTTATGTCAGCAACATGTATTCGGCGCGTTAATTATCTCAATTAAAAACCAATTTAGATGAGATTTGCTCGAAACCGCACACTGTTTCGATCATGTTCTGAACAACAAAACTCATTCTGATTTCATCACATTGATAGAAATATGCGAGGACGCAACGTACTAAAATTTGAGATCAAATCAGTATAATTGCTTACTACATATATTAGAAAGGCAAAAATTTTCATTTATATTAGCCAAAATCGCAATTACAATTTAATAATTTTTAATGCAAACCGGAAATTTTTTCAGATCACACCTAATGAAATTTTTACATAATGAATTCTAAAAAAATTCAAATGGGAAATTAAAAATTATGTAATTGGCTTTTTAAGAAGATTAGTTGAACTGAATAATATTTAAATTTATTATCATTAAAAAAATATAATATAATTTATTATCATAAAACTTTATATATATATATATATATATATATATATATATATATATATATATATATATATGAGATATATAAATAAATATATATAAAATATATATATAAAGTTATAGTATAGAGTAGCGCAAGAAAGTATGAACATGCAAGGACAAAATAACGAAATAACAAATGACTAGACATAATTTGTAAGTAAGAATGAGTGAGGATTCAAAAATAATGTTGCTGGCGCTCTGTAACAAGAGACGAAATTCGGATGGGTTAAATGCAAAGACTATACCGCGAAAGCCATTACGCTAATGGGACGATCGAGAACGCAGACAGAGAGAGAGAGAGAGAGGGGGGAGAAGAGAGAGCGAGAAAGCCGGTCTCTACCAGCATACAAGAAGCAAACGAAGATGAAGCGAGATGGCTCGCGCAAAGAGGGAAGAAAGAAGGGCTCCGGCACGGAGGACGTGGCGGAGAACGCATTACTCATAATCTCACCGAAGGGCGAGGAGCTGATCCCGCGAAAAAAGCCGCAGCCCAATTATTCCTCTCGGTCTTCCCGACGCTCGGTGGACCCACTCTCCGCCGACTTTATCAGCCCTCTTATTTGCAATGTTAATCCTCGCGCAGAAGCTCTAGCTTCACGAGACGCGCGTTTGCATTCTGAGGCAAACCTCTTTTAGTTCTTGAGAAGAGGAGAAAGAATCAGGAGTGGAAATTATCTCGGTAATCTGCTTTAAAAACGTGTAGTATAAAAGTAAAAATTATTCAGAAAACTAATTAAAAAATGAAGAAAAAATATAATTTTATAAAAAATTCTCATTCGTGTGCATATGTGATTATCTATTTTTCTATTGTATATTATTTTTATGGGTTCTGCTCACACATCGAAGCATTTAGCTCAGAGCATCTTAAAAGAATGGGATACGTCTCGTTACATTCCAGAATTAGGAAAATTTTGCGAAAAGAGCGTCGATACTCAACTAGGAAGATTTAAGTACATCGCTCGATTATCACAATCGAATTTTGCCCACAGCGAAAAAGGAGCATTCCTATGTTCGCTTTATCGTCTGGCCTGAACATCCGTCCTCCGAGTAATTGGCGCTCGCTATCATTAGCGCTTATTGAGTTGCAATTAAGATTGTCGTCCCCGCCTTCCTCCTCTTCACTTCCGCACCTAGTGTGCGTCTCTACGTCGAACCTATTTGTCATAGAAGAACACGACTCATCCGTGCAATTACCGCGCTTACTGTCGTTAGCCGGTGATTTGCAGCGCGACGAGAGTCATCAAGGCGAACGCAAGTTAACCGTGCAAGACGAGCGATTACTTTACCATCGCAACTAATACGCTGCTTTTCCTGCACGTGTTAGAGGGACGATGAAACGGAAGGCTTGTAAGAGCGATAACATGTTAGACACCGAAAGCGTTGAAGTTTATTAGCAGAATCCAGTTTAGTTCTCTGCAGCTTTTGTAGTTGTTCACTCCGTGCATTGTTGTAATTGCATTTTATCTCTTAGCATCTACAGCTACTGTTATATTGTACTTGAGGCGTAGGCTTTGTTGTGGAATCGACGAATGCAGCGCCAGAAAAAATGATACTTCTGGCTACACATGACTATATCATTATTTACATCGTTACTTATATGGATCCGCAATTTTCTACTCTGTTGCCGACGGTAAAAGATGAGTTAGCTCGCAGATTGACTGCCGTCGGCAGCTTTGTAGAGATTCTTCGGAAGTAACTAAGCGATTCGCGTGTTTCTTGAGATTTTTTCAATTAAATGTTGCATTGGGAAAAAATAATTGGTATTCTCTTAATGGCGGATAAAATT
Organism: Crematogaster levior; assembly: GCA_901521435.1. NCBI lineage: Eukaryota > Metazoa > Arthropoda > Insecta > Hymenoptera > Formicidae > Crematogaster > Crematogaster levior. The sequence continues at coordinate 88,092 of CABEGB010000639.1, forward strand.
GTTGATAAACCGTTAATTAAATTACTCTCAATTACCGTAGAAAACAAGAAACAGAAATGAGAAATACAAATTGCAATGCGTTTTAAAATCAAGCCAGACTTCAAATCTGGAAAACAGTAGAAAATGCTAAATAGCTTGCGAAATACTAAAGTCTGCGTAAATGTTTGTTAAATATGAGGGCTTCCTAATATTTTTTCATCTTTTCCTAATATTCCTATTATATCCGCGTGTACTCGCTCACTATATTAAAAATACAAATACATCAGATATGCATAAGTCGCGAAGAAATGTTGGAGAATTTAGAGAAATGCAGTTAGAGATCTAATCAGTCTTATTATGTTGGCGTAGTTCTTTAACGAATAATATGCATCTAAATTGCAAAGTAGCCCGAGATACGAATACGGCATTGCGGACGGGAGCCAAAGAATTACTTGTACAAAAGCAATTACGCCGTATTGAATGCCCGTCCTAAATTCACTGTTGCGGAAGGTAATTTTGTGATTATTTCCTCTCGATTAAATCTTGTATTCGCATGGCATGATCTCGTATAGCATACGCGCGGTGCGATATACCGCCTCCTCATGCGTAATTAAGTTGCGCCGATTACCATCTGAGGTTACAAATAATTGTTTAATTATCCGTACGTGATTAAACATCACGTACGCGCGGTGTGCGGCATAATCGCAAATTGTTCCTCATTTCTCCCGCGAAATTAATTAAGTCGCGGCAAGCGCGTTCCGCGCGCGGCGTTCGGCACAATTCTCTAATTACTCCCTCGTAATGAAACGTCCTACGCCGAACGCCGATGTGGGATGCACCTCGCGGAAAATTTATTTCTGACGAAGGCCGGTTCCGGGAAACGTGACTGCGAGAGACGCGATCGAGCGCACTCAATTGAAGCTACTGAATTATTGTATTCGCTTTCGAATAAAAAAAAAATTGAACGCAAAATTACAAATTTAGTAATTGTCCTTTACGCGAAACAGAGAAATTGTTCAAGGTCCGCCGTTCTTCTGGCTGGATACGGTTAAATCAAGGTCAATGACGTAATGGCACAAGATACAAAAACTAATGCTTCTTTACGTCTAGCCCACCCAGAAAGACCCTTTAAGTCATTTGTCATCATCAGTCACGTATTTGTACGTTTTCATAAGCTGCGGAAAGTAAATCCTTCATATCAAACATATTTCTAATCAAGTACATGTTCAAATGAAAATTGAGTTTAATCGTACTTAATCGCTCGCGGACCGACTCAAACCGCCTCACTCGATCGTGCTATTATAACGCTATTATTCTGACATTCTGCCGACTGTGTCAGCTGGGTCATTATAATTATTTATATGCAAATGAGAAGTCGGAGGAGAAAGAGAGCGAGAGAGAGATATTCTTCCTGGAGGCTACGACGGTAAGTCGTAATCGTTCAGTCCGACAGCACCGCCGTCATCGTCGTCGACGACGACGACAGGGACGTCTTGCGAACCGCGCGAGAGCGAAGGTTAAGCAAATAAAATCCAATTAAGGCGGCGAGCCTGCCCTCAGGCCCGGAAGGAAAGTCCTGATTGTAATGGAGCCTGTCGGCGGGCTAGTGCTCCATTACGCGCGATACCTTGTTATAAACGCAGTCAAATTAAACCCGCTGCCGCCGCCGCGACATGACGGACGTTTATTGCGGGCAAGAAATCCCGAATAATCGCACGGCCGGATCGTAAATCAGCGGGACGTGAATGCCGGACTCTCTCGTCGTCGCGTTGTTGCTTCGATCAGCACAACAAAGTGGTTCCCTCGCCCTCTTTGTTTCTTCTCCTTCCCGCGAGTCGAGGGTCTTGGTGAGGCGAGGCGTTTGTCGCTGGTGATTAATCGAGTTTTTATCGATGAAAACTTCCGACGCACGGTCCCGTACGTAACTATGTAATAACGTCAACGTCGCGCTCCTTCCACGCCGCCTTCGCCTTTATAGAGACGTAATAGGGGTATCTCTGGGATCGCGCGCGGGTCGTTCATCAACGCTGACGCGTCACGCACGCACAAACGCGTAGCGATCGAATCGCTTACGCATCATCAAAGTCGTTTAACTCTTTCAACATTGTTGGCATTGGTAATCGGCTACATGACGATAGGTCTATTCTGATCGCGATGACCGACGGTTGAGGCCGCTATACGCTCTGTTAATTCGCGGAAAACGAAGAAAGTGCCGTAGTGTTGCGTGAAGGACATCTATTTGCGCTGCTATAATACGATATATTCTGTCGTCCTTGCCTCAAAAAGATGCTTTTGAAAAAAACCGTTTTTCTTTCACGAGATAAAAAAATGTTAAAGGCGTTTAGGCGATGTCACTTATCTCCAGCATAATTTTTTCTTAACGAATAACTCGTAGGAAAGAGAAAGTACGTAATAAAAGACATAATTGAGTCACAGGTCAAAGTGATTAACTTCAGTTTATGAATTTTTTTTAATTTTAGTGACAAAGCACTTGCTTTTTATTATTTTCAATTTCTCTACTTTTTGTTTTGTGGAGTTAATCAATTTGGCTCAATTGTCCATTTCAATTATGCAAAGTGTACATAATTGTGTGTGAATTTCGACCAGAAATGTTTATACATATATGCGAGACTTTGCATGAAAAGTTCGCGATTTGCGTTAGGATTGCAATTATATTATCATTTTTGTCCCAAAATAGCTGAATAATACCAACCATCGCGATATGAATTATGATAGTTATGAAGAAGACAATATAATGAATCGTCCGTTTTTTGTCACTAGCAACAGACGCCTCTCACGTCTGCCTAATTCTCAACCAATGTTTGTGATGCATTCAACTGCATAGTTTGGTTTTTATGTTTTACGGATTGTCTAGTATATATATTTAAGAAGGACCTAAACCAAAGGTCGAAACGTCATAATAAACGTTTAACTAATATATCATTAGTGCCAGTTTGAAGTCAGTTACTGCCCTCTCCTTTGAATTTCTCACCACTGGCGAAGAAAAGATTCTTACATTTTTAATATAATAAATGTAGAAGTTAGAGAGGAAGAATATATTATCCTTATAAATCCTTATAATAATCCGATTACGAAAGAAATTTCTCACACTTCGAGGAAGCAAACACATTTCTCATCGCGTGGAAGCACTTCGTATCAGTGGAAAATTAATTTCGACGTATCGATTAGCGAACAATAAAATAAAACACTTGTGATAAATATATTTTGTATGATCAGAAACCTCTTACTTACTCATCTCGACTAGAAAGTTACACGTAAAAGAAGACTCGGAAGAGCGAAGCAACGTGAAGAGAGCTATTTCAAAGCGACAGATCAAATTTATGTTCGATCACATTCTTCGTGAAAAAAAAAATCACTGGCCAACACTGAAATTATTCTCGTTTCGTTCTCATGCACCCTGAACGTCTGGGAACTAACCTTGGTGCGTCGACAGGTTTACTTCGAGTGACGTCCCCTCGTTCTCCTCCAAAACTCCGCCTTTCGGCTCCGGGCTTGCTCCTGCAGAATTCTCCTGACACCTCTCTCGCACCTTATCTGCTCCTCACGTCCGTTTAACGAGGGATCACCCGCGTTGCCGATCGGTCTTCCCCGTATACCTGTCCTGCAATTCCCTGAGCGAGAACTCGCGCGGACGCGTACACCGCGAAACGAAGAAGGGACGGGAGAGGGAGAAAGGATGAGACGGGGTAGGAGGGAGAGATATGCCAGGGGAGAGAAATAAGAAGAAAAATCGCGGTCGCGTTCGTTCGCACCGCGTCGCGCCGCGTCGTTTCTCAAACCGGGAACGAGCGAGAGGCGTACGCCGCGACTGCGCGAACCCGTGTGTGGGGCCGTTTCTACCGGCCAGGACGGAAGAGTCGGCGAGAGAGGCGATTCCCTTCCCCACCGAGTGAACTTTCGAATGGTGCGCGCGGCTGTTTGCCGTCTTGGTGGAGACAGGCTTCTCTGGCCGAGCCGGGGTCCGCCCTCGTCGGTCGATCCGCCTCGAACGCGGAACGCCCGCCAATGGAGGAGTTGGGAAAAACCGCCAATCCAAAACGGTTTCGCATTCTCTTTTGCTTCTCTGCCGGAGATGAGAGGAACCTGAGGAGCAGAAAAGGGGAGAGAGAGAGAGAGGGGCGATTCCACGAGTATCAGTGCGCAATTGCGCGAAAGGGGGATGTAGGGTGGAAGGGTGGAACATATCGATGCTTAAAATGGCAGCTTGGATGCCTCGACGGAACGAGGTGGTTCTCGCGATTTTATGAGTGATAGTGATCGCGCTGGTAACCATGTTACACGCGATAAGAACGCTCGCGAAGGTGTGGAGGTGACAAGGGAGATCAGAGTAGACCGCGGTGACACGAAATAAGACAAAGGAGGTGATCTGGGAACTTATGAATTGTCTGTGTAGTTAAAGATACGTTTTTACAATTGAAGATAAACAGTTAAAGATAAGGTTGTTTTTGTAATCACTTCATGAGTTGGCAACGTTTAAATCACTTTAAAAAGAACTGGATAACTATAGTGCGCTTTATCTGTAACGTCATTTATCATATGATTTCTCAATAGTTATCAGATATCTTGGTGATTCATCTCGAATTAATCATCTCATTTTTGTTTGAAGCGAGAAATCTCACTTATCAACCCTAATCCCTCCAACCAGTTCATGTTCCTCCATTTCTAACAGTCGTTAGTTATAATGTGCGTTTTTCAACAAATAATTGTTATAAAAAAATATTTAAACAAATAATTTCCAAATGTCCTCTACATTGATTTTTAGTCGAAGATATATTTTTAGTCGAAGAGATTATAAACATTTTTGTGAAAGTTTTCAAAGCTATCAACATAGTGAAAATCGCACTGGACGTGAAATAAGTTGCGGATTAAGTTTCGGAAAAAACGTTGGAGGGCTTAAAATTAAGTTTACTTCTTCTTCTCAGACATCGTCTTCTTTTTTAAGACGTCCAAAGACGAAATTTTTTTGAATGTGTCCGAGGTTAAGAACGTCCAGAGTTTCAAATATATTTTGCTTTTTAGAAAGAGAGATAGAAAGATTCAATTATTGCTAAAGATTCAATTCCTCTAAATAAATAAAGTTTATAAAAAATTTTTTATTTTTATAGATGTGTTGTTTGTTTAATTTTCTGAAATATTTTAAAATAAGTCTTTCTTTGTTATGTCAAAGTAAAATTTTTTATTTCAAATAAAAACATTCTGTATATATCTATTTCTCATTTTGAATTGTTTTTTGTTTAAAATGACCAGATAACCTGTTTTGCAGGACAACTTCTATATAGGTGTATCCTAAATCGAAAACACCAGAACGTGATTTCTTGGACGACTTTAAAGAAAAAAGTTCCTATAAAATACTTTCCTATAGAGTTATGGGCTTTGAAAGTTAAAGAATTTTATGATTATCTTCCATAATTTTTAATTGAATAATAATGTTAACGAGTAATATCTAACTAAATTAAATGTTAAACTGGTAAATGCTTATTTATTATTTTTTTTAAATAAAATAAATTGGACGTTTAATGTTCATTGTAATTTGATTAATTTTTAAAATGATGAAAATCTCTCCTTGGTAAAAAAAATAACAATTATATAATGAAATAAATATATAGAGTATTTTCTGAGTGATGTCGAAAATTTCAGAAAGTGGTTCTTTGGACGACTTTAAAGAAAAAAATTTTTGTATTCGAGTTAAAAGAATAGTCTGATGTACTCATGCCACTGAATTTATCATCGATTATTGTGAAATAAGTTATATTTGAATTGCGCTTGAAGAGTTGGTGAGTTTGTGGATAAAAATTTTTGGTTTAAGGATACAATTAAATTAACAATTGGGAATGTAATTAAATTGAAAAATTAAATATGAAATAATTATTCACTTACTAGTCTCACCACAATTTCACCAATCTATACTATATATATTTTATACATTTATTTATGTATCTAGAGTTACAAGTAAAATGTTTTGAATTGTAAATTCTAGTTTTAAAAATTTTGACATAGCATCCTTAAGCAAGATTTGCAAATCAATGACGAAGAAATGCTTTGCAATCTACTCCAACTCTTGAATTAATTTGCTGTCACTTTTATTTAAGAAGAATCACAAGATTTTTAATTTATTACAAATCTATTAAGAGATAATATAGTACAAATTGAATACTTTGCACGTAATGATATACGAATACATGCTCATTTTTTTCATTGAATGGCAATAGCATAAGCGTATTCATATAAATATACACGATATACCTTAAGGGTGCAAGAAAAGGTGGAGCCGAAATATAATAAGAAGCTAAAGGCACCAAAAACCTAGGCACATCTCACGCACACAACATTCACACGATTAGCAGACAATCTGAGTGAGAAGAGCAAGGCAGTTTTTATCTTCATGATAGACATTTCATTAAACAGTTTTAATGATCTATAAACGTTGCACTTTCTCCAGACTGGCATGCGGTAATTCGTATATATCACGTTCATAAGTAGCTCGATGTAAAAATTCATCGTGCTGTCCGTTACAGCATTTTTCCATCCAGAGTGAAAGAACGCAAGGGATGCAGCGTCGGGTGATGCTACGCTGCTTTGTGTGTGTGTGCGCGCGCACCCCTCATTCTTGCAAAATTGAAATCGGGTGGATCGACAATGTGTTAAATTGAAGAGCGTTGGCTTAAGTACTGAAATTCCTCGATGGTAACGAGCGACGGAGCGGCCATACCGATTGATAAACGATACGGACGCGCCGCGATTTTATTTTCATCATGTGAGAGAGGCAGAGAGAGAGAGAGGGAGAGAGAGATTATAAACGAGCCTGCCAAGTTCGTGTGGATCCGTTAACGCGGTGCTTCGGCAAGCAAGCCGAGGGAAGGAAGGAAGAGGAGTCGGTGAGAAACTCTGGCCGTCGAAACTGCCGATCATCGACACGTCCCGCTCGCTCGCGGATGCTTCATTAGCCACGCCTCGGCCCGGCGAACGCGCACTTGGTTAAACTGATTTATCGCAGAAAATCCAGTTAGCGGGAATTCGTTCTCGTGCCGTGCAGTGTACACGTAGCACCGCCGTGTAAGTCCTCCCAGGTGGATGCGATCTTTTTTTCTTCGCTTTTTTATCCGCGATCCGGAGGTTTCGGAATGAATCTTGCGTGTTCCTCACTCCCTGGCGAGGAGATTCCATCTCAGCAGATATTCTCGCACGAAGAGCGATAATCACCAAATGGCTTTACATATCTCTTATGTTATGCCTCTACCGTTTGGTAGCTGGGGATTTTAATTGGTAATCATTGTAGTCGGTTGAAATTGTATATGTACAGATCGCTCCTCCCCCCCGAGTGCTTCAGTGTTAACAGTGCTCGTCGTTACGCCGTGCAACGTTAAACGCGCAAGACTGATCGGCGATTAGAAGCGTACGAGATATCGATGATGTGGCGAAATAAGTAGCTCCGAGAGGATCATCGACCGTCCGTGTCTCGATAATTACGACTACCCCATGCCGCGAGCTTATCTTCGGGGTCCCGACGCCCCTTGTCCCCCTGCCCCGCCGCGCCCGCGTGGGCCTCGTTGTTTATCCCCCGGGGCCGTCTGTATCTGATCTCGATGATCGATTGCCGCTACCGACTCTCGAAATTACATACGCTTAAACCGCGGCTACAAATAATTATTCCCGCGCTACTTTCGGTCCCGCCCGCGCGATTTTCTAACCGCTCCAGGGATTACTATACACTCGCGCGCGAGCGGCTATCTCTCAATCGCTCGTTGTAAATAATAAATTATCGGTGCCGTACGCCGCCGGTAAACATGTAAATTAAAGCGGGTGACGCATGCCGGAGCGGTAATTTCACCAATCGCTTTTCATCCGCTTTCTCTACACGCGGCGCTCCGGATTTACGTAATTTCTTCATTCCGCGTGAGGCGCTTCTCAATTTCACGCTCTGATCAGAAAATTATTGTGTTTAACGGAGCAGACATCGAGCCTGCGCTTAAATTAATATTACATTAGGTTAGGTAGAATATGAAAAGAGATCGTTTATTTTAATAATTTATATGAATTATGTAGTCCCTATATGAATTATGTAGTGTTGCAGAATTATTTGTGTATAAAAATTATTAACGCACTAATTATTATGTAAATGTAAATAAGACACAGAAAAGTTGTTAATTAAGTTATGTTTATTTAGACGTTTTACGTATGTTAGTTGATGTTTGACGAATTCTAAAATTTCTTCAATTCGAATACGCGTTATACTATAATACATATAATCATTGGCAGTGGAAAGGTTATTTTTTGGAAGATTGCAGTTTGAACAGATAGACGATAAGACAGAGGAGGTTTCAAAGTTCCCTAGAAATAAAAGTAAAAATAAAATCAAGTTTTTAATCATTAAGCAATTAAATAATTTTATATAATTTTATATATTAATATAAATATGTATTGTACCTATAACAGAAGATGTTACAAATATAATCTTTGCGGCAGAGCAGGCAAGTAATATTTTATTTAACACTTTAAAGCATAGTGGTATGAAAAATATCCTACTTTTTTAGTGCTTGAATGTGTATGGATTTCATATCGTCTTTAAATCATGAAATTTTGTATATTTCCTAATAATTAAAATAAAACTATTTTGTCACATTTTATAAAAATAAGATTTCTGTGCAACAAGGCATTGTTTTATTATAAAATCCTGTGTCCTAAAGAATTAAGTGAGTAGGAATCTTCTTGATTTTCTTGGCAAAAATTCAACTTTTTCCGTGATGATTTCTTTGGACGTTTTTATATAGTGACATGTGAAAATCGTTCTTGACCAATGTATGAACGCAGTCTTTTCACTGCATTTTTTTCTCACTGCAAGGAAACTGTACTTGCAGAACTTACAGATATTGCAATCCGCAGAAGCTTGCACAGAAAGTTTGGGTTGTATATCATCATTCACATGTCATTTTAAAACGCACAAGTTAACATTTTTTTTTATTTTTATCATTTTGTCAGTTTTATTTCTGCATCAGGCAATTGTAAATCCATTTTAAATAACTTTGCATATGCTTGATGAACACCTCGTTGTCTTTAATATAATATTATAATTATAACGTTAACAGAGAATAATTAATATGACATATTAATTATTCTGTAATATAGTCTAATTTTTATAGATTTAGAAAGGAACAAAAAGTTGATTTATAATTTTTGTATGGAGGTATTGAATTTTGAGAGACGAACGCTTAGCTCACCTTAGCCCCCTCCTTCCGTCGCCAATATGTATAGCAAAGCAAATAAAAACCCGCAAAAATGTTTTTCTTGAAATTAAAAATTCATCTATTTTTGTGATCTTTTTAATGATCTTATACGATGATAGTTATTGAGAATACCGTTGGTGATAGAGAACAAAATTACATTACAGGAAATTACATCAACGTCTCTCGATATACACGATAATTAACTGATACTTGTTTCAAAAATACTGCATATTTACTAAATTACACGTAGTAAAAGACCATGGTAAGACACAGATGCGTGTCGTTACGGAGATAAAAGCAGTCATCGCGCCTAATGATGTTGCAATGCGTCGAACTTTACTATAATTACGAGGAAAACTTTATCGCTTAACATCGGAACGCTGTTCATCACCCTCTTTCCTCATTCCGTTCCTCATCCAATTTTTTATCCTACGAGAGGAAGATATGATTATTTCGTAGATTAAACGATGGCAGTTACTCGCTCGTTCGATCCTTGGAAGTTTGCGTTACTTCCAAGTTCACATCTCTTAAACTTCTCACGGATATCGACGCCGTCGGCAATCGGTCGAGAGACCAGTAACCAGCGACCACGGACACGTCGCCCGTCCATTGTGATCTCGTTTATCACGGTATTGTCTCGCCGTTCTCTCTTCTCTCTTTTCTCGGTACACGACAATCGCTAAGGGAAACGATTGCGTCACGATGATGTCATTAGCCGTGGCTACGCCCCCTACGGTGCTACTCCATTACGTTGAATCATCGGATGGGATCGAAGGAACTGTGGAGACTCGCGATTTGGGGAGAGAGGTACCGGCAGTTGGGTCGGGTAACGTCGTCGATCGGGAATCGATCGCAAGGTGTAAGAGTTAATTCAGGGATCTCCGGCCACGTAGTAGGTATACGCTCGTCGACACCCGCTGACCTTTATGAGTGCTTAATTAAATGAGGCTTTTTATGCCGCGATTGGTACCTGACTCATGCGAAAATCTTCCGTCCCCTTTCAATTCGTTATTATAATACCGCTGGTAAGATCGTAATTTAACGAAATACACGAGCAGGCGATAAAGGTTTTATTCTCACCCCTCAAGGGTCACTTCAAGTAACGAATCTAAATAGTCTGTAACTATTTGTTTCTTAAAAAATTATGATATTTTTATAAACGGTACCGGCAAATGGTATGGCGTATAAATAAAAGCGTAAATAAATCACGTGGCTGTAAAATAGATAGAACGTGCGCGCGCGATTAAATATACTCTGCCTAGGATACCTGTAGTTCTAAACCATTACCGATGATAGAGCGTGAACATTACAAAGTTGCGTATATAAGAAATGTTTATTAAAAAACACGAGTGGATGCAGGGATGCTCTGATGCAATTTTCGATCCTTGTGTTTCGCTCCTTGCATTCGTTATCTTATTACGCACTGATATAATGTTATATTTTGTTCCTTATCACATATTGGTTCCGTCTTTATACTTCATTACATGTCAATTCGCTCTTTGCTCACTTTCAAGAACGTCTTTGATGTCGCGAGGATCCATTGCGATCGTCCCTCGGGCTCGTTACGCGCCATCGAGAACATTATTCTCCTTTCTCAATCATCGATCCCCAATCCCTTTTTTCCCTCGGCCACTGTAATTCTCGGGGGTCCGACTGAGGCCAGGGAAGATATAGATATCGGCCGGGTATCCGCTACCAGGCGGCGGAGGCATTGTGCCGCGGAGGCGATGAAAAAGGGAGAAGAGAGATCGGGCGGCAAAAGGAGCCCCGGGAATGACGTGGAAAGTGGCGGAAGAAAGGGGATCATCGATCGGCTCGGACGATCGATAAGCGATCCGGCTAACATTCATTAAGCCGGCCATTGTGCGGTGGCAACATCCGTTTGATTGGTTAATCTTCGCGGCCGACGTCTCAACGCGAAGCCGACGAGACGACTTTGTCTGATTTCCGGATTCTTGCTGCATTTTCTTTCGCATCTTTACTTGTTGTCAGAAAAGAAATTTAAAAAACTTACAGACCAATCTTACAAAACTTAAATGAAAAAAAACTAAACGCAAACTTGGAGATAATAGAATTATCGAAATTTGTTTATATTTTGGGGGAATTTGTGGAAGAGGCAGATTTAAATTTATGAGAAAATGATTAATGCTATATTATATTATGTAAGAAATATTTAGAATCAGTAATGACGTTACAAGTATCAATATGGCAGATAGTACACTGATTATATTATTATTGTTTTATGCTAGGAAATAATTTTTAGATTCTATGTTAACTCGTTTCATAGCAATAACTGTAAATGATATTACTGTTTAAATGATATCACTATCCCCTGAGTTTCTTATAGTGGGGCTTACTTTAAAGTTATTTCTCTTCATTGCGTTCTTTCATTCGATGATTTAATGTTTTCGTAAATTAGACAAGCCGCGTTTCCGCCTCACCTAAGTGCATATCCTGGATTTCTTTCTTGCCAGTTGCACCGCCTAGATTGAAAGGAAGAAGGTTTTAACCTGCGTCTTCCGGTCGACTAGATAGCGGTCTCGCATGAAAAAGAAAGATATAACCGTACGCTTCTACATCATACTTAGTATCCGCCAGTTGTGTTGAAAAATGTAAGCGGAAAGAGAAAAGATCTCGATGAAATTTTTATCATCGAGCGTGATAAGGACTAAGAATTGTTGTTGTTCTCGGCATTGCAAAGATGTGTCATACAGAATAAAAATTAAATTAAATTGGAAGATTAATTGACATGTATAAAAGCAAGCTTCTCCTTGACTTAAGAGCACTCAAAAATTAAATAAATATGTAATAAATAACATAATAACTCGGCAAATTAATGACTAAATATTTTAAAATTTTCTATAGGTAATTAAATAACTAAATTATATCGCGCAAGATATAGAAAATTGGAAGAGAAATATATTCTATTGTTAATTTCTATTATTACTTATCGTTGTCCTGCTTTATGTATACAATTTTAAAAAAAGTTTTTACTAATAAAGATTTGTTATAATAAAAAAATAAATAGTGTCTATCAAACTGAAATTTCTAGAATTGATAAAAAAAGTGTAAACATTAACTGTAAAAATATCTACTTAATGGGTTAAGTTGCAGTCGCCACATGTTACTTCAACGCAAACGGGTTATTAATTTTTTGCACGACAAACGATCCGAAAATGATTCTCTCTTTAATGCAAAGCAAATGTGATCCCGTGCATTTTGATTTATTTTTCGTATCTCATTGTATGTTCTTAAGCGTTTGTTCCGTTCGTTTTTGCGGCCCGCTACGGCCAGATTCGTTTTTCTTCGCGGTCTCGCGGCGCGAAACCTGCGGTCGAGTTTCGGGGAAGAAGTCGGAGCCGGGGAATTGGCGCGAGAGCTTGCATGATCGAGCACCGAGGATCTCGTTAACGAGTCGAGGGAAGTAGTCTGCGGTTTTTCCCAAAGAAACTGGCCACGCTCGCTCCCTGTTTGTTTAACAGGAAGAAGTCCGACAACCCGACTGGCTGCGCAGCTGCTTCCTGCCGATCTTTCCGTTTTTATCGATTTCCATTTGTGCCACGGCAAAATTGGCGATCGCGAAGCGATGAAAACACGGGGGAAAGAATGCACGCGACAAATCAGGAAAGATATAGCTAGGAAAAAAACAAGCTTTATAATTCCTTTTGTAGATTCTTGTACTCGTATGTGGTCATTTCGTGTGTCAATGTGAATTCATCACGTATTCAACAAGTTTTATGTTATAAATGTTATCTTATGTTATAAATTTAAAAAATATAGAAGGAAATGCTGTAAAGATTTTGGTTAAGAAATGTCACCTCAAAAACGAGTACTAAAAATAGCTTAGTAGTCTTTTAGATACTTCTAGAAAAAAAGACTGCTCTTTCTTTCGCTATTCTTAAATTTCACTATGATATGTATTTATTGGTCCGCATCTTCCATCTTGTGACAGAAAGTAACACAGATAATAACATTGTCCTCTCGACCCAACAGCATCTTTTCGATGTGATAAGTATTACGGTTTTACATAACGTGAACGGATTGAGGGTAGCTTCATGTCGATCGAGACTTCTTTTATAAGATTTCTCAAGATGCTAATTTGCACTCCAATTTTATGGAGCACAACTCTCCTGGAAGCACGAGTACGACTCTCAATCGAGTGTTGCCTGTAAGGGCAATACACGGCGGTTAATGGTAGTGAGGGGCGTCGTGGCCGGCGGTCGATTGTCAAATTATCGATAATATCCCTAAACCAACAAGATCATGCGCCAGTGCCCGGCATCGCGCGAGAGCGATTCGGATCGCCGAGCGAAACCGCAAGCGCAGATTATTACCTCGGCTTCGATGGCGCGACCCGCAGCAACGAAACACGACGATCGACACTCTCCTCGCGTTCTCGCACTCGTGCGCACCCACCCGGACACTCATCGGGCCCCAGCCCGCACACCTGCACATGCTGCAGCACCGCAGGGTCGGTTAAAGAGTCGAACTCCAGTCCGAGCCGCACAAAATTGACACGTTCTTTTGCAGGCGCAAATCTAATTGAAATAATTAAATAATAATTGTTTTGTATTTTTGCAAAATAAAATGCGCAGCATAGATTCGAATATGGGTTCTGTAATGATATCAAGTCTGTGCGCATGCGCTATCTATAGCTCTCTTCGTTATCTATGCTTTAACCTAAGGTATCTTGTGGCATGTATATAGATAATGCGTGCTAAGTTCTAGAATAAATTATGATATAAGTAACTTCAAGAATAATCTTTAGGATAATCTTAAAAGCCATTACACACAAAAATACTTAAGGATATAACTTAAGGACCTAATCTAACCGTAAGGAAATTGACCAATCAGCATTGAATATCAGTTACGGAGCAAAATGTGGAGGGGTACAGTTGAGTCTGATTGGTGAAATCGTTTACTCTTACGGGCCACGGGTTACGACAGGTTTGTGTGTGATAGTTTTAAGACTTTATTCGGCTAGAACTTAGCACATGTTATTTATAAAAAATACTTTAGATTAAGACATAGATAACAAAAAGAGCTATAGATAGCACATACGCGTAGACTTAACTACAGATTCCATGCATCATCATAAAAAAATAACTATGTATGTAAAATATTGTACATTTTATTTGCAAAAAGCAAACGAAAACAGAGATGTAGAGAGTAACATGGAATAATACAGCGGACACGTATCCGAATATATTTGAAGCTAATCCGACCCTGCCATCGCGTATCAGCATATAGATACACTCGCACACGCGCAATACACGCACGGTACTCGTATGGACGATCAAAAGTCACGACGTGGCGTTTAGCAAACCGATAGAACAGTCCGCTTGTGGTCAAAACGTTTTTAGAGGCGCGAGATGCGATTCCGCTCGATCGGCGATGATCACCGGGCCTGCTGACGACGCCGACGCCCGACTCGATAACGTTACCGAGTCTGCGAATGGAAATGCAAATTGATGGGCGTAGCTCTGGTGCCAGTAATAGGGATCGAAGCGTACATGATAGATCCGCAACCGGGATATTCTCATACGAAGACGATATCGGCACGCATATCGTACATAATGCGTTGGATGGAGAACGCACGAACATTGTTGGGCGTAATATGTACATTGATTTGCATCTTCCTTCGGTGATGCATCCAGCTTCGCAAATGGAGATATCATTATTCATACAGATGCGAGTACGATAAACGTAATTTGAAGACGGTTAAAGTTAAGCTTGAATGAAAGAGAAGATCTTTGTTGCTCAGGGCGATGTTAAAAGAGGTGGGTCCGCGATTCGAATAATGTTGAAAGTCAGATGATATTACAGTCAGTGTGCATAAGTTTTTTTTCAAATTGGTAAATAATCCCTTATAAAACTTCGTGCGAACCAGATAAAATATTCTAGGTATCCTAGAGTAGAAGAACACAAGTAAAAAAAAATGGTAATTCTTCTGGCGGTGTTAATATCGATATAAGTAGTTGAATTATAAACGAGTATTAGCTTTAAAAAGCATAAATCATTCTTTGATTAATTTCTGATTAAATTTACTTTTACTTCAAGCTTTTTAATCGTGTAGTTAAACGACCCGCAGAATCTCTCGCAACACTTATCATTACGTTCAATAAGTTTTGCTAAATTTCGCCGCTACAATACCTGATCAAAAACTCTTTTAAAGAGACTCTTTTATCCCTTTGTTAACGCAAAGATACAATACTGAATTATTATTGCCGATATGACCTCTCAACGCGAAAAACTCAATTAAATGTCAAACAAATGTAAAACGCGATATCATTTGAATCGCGACTTCCATTTCGGTTTGTGCCCCGTGTCTCGAATGAATTACGGCCTCGCATACAATCTTCTCTCGATTCTCTTCGTCGATTCTGATTGCCCGATCACTCGCACTCAAGTTCTCTTTTCCTCCCGCTTCCTCGCTATCCCTATCGCGCGGCTATCAACTTGCAAACCGAATTAATTCCGGCGTTCAATTCCACGAATCAACGTAACTCGTAACACGTGATTGACTGGCACGCGTAGTCGATCAATGACTTTACCGGACGAGAGCGGTTAACGGACATTTCCGCATGTTTTATGTAGCTCTCTGCAGTATTATTTACGTAACGAATTGACGTAACATGACATTTTGAATAAATATTAAATTACTGCGTCTTAATATTACGAATTCAGTGTTTATGGAAAAAATGTTTAGACTTTTAAATGGTATAACTTGATGAATATCTACCTACATGATCGGTTATAAATTTTTTAGTTCTTTTTGGACTAAAGCAACAACAATCATATTTTTTAGAAAAAATTTCAATGTATAATTTTTTTCTCTAACATTTATTTTCTAATTAATATCTTTGCATATTAAACTTTATTCTAGGACTAACTAAGCGAGAGATTAAAATCATCTAAAAACGTCATCATTTTTTTCTCTCTTCAATTATTTATAATAATATTAATTATAATCTACAATAAAATATAATAACATAAGATATACAATAGATATAATAACATAACATAAAATAACATGTACATATATATAGAATACAAGATAATTTAATATATCAGATAAATTTCTGTTCTAAAATTTACTAATTTTTTCTGCTAATATCTAATTTTCCATCTCCAAGAAACGATAACAATTTTTAATGATTCGGAAATATTTTGTTTTCTAATAATTGTTTTGTAATAATAAATAAATGTTTTTTAATAATAAAAGTCAAATATTCGCGTATCTTAATCGATTCTTCCATCATACACGATTTTCAATGTCCCTCGCGCAGGCCACCCACACGCGTTCTCTATCTTCCTTGATGTCCCTTAATAACATAGGACTGGTAGAAAGGCGCGGAAACCAGAGCGGGAATTCCGTAGAAACCGGGATTTGTGGTCTTTATTGCTCTTGGAAAGCGATTGTGGTCGGTGCAGGCGACAGGAAGCGACGCCGAATCTGCTTTGCGGTTCTTCTGTTTCTGACAAATTGAACGAGTGCCCACGTAAATGACCCACCATTCGAATACAAACAGTCTGTCAAATTTGTAACAGCTATATACGAGAAATATATAAGAATTTCCCGTTTCAAGGTAATGTTACAGAAATTATGTATGTGAATTATGATGAAGATATTATAAATATTTGGGACCTACTTGTTTCTCAGGTAACAAATATTAGGAAAAAATTAATTATCCTCATTGTAAGTACCAGTTTTAGAGACATTAAGAAACACACAAATTTAAAATTTTATATCGATTTAGTTTTGGAATTTTTTTCTGTTATTTTTTAAACTTATGTTTATATTTATATTTTTAATAATTAAAAATTAATTATAAGATAGGTTTTATTATTATAGGTTTGGAAATAATTGTGCTTTGTACATAGTTATACAGCATTATATATATAAAATGCAAAATCCTAATTACAAGTTATAATTAGATTAAATAACAGGCTATTTTTATAAAGTTGAAATTTTAAAAAATAATGATTCTTTTTAATAAAGCTGTATTTAAAAAAAAAATTCACAAGTTAAACTGATGGAAAGCATTCATAGATTTATTATTTCTCAAAAACGTTGAGAAATAATTTGTACAAATAATAGTATTTTAAGAAACTTCATAATATTTTCGTAAAAAACTAAACTACTACGCAGAAATTTGAAGTAATTCAAGAGTAAATTGGCTATCTTTTATACGGAGTGCATAATTTTGTAGATTTTGTTTCATTCACTGAGTTCTCGCAGTATTTACAAATTGAACATTTACAAATTAGAGAATTTATGATATGGAATGGAATGAGAAATAAACACAATTGGGTTTTCAGATATTGTAGTCATAGAAAAAGACGCGGAAAAAAATTATGGCTGAAATGGCTATGGATGGGTTCGCGATTGTTGTAGTAAAAATTTCGAATTTAATAACCGTCCGTTTCCTAGATCATTTCTCTCCTGCTTTCCAGAAATCATCAAGCGGAAGTTCAGACCGTATCGAACCGTATAGAAAACAATTCCACCTATAATACAAAAGATCCGACTTCGGTTCATTTTTATACTCTTGCGTGCGTTACTAATTTTAAATTTCACACTTTCCATAAAGCATTCGTAAATTTTAAATCTCAATTAAATGGTATTAAAAAAAGCTTATGAACACAAAACTACAAAAAAGATTTTGTAGCTAGATCGGCAATATGACATTTTAATCTTTAAACTTAAATTCTCCAAAATTATTGCTATTTATAGCATGGTTAATTTACTTTCACACAATATTTGACCGAAAAATAAATACAAAAGTGATATTTTTAATTAATAAAAAATTCAATGATTGAATGTAACTTCTTGTTCATTTGTTTTTTATCACGCTGCGGTTTTTAAATATTCTTAAGTGTCGCGAAATCTCGCAATTACTCTTAATAGCTCGAGAGAATTGAGTTCCCAGTTCGTCTTAGCGAAAGTTAATAAAACACAATAACGCAAAAAGCCACGATCACGATATGACTTTCAAGTAGCCAAGTAGCGCTCCAAAAAGACTGCGATCCTGAACAAACACGCGGCGATCGATACTTCGGATCCTTTATGGGCACATCGCATAGATGCATTCTTAGCGCATCCTCTCCAAGTGCGCGTGCACGCTTGTGTTAGTGAGCGTTTATCTCGCAGCGGAGACGAACCGATGATGACGATGCGAATTCGACCTCCGTCAGTCCGACTTTCCTCTCCTACCAATTTCACGGCAGGTTAACCGCCACCACGGTAGGACAATGTTTTATCCACCTCGTATAATACGCATTACGCACGATGCGTGTCGCATCGCTGGCTCAGGCCTGGCGCGCGGTCACGCTTATTTGTATTTTTAATAAGTTCATTTTCGTGCTCGTAGTCGATATGCGCGGCCTTTCTTCTTGCAAGTAACGCAACTTTCGATTCCGAGCCCCCGAAACGAAAAGGAGAATCATTTGTGTTCTCGTTTGCTAACGAATCTCATTAGTCCTCGGGGCTTGCAGCTCTTGGAAGATCTCCAATTTGACAAGTCGCGTCGACTTCGATTCAACTGCACTGAAAACCGGCTAGCGTCTCTTTTTCATTTTGCGTTGGTTAATATTAGGACCTTGAATAAGTTCTCGCTGTTTTCCAACAGATGATGTTACCAGAACTGCGTGCGTGTAGTTTAAGATGGTAACGCATCTATAGGGAAGTACTATAAGCAAGCTTGAAATTCAGTGTATGTCATTGCGCCGAAGTGTAAACAACTTTCTTTTCATAATGTTAAACATGTCGAGTTTCGTGCCAAAAAAAGAGTATTTGCGGGGAATTTTACTGCACTACTTTATTCAAAAAAAATCTGCAGCTGAAGCACACAGAATTCTTGTTGAGACTTACGGCGACCATGCTCTGTCGGAAACAACATGCAGAGATTGGTTTAGACGCTTCAAAAATAATGATTTTGATGTTGAAGATAAAGAACGCTCTGGCGCACCGAAAAAGTTTGAAGACGAAGAATTGGAGGCATTACTTCATGAAGACTCATGTCAGACGCTAACTGAACTTGCAGAATCATTAGGAGTGTTTTTTCCTGTTTTTTTTTTTTTTAATAAAGCATTAATTTTCACGAAAAAACAGCGAGAACTTATTCAAGGTACTAACAGTATTTGTAAGATGCAGTGTAAAACGTTATTCACATTCGTATCGAGCCTTTATACGAAATATACGACTCAAATAACATTACGATAATTAAATTATCTTAATTCGATTCCTGCAGCATTTCTAATATATAAACGCGTTTCTCATTCCAGGCATTCCCGAGTAAGTAAAATCAAATTCGTCGGGTACCGTTGAACGACCATGATAATCTTGCAAATTCCGAATTTTATTTTCTGCTGATCTCCAAAAAAAAAACGCAAGAACTCTAATGCTTTCGCATCAAGGATTACATGCGTTCGTTCGCGCATCACGCTAAAGCCGAATTTACACGGTCTATTTTCGAGGAAGGATTCCAAATAATTATATATTGTCTTCCACTCGGGACTTACAGTTTATATAACATTTTAACACAACATTTTTGTGCGTAACTTCAACATTTGGATGTTTAAATAATCGCTTTCGTAGTCCTTTACATTTCTTTCGATTCTTTTGAGAATCTGCGCGTGTGCATTCGCTTTAAGACTCGAACGATGCCTGCATTATACGTATCTCGCGGCCCGATAACGTTAATTATATTTAACGATGTGATAATTACGCAAAGCCGGGTGCGCGCGCTCGCGGACGTTTCGCAAGCCAGGAACCCCTGACATTTTTTTCATACTTATCGTAACGCATAAGGTTTGCTGGTTCGCTATTACGAGATTATCATATACGTAAAAGTTAATGCCTTGTTCGCGGCGAGGAATGCAAGCGCTTTCTTCCTCGTAGTCTTTGTTTGTCAAAGCGACATTGTAATTACCTCGTTACATTCGATTACTTAACTGTTATAAACTGTTATAACGGATCCTTGCCATTATCGTTTCTTCGTCTATAATTGCTGTCAATTGGTTTAAGTGTGATCTCGTTAATTCGTAAGTCTTATCTGCACGTGTCGTATATTTCTATTTACAACACTTTAAGTGCGCCATTTATTTCTATTTTTACGGCGTTAGTCGGAAATATAAGGTGTCTTTAATAGGGATAAGACACCGAATGTTGGATATTGAAACACATGGCTGCTAATAAGGAATTTAAAAATTCTACTGCAACTTTCGTATTATGAACACTGGCTGGTTGACTCACCGTATTTTATTACAAAGGTGTCTCATGAGAACTAGTTTATTAAAGCGTACCTCTGACCCAAGGCTGTTTAATGAAAAACGAGGCCTTTCTTCATTGGTCTCCTTATGTAAAACAGAATGAATACGCAGCAAGTCGCATTCAGAAAAATATCTTTATATATTTAATTTGTAACCAAAATAAGAAAAGTACAATTTCGAACGTTCACGGGGGTGATGTGGGGCTACGATCAGATGAAGGTCGCACCCGGTGAGACGCGGAGATCCCACCGGCAATTCTTGAATCGAGAGTATCGTTCTCTTGCATCGTTCTCCGAGCGGTCCGTTCGTCGATCGACGATTCTTTTGCCGAATCATTTTCGACGCCTAATTCCCCAATTTGAATTTACGCGAGCATGCGCACGAAATCACCCTTTGGCTCTCCCGGCACACATCCCAGCAATCAAGCGGAAATGGATGCTCGATCGTCCGATCTCTCTGCGATCCTTTCCTTCCTCTTCTTGTTGCGATATCCCTCTTTCTCGCGTCTCTCTTGTTCTTCCTACCTTCTCTCACACATTGTTCTCGACCACGATCATCTCTAGAGAATATGTATAGGGTGGTGCACAGCTCTGTAGACAAAAATAATCAAGTGTGATTGCTCGTAATGACGGGACTAAGTTGTCCAACTTAACAAATGATAGTCCCGCGAGAACGGAGAGAATAAGAGGGATGAGAATCACGCGGGCGGAGGGAGGAGAGAGAAAGAGAGAGAGAGAATCGCTGGTTCCATTCGCAACCTCCTCAGGCCAGATCGGTAATCGATCCGATCCGCATGGAAAACGACGCTGAGATACGCGGGTCTCTTATTAATAGGCAGCGCTTCCTTTTCGGGTCTCGGATCGGTCTCGTATCATCACGTCTCTGGATCTAAACGTCGTCCTCGGATCACGACCGGCGGCGAGTCCCGGCCCCGGGGGAATCTCCCCTCTCCTTTCTTCCCTCGCTGCGGTGTCTTTGCCTTCGTAAATCGCGATCATTTAACAATTACAGACATCTCACGACACATCTTCATTCGTGGACACAAATTACCTCGTTCACCACGTTACGGGGAAAAGGATCTTCGTCCATCGAGCGTTTGCGAAAATACACAAGAAAATGATCGGTTTCCGTAATTTTTCCACTTCTTCGCTCGCTGCTGGACCCCTCGATACTGAAGGACGGAGGATTTTGTAAGTCTATTAAGACTATCTGGGGAAAAGAGAAGGAAGACGAGGTGGATGTAACAGGCGGCTACCGTCTACGGCGTTCTTAATGAAGGAGAACAGAGGGCGTGCTCGGGTGCACCGGCCAGTAAGCAATGTATCCAAACCTGTAATTATGTAGCTCGCTATACATCTCGTCCATAACGGTTATTAACAGGGACCTGACATCTTTTGCCCTCTCCCTCTTTCTCTTTCTCTCTCTTTTTCTCGGTGCACTTTTATCGTTCTGCTTCGCTGCGCTTACGGGACATTGCCTTCGCAATGTCGCGCTTAAAAACATCCACCTCGCCTTCTCGGCTCGTCGGTTTTCGATTAGAGAACTAGGCACAAACCTTTCGGCTGCAGATTTAACGTTTACGATTAACACATTGACTCTTTTCGTGTACATATGCACGTACATATGTGTAAGTGGTTGTAACGAGGTATATCAATAGGTCCGATCTTCCCGCCCGGACGGAAAGAGGCGGATGGTATCGCGACATAACGAAAGACCAGTTGGAAGAAGGACGATCGGTGCGTGCGGGAAAACATCTGCTACATCGCAGTGTTTTCCTGACGCACGTGTGCTTAATCGTGTGAAAGGAAACGAGCTACACCCTCACTGTACTATCCACCTGTATCGCAACTCGACAAATTTATAATACCTGTACAATACCTATACATAATATCTATACAATGTATTCTTTTTGACTTAACGCATTTTCGTTCGCCTGTGGATTCTCTTTGGTGAATTAACAATTTTACTTCAACAAGATTTTATTTTTTTTATTTAAGTTGGTGATTTACATGCGGCGATCGTGGCTCAGAGAAATGTACACTGTCTTAAGCCAAAGATCCGAGTTCAAATCCGACCAAACATCATCGGTTTTATTTGATCGCCACTTCTTGGAAGGCAACGGCAAACCACCGAGAGTATCTTGCCAGAAATAGTTTGTCAAATTGACTATCGCCAACCGTCGAAAAGCGACGGCGTTATAAGAAGATTTAGTTGTATCTTAAGTTCGACATTAAGTTCGGCACGCATCTTATTTATTTATTTACTGCATTTAGAGTCTGACAAACCAAGTCGGCACGCAAATCATTGATTGGCCATTAAAGATCCAAAGATCTGATAGCTTGGAGTTTTAAAGATATTTCTTACTATTGTATATAATTTATGGTCAAAAAGAATGTAATATTTGTTTTTAAATATTCTTATTTAATTGCTAATGATCTGTTAACTGTTTAAATTGTTTCTTATCCTTCCGTTCGTTATTTTGAGCGTCTAAACAAGAAAGTAGCAGCGGTACAAGTTTATTACATAGAATGTAATGTTTAACTTATATATTTTTTATCTTTTAAAGCAAAAGAAAGCAAAATAGAAAATAGCGATAAAAGCGTGACGTAGCAAGACAAACGGCAATATAAGTTCGTGATTCATGCGATTGGCGAATGATGTAAAACGTTCGATAACGTCGCCGAATAAATTTCAGGATCGTAAAGCACCTTCAGCTGACTCTGCGCTCGACAATAAACATTCAATGTTGCGCTGTCAGGCGGCTGGCGAGTCTTCGCGCGTAATTTCACCCGCTGTAATGATCGTTTACGACCAATCAGGATCGCGTTAAGGTCTATTACGAGCTCACCGGTGAGCGATGACAATCGCGAGAAAAGCGCGCACAGTAACGAGCCTAGCAATTAATTCGCACGTGATACTACACTGTGCGTTGACCAACGTTCTCCGTGCTCAATGTGGCGATTCGTGAGGTAAATGATAATATAAACACGATAAATTCATCACACGCGTCTTGTCGTAAGCTATTTTTCATCGGTAAAATATCGTCATTACAGACGATCGCGTTACTTTGTAAACCTTTACGGAAGTCAATGGATACGAGCGGTTCGTAAATGGTACTTGATTATTAGCACTCGTCATAATTTGTGTGCTTGTATCTATTCACAGAAAGATTCTTTTATTCTTTAACGTGAAATATTGAGGTTTGAAGATAAAACACAGTCATATCATTTATTATAGCCTAGAGTTAGTCAGATTGTGTACGTAATCGCAGAGTAAATTGAATGATATAAGAATTTTTAAGTGCTACGATATAAGAAGGAAATCAAGTTTAGATAACAAAACAATATGGGCATAAGAGCAATTAAAAAAGAAAAAGAAATATATGTGTTTTGTATTGTATCGCACATACATAAAATAAAATAATATTTAAATGAATAAAGTATGTCTGGAAAAAGGTATATTATGGCCAGTATTATACATTGCATAAAAAAATCAACAGATTTTTCACAACATTCGAATATAGATTATAAATTTGCAAATTATTATTAATATTGAATTATTTTATTGCGGATTTGATTATGTTATTACCCTATTTTTTATTATTATTGGATTATTTGTTACTATTTTTATCATTAATATCAATATAATTCAGTATAATATTATGATCCTTATTCAGGCAGTCTGTGCATTCCAAGTCCCGTTGGGTCCCAAGCAACGTTTATAATCCGCCGCTACATCTCGATCCGTACCCAGGAAACCGCTAACGCATAAACACATAAACACATAATTTGAAGTTACACGGGATATCGATTCCTGCATACATCCCGTACGTCGTTCGATCCATGCGCATATAATAACAAATTTCTCGAAACAGGTTTCGAACTTTCGCAAACGCGAACGAAGCTCTTGAGGCGCCAAATAACCGTTTAAATATGATAATGTACTCTTCTCGACTGACGGAGAACATAAGAGGGTGATCTGTAAAATATAAAATACGACGTGATATATTTACTCAAATGCGTTTAGATGCATATGCATTTATGCAAATTCGCCGATGGATTTACGTACTTGTTTTTATACATTTCGAGTTTTGCAACATTTGAACGTTTCGTTTCGCCGTTAATCATGCCGTCACATTTCATATCTTACAATAATAATAACAATAATAAGAAATTTTGTATTACAAAAACTGTGAATTGTATGTACGAACAAATTAGAAACTGATGGAAAATAGTATCTTATCCCTCTACATGATATATAATACATTTTAGTTGTTATATAATTTCGATACTTGCACGCTATCTTAGCGCTCAATGAATTGTATGTATAGTGATATCTATCTAATTTTATCAATTCCCTTTTCGATGAATATAAATCTCTCCTAGTCACTCTTTCGTAAACAAAATATTATTAATTAAACCTGACACTGTAAATTGTTAATTTATATTGTCGTTTAAATATAATTATATATCGCTTAATTTCTTTTGCACTTCTTCAGTTTTATTTTGCTGAATATGTTAATTATTTCTACGACTTGTTTGTTGTTTCACGTTATTAATTAATTCTTGGAAATTTTCACCAAGTGTTTTGGTGAAATGAGATTTATCATTAATTTCAATCTCAAAAATTAAATATTTCGAAAGTAAAATAGAACAAACATTTTGCTCGTATACATATCGAATGATTTACGAGACTGTTCGCAAGTCCCAAGATCGTGGAGGCGTTCTGGCGAGATCGCAAATTTGGTCCCCTGGCTGGCTAATGATGGCAGAGGACGCACGACGAAGAAGCCGGGACCGGAAACCGCGGCCAACTAATTTCACGATATAAAAAGAAGACCGGAGTTAGTCGGTCCAACGTGGACAAAGAATGCCGAACCTGTCATCCGCCGCTAATCTAATGTTCCTCGGTGTGAGTGCAGACTCATTGAAGAGTGTCGAGGAGAAACGAAAGAATCGGTTCTGGTCTTGTATTTGAGAGTCTGAAAAATTTTGACGTAATGTCGATAAAACATAAGTGAAAGAAATTTATCTCACAGTTATTTTCATA
This sequence comes from Crematogaster levior, assembly GCA_901521435.1. Lineage (NCBI taxonomy): Eukaryota > Metazoa > Arthropoda > Insecta > Hymenoptera > Formicidae > Crematogaster > Crematogaster levior. Next base: position 113,636 of record CABEGB010000639.1, read on the forward strand.
TTATTCAATTCTTAAGGCTTTATCTATGTATTTAGAAAGTGTTATAAGTGAATCAAACGCAGAACATTTCTTTTGATGCAAAGAGTAACTGCCGTACTTTCTCTACAACGAAGAGATTAGTCTTGCTCTTAATGACAATTTAGCGAAAGATACTGCGTGCATAATGTCATTGTCATCTGTTCAATATTTCTTGAACAATGCACTTTTCTTAGTTATTCCTAATCTCGTATATCTCTCGATTATTTGTCATAGTACTTTGTGTCAGGGTGTTCTATTACGTACCGACGCGAAGGCGCAGGAAGAGGACGCGAAGCGGGGATAGCAAACTTTTATTTTTTTCATCTCTCTGCATCTCGCTCTCCGACCGTAGTCGCAAAGTCGGCGCAAAAAACAGGCAGTTACCTAATGAGCGGCAATTGAGTGGCGACCAATTACAGGAGGGGCCGGACCGACGCATAAGATGCAACCGTCCAATGAGCACTGTTCAGCATCTCTGCCTTTTCAGCGTCTCCTTCTCCTTTCGGCCGCCGTGCAACTTCTCTCGCGGCGTGAAGGGTGAGGAAACGCAGAGGAAAGGAAGAGAGAACGGAAAGAGACGCATTCGGTCGTTTTCATCTCCAGCATTAGAACAAAAGCGGTACCGGAAATTGCCGATCCTCCGAACGAAATGGAAGGGTCATGTCGAATGAGACACGAAAGTATCGAGAAGATTATCGAAAATATTATCGAAAAGATACAGAATCATATTTGAGATAACTTTTTTTGTACTAGCAACGATAGCTTTTAACCTTCAGCACTTTTTAAAAATTAGTTTAGGAGACATCTTAATTTTTAAGAGGAAAAGATATATAAGTGATTACATAATAGAGAGTTAATAAAAAAAATAAAGACAAAAGAAAAAAAGAGTTTTAGAGATTAATGGTTGGAAAAGGAGATAAAATAAAAATATGAGGGAAAAGTTTGAGATACCGAAACATAATTTTTTCGGCAAAATGTACAAATTTGTTATTTACATTAGTAAATAACGTCCATATAATATCGTTATAATTGTTAGTTTTATGAGTGACCCAGTATTTTTAAATCTTTTAACTCAACTTTTTATGTTTTCTTTTTAATGTTTATGATTTACATTTATGTTTAAAATTGTACATAATTTTATACTTCGACTTAATAGACACCAACTGAATATCAAATAATCGATCATAGCCTTTTACTATCTAGATTTATCCTTGATTGCCTGTCCGAGCGGATAATAATCATAATCCAATAACAAGACGACCGTTGATTGCCTTTTTTCGTGTATTATAATGAACCACGCAGCTTGTAAAATAACGATAACCTTTATCGCGCCTACCAACTGAGGGGAAACTCATAAAGCCATACCTTGCTTGGTCCTGTTTATTACAGGCAATGCGAAAAGGGTTGTTTTAATGCGAGCGATTGTATTTGATACAGCTTCGAAAGATAACGATAGATAAACGATAACGTGCGATAGTAACTTCGTCGTTAAACTTTAAACATGCATTCACGTGGATGGCTTATTCTCAGTTTTTTATATTTCCTCACGTTCTTTTATATTTCCTTGAATTTGATATCGCTCACGAGCGTCGCATTGAAAATTATTAATTTCTTGCGTGGCAAGGAGAAACTTTTAGATGAAAAAAATTATCGTTACGTAAACGACTTTATCTGCGTTGTAGCGATCACAATATACTCATGGGTCGAGAAATCTGACTCGTTCAATGACGGAGTAGCCGGCTCGAAAAAAGATTGGGCCACCGAGAAAAGTCGAGTCACTAATGGCGTTAATTCTTCAACGCGTAATAGCTTGATAGGCGTCTCCGATATCTCGTTTCGGGAGTGCACGGGACGGGGAGATGAGAGGGGAAGGGCTGGGTCACGAAAACCATCAACTGACCATTGTCCTCCGAACGTTTCTCCGTGAACGCCATTGTGGCGCTCGCGGATCCGGCAAAAAACAGCGTCGAGCTGCCAACGCGCCTCATTTTGTTAACGTCTCTATTTTTAAGGCGATCGCCGAGACGCTTCGATAACGATATAACCGAATGAAAGCCACGTGAACTCAATAATGCCCGATCGATCCGCGTCGAATCCGTGTTATACAGAGAATATCGTAAAACACGGATGCGGTGTTTTACGAAGCGTGTTTCGCAGATTGGTCCACGGAAATGCGGTATAATTTCAGAGTCTGACCTTTCTGAGGCAAGTCGGGGCGCAAAAAAAAAGGAAGAAAGGCACAGAGCGGTTACGCGCGATGAAATAAAATTGCTATACAATACCCACAAAGACGTAGGCGGCATAACTCCTAACAATTGAATGTCTTGAATGTCTTTTAATTAAAATCCATTTTTGCGCAATCACGCAAAGGGTTTGCGGTTGCGAGAGAATATAAAACGATATTTAATGAAATACAAACATTTCGTTTTATCGTTAGGATGGCGAATCGCGTATTACCGCGACAATAATAATGACGGTTAAATTTGTATCCACCGCCAATCGCGAAGCCAGTTTGCTTCATTTATAGCAAGAAAAGAGATTGTTTACCGTACTCTCTTTCCGCTATAAATTCTTAGTCTTTAATTAAAGAACGTGCATGTCAAACGCTCGCGACTAAAAATCATAATTTACGCCTCGGGCCGTTCGCGGATGCCGCAATTACAGCATCGCGCATTGACGATTTTATTGACTGCGCAACGTCGAGTAGTACTAACAAAGTAAGCATGCGATGCGACGTGCTCGCATCGTGTCCGCGCATTATTTCCGTGTATTTATGTGTGCGTGCGTTCACGGCCGCGACGACCATTAGACGAAAGGTAATAATGTTTAATTGCATTTTACGACATTCCCGTTTTGCTGTTAATTGTAATTGCCGGTCGTCGAACATGGCGGTGCCGGTTTAGCATGCATAGTATTATCGTTTACGATAAGACGATCCTCCACGCTTGCGGCTGATACAGTGTAAACGTAAATCGCCTGTCGCACTTTTTTTCTTTGATATTTGACATTCGCAATATAAGTTTGAGTGACGAGCTCGGTACCACACTCGACATATCGCTGATTGTCAATCAAGCGCGTTGTAAAATCCATAAGGAGTTGCCGTTTAGAAATTAAAAAATATGGCGATGTAAGACTTGCAAATAAACATGAAAAGGAAACAAAAAAGATAAAATTAGATTAAAATAAAACATAAAATTATATTAAATACTATAAATTAAGAAATACCCAGTGAGAAATGATTGGATTTGGTAGATCGACATTAAAACGATGCCGAATTGATGTCGATTCGTCGGTAATTTCGATTTCGACGAATCATCTTTCACTGGATATTTAAGTGGTAGATATGAAACATTGTGTAAAGAAATTTGGGAGGATAAAAATCCATTGCATTTGTAAAGAATTTGTAGAGTGTTGTTTAATACCATATATATAAAAATAAGTTTTTACAAAATGAAAAAAGAGCGCCAAATGTCTGCGACCGTCAAAATAGTTATTGTGTGAAACAATGTCGTTTCTGTTTTTGCTAAAAAAGTAGTGACATGAAACATTGCGTCAACTGAGCATGAATTCATACATATCATTTAATATTCTTTCATACTTAATAGAATAATAAAATATTTAATGCAAAAGAACTTGGTATTAAATATGAAAAATTATGTTTATCATATTTCACTTTTTATTATACTTATTAAGAGAATTATTCTTTACAGTTATTTAATAAGATGCTTATTAGTATCAAAATGTTAAATCGATTATCGAAATCGGTTTAAAATAATGTGAATTTACTATTCCAACAACATATTTCAACGTATTTCAAGACTGATACTTTAATCGGCTCATAGTTCACAAAAACAGTGTATAAAAATTCATTCACAGAATTATATCGATACGAATACCTTGTCATGGCTTTAAGCCGTATATTCTCTTCGTTAGAAGAAGTTATTCGTCCAAAAAATATTTTAGCACTGTTAAAATAAATATGCAAATGTTTCAGATAGACTGGAAGCATAGTCTTTCTACGTATGTACAAGTAAAGTATCTTAAATCTACTTCATATTTATATCTATTCATATTTTAAATCAAATTCGCTTTTTACTCACATAAATTTTAAACATACGTTTTTAAAAGTCTAGTGATGTGTGTGGGTGACTGAGAATATGTTTGGTGACTGAGATTATATTGGAACATGTCGTGTATTGAGATCTTTGAAATTTGTGATAGGGGTGAGAAATTGTCAGATAAATGGCGTAGGAAAATGAGTAAGAGTATAAAGAGTGCTTGGGGATAAGTTTGAGTATACGAGTTGAAGTATCGATTGAATTTATGACCGGACAACAAGATAACGATGACGACGACAACGATGACGACAATAATGGTGATGTTTCGCAAACTAACATTATTTGATTTTAATATAAAAATTTTCTCTTAATATTCAATGTAGAAAAAAACTTTTAAAAGTGTTTTATCGTATAAAAATTTGAATACAAAGTTTTACTTAATAATTCTTTTAAGTATTAGTATAAGATTATATCAAGGTAGGGCAGCGAAACACAGTGTACCTAAGAAAGAGTTGAATAGAGACACGATTGTTATCGCTAAAAAATAACTAAGCGGAAATTTTTAATAGATTCAATCGATTACTTAGAATTATGTTATATAATAAAATTATTTCATATTTTCAAATTCGGTTTTATCTCGATTCCTTCTAATTCATAATATTTAATCATATGTCTGAATTACTGTTGACTGTATGTTTGAATTTTATTGTTGGTTCAAAAAAGATCAATTAGACGTCGATTCCACGAGCTGGAAAAGTGATCTCGAAACACTCCAGTGAATGATATTACCGAACTCGTAAACGTCGACGTTTACGACGTCTCGCACAAATTTCGCGGCATCTCACGAGATTTTGCTCTAATCAAGTTGCACTGTTATAAATTAACCGCGGAGGTTCTGTTTTTTATTATGCGACGGATCGACCTTTTTAAGCACCGTCTGCTATCACCGATCGTTAAATGCTAACTGGACGTTTTATCTTGCATATCGGGAAACCAGACGACGATAATCTTAATAGAGCCACGTCACTGTAAGGTAATTCGTGCTCGGAAAGGGCGAAAAGGGCAGAACGATGATGGTGCATCGAGAGTTTCTACTGGACGCTGATTTTTAAAACATAGGAATGCAAATAACTGTATTCTTTTTTTCTCTCTTTAGATATGGGAAAAGCCATTCCTGTCTTTGTATACTGTTTTTTGTTCTTTCACTCCTGCATATTATTCCAAAACTTTATATCGATAGGAAAATAATATATTCTATTTTATATTTATATATTCGTTATGCAATTCAGTATATTTATGTCATAAAGAATCATTTTTAAAAATGTATCTAAATTATTATCTTTTATTATATTAATATTTGATTATAATCTTAGGTATCGCGAATTGCGTTTGTCTATTATAATTCGTTCGGTAGCCATTCGGTAGCCATTACTTTTTACTAACAATTTCGACATTTTGTGAAAAAAGGTCAGATAATTCACGTTGCGCTTGAGTCGTTCAATTGAATCAACAAGCTTTAAGTTTTGCGGCTCATTATTATGAATTTGTCATGGTGACTAATTCTCCCCGCTTGCAATAATAATCGATCAGAATGCATACATATAATAAGTTGTAATGTTTGCGGATCAATGAGAATCGGGAAAGCGTGAAACATAATATTGCGTTAACCTTGGCATACCAAATGCACTTTTATTCCCAAGAAAGTCGATATGATTAAATTAAAGAACACTTCGAAACAAAACATATTTAAAACTGACAATAAAGTCCTATACATATATAATATAATATAATTTCTATATAATATTATATTATTTTAAAATATTTAAATAAAGTATTATTATAAGGAAAGGTTACCTTATATTGAACCAGTTTTGAGAGTTTTCTTTATATATATATACATATATATATGTGTGTATACTTTTATTAAGTATTTAATTAAAACAAAATATTATGTAAAATATTCTACATATTTTACATACTCTTATCAAATAATATTATATTATAAAAATATATTACTATTCTATATATAAATAAAATATATGTATATTACTTCCTAATATGTATATGAAATGAAAAATTCAAAAATTGGGTAAATAATCCAAATTGGAAAACTGATTGTTTAATTTGGACTCAGTTAATTGCCTAAGCCGAATATCAGAAGAAACACTATAAATAATAATAAATAATAAATAATAATTAAAGTAAAATAATATAAAAAGGTAAATAAAAAAATAAAAAAAAAACTTTTAATACAACACTTGTATTAAGTTTACACAGTTAATTATTAAAAAATATCAAATATTATACTGTTATGTAGTCACTATTGTTCCTACTGAGGTGCAAAGTTAAATTCTATTCAATTGGAGTCATTTTTAATCATTTCTGAGTCGCCACTGCTTCTAGTTGAGTCGCACTGACGATGCGACTCAGAAATATTATAGTTAAAAATAACTCAAATTAAATAGAATTTGTGGCGATTACGGGTAGAGTTAAAAATAACGACAACACGATTAAACACACGTGCAACATAATTAAAAAATTTGCAGTTAATATTTCTTTTATCTTGGACTTTACATTGGCTTATTGTGTATGAATCCACAATGATACTGAATCATGACTCTTCTTTCTTCACCTCTTTACATAGATACAATCTCTTATCTATCTATTACTTATTGTAGAAATTCAAAGAAAAATTATTAATTTTTCTAACAGTTTCTTAATCTAATAAATCAGTTCAATTTAAACATGTTACGGTCCAGCTTATTGTTAGACAATTGATCTTCGTAGATAAAATTGATCTTCGTACATGGCGTTACACGAAATTAAGTTTTATAACATGTAATTAGTAGCTAATAAAAGGTATTTGTAGAATGTATTAGAAAATTTGATTATTTACTCGTACTCTATACAGCAACTTAAGATTGTAGCACAGTAACTATAGTATAACACAAATATAAAAACACAATAACGGTAATTCTGTTTCATAAAATAGTTCCCGTTCACTAGCCACTGAGTTGACGTGTCACCAACCGTGTAATACTTACTGATTGTTTAAAATACCCGTATATAAAGAAAAACAAACGTCTTTTAATTTCGGCTTCTTCTATATTATAACATTATTATTCTAGCTATAAGCTTGAATATTAATTTTTTTAATATTATTAATTTATTAATATTTTCATTTAATTCTATTATACTATCAGATCGCACAAAGAATATAAATATTTATTGTTCTAAATTATAAACATTCAGAGAAAAGACATAAAGTATACGTATAGAATTATAAGATACATCTGTGTGTCAAAGTGTGAAGTAAAAATGAAGTAAAAACTAAAAATAAAACGATAAACCGTTAACCGTTGACAGCATGGATTGTAAACAACTGAATTATTTTGTAGATGAAACTGCAACCGGCATAAAGAACTCTAGACAAAGCATCGGTGATGTAAGTTATAGCTTGACACTTAGATTGTTAAAGATACCAGAGCGAAACGCACGCTCAGGTATGAAAATGCATAGTCACGCGTAAAATTTACAGAATTTCTTGGTTACAAATCATTATAGTTTTAGGAGATGACTGTCTGATAATACAGTAATTATACGGTTAAATAGAAAAATAATTTCTTTATTTGTTTTTTGTCTTTGGAAATTTTCTTATTAAGGAATATTCAGCACTTAAATAGAAATTAATTCAGAACATTGCACAGATAGTGTAAATCATATGTATATTTTATAATCATAGACTTTTATTTACAAATTTCTTGTAATTATGTTACAAGAAAAAACAGTTTATATTTTTTAACTTTTTGTGAAGCAGTGATAAAATTTTTATTTATATAAAAACGATAACGCAAGTTATTTAATCACTCTTATCTAATAGATAGTAAGATAAATAGTTTACAAGAGATTCTCAATTCACTTTAAATTAAACAAACTGTAGAGATAACAGATACTAACAGAAATAGAACAGATATAAATTTAATATAAATTATCTATTTGTGTTAATTTATCAGTAAATGTTTCTAATTTACAATTCAATTTACAGTTCAATATATTGATAAGATGATATTCTCATTGATATGAAAATACAAGATAAAATATTCGCAAAGAATTTTAATTATAAGAGTGCCTTTTTTGTCATTCTCGAAGCAGCGTTTTTTCTCTCTCTTTTTTTTTTAAAGTTATAATGGTTCGCATCGCGAGCGATCATGGGGGTTTCGTGTAAAAATCACGAACGGATTGTTTGAGCGCTTACGCCAGTGCATTCGCCGATAAGACCGCGCGATGCGTGCTAATTACGATTACGTTGCGTTTATATTATCGGACCAGGTCTGATTAAAACATTTCATTAAAACTTCCACGGAAACGTTTTCCTCCTGCCAACAAATTGCCCGTCGTTAGAACGCCCGGCCAATTCGCCACGGCTCTCACCGTAATTACTTCGTTAGTACGCCATTTTTGCGTACTAACGATCCCTCTTCGGATCGGGATGGACCGCGATCTGAACATTGCGAAATCTCACTTGCGTCCCTCGAATTCGCGCAATGTACGATGCGCGCTAACGCGCGCGGACGTTCGCAAGGATTTTTTTTACGATGCAATTACGTGCAGCGCCAAGATTTTATTACGTCCATGGAATTCCGGAGCATTCTCAAGATGATGTATATTATACAGACTCGTGCTTATCCCGAAACGAGATTGCATGCTCAGTTTAACATATAATATTCCTGTGAAGGACTCAGAATTTACTTGTCAGTAAGTTATTCTAAAATCACCAAACAATGTATTAAGAGTAGAATACAAGATTGAAAATACGGATAGAAGGAATGATGTCTTTCTTTTTGGAAACAAATAGTTTGATTTAGCGTCGTATTCGCATTTTGTTAGATGCAACAATGTAGCGCAAAAGAGTAATAACATTTTTTTCTCTTTCATGGAGTGCTCCATAATTTATTGCAAATTTTTTCATATATTTTTCTTTCCAAATTATAGGCACCAGACATACTTTTGCATGATTATTGAGTATATACAAAACGATTACAGCTTCCAAAATTGGAAATTAAAGATTTGTAAATTGAGATAGGTACCTTTTTTGCAAAACCCAAGCGCTGAAAGAGACGATCGCGCAAAAGTCGACCGCAGTCTTTACTTCATTCGAGACAGGATTGAGATTAGCTACGCCAGTGAGATTGCGTGCCGGCGAGCTCGTAGAACAGAGTACGCCACTGTGATATATGCTAATTGCAATTACACCGCGTGTACGCTATCGGGCCGGTGCTCCGCGCTCCGCGTGACGAGTCACGGAGTTGCGCCAACTTTGCGCTAACTTACTAAACTCAAATTTAACTGGATCTCATTTGCCTCCACTTGTTCGAGCCGCAACGACTGTACCTAGTCAGGCAGGTAGTTCCACCTGGAATTGAATTATACCGCCGTCCCGAGACAGCTCGCGCGGATGCACGCGCACGTGTTCGCGCGGCCATGCACGTGTACGTGTCCGCGCGCGTGTATGCGCGGCGTCGACTGTATAACTTCGCGTGCCAGACCACGCGAAATCGGGGAAAGCGTTTGTTGAAAGAAACAAATTACCGGCGCGAGTTCTAAAATGATATTTTACGAAGGGAGAGAGAGAGAGAGAGAGAATATTCCGCGCCGCCGTCTGACAGCGGTGTACGAGAGATTATTAATCTACGTGACTGTAAGCCCCTTTCGACGTGGAGGTTCGGACGTCGAGAAAAATACACTTGCGATCATTACTTGGAGAATAATCAGCGTTACGAATACGTTTTAGATGCTTCTTCAGATATTGCTTTAGATACTATCTTAAACACCTTACGAGTAAAATTCTACCGATATGGAGTTAAAAAGACAGATATTCCGAGATTAAGTTCCGTATTACGTGATAGGAAACAATAATAATTATCACGACATTTGCATAATCAGTTTTAATTACATCTATATAATTCAAATTAAGTAAACAAGTAGAGATTCGTGTAAAACACGCTTTACGATGTAATCTTAATAAATATTTACCCACAATTGCGCGATTTAAAGAAATCCTGAATTATATTTTACGGTACTTGATGTTTATATAATATACAAATTCAAAGATTGTTTAACGTCGTTGAAATTATTCATGTCCAATATGCGACCGATTAAAGTCACGTGGTATGCGAAAAATGCGTACGATTATCAATCGACGGTCGTCAAAGATATTACGATCGAATCGCCGAGCGTAACTTTCACAGGTGCATAAAATTGCGCACCGTCAAATTAAAACATGTTCTTAAATTAAGACGTGATTAATTAGTACGAATGCATTATTTTCTTTAGTTTTGCAGTCACTCGCGTGCAGCTCTTCGCGTCGCTCCGAGAGACTTTTATAATAATATTCCTAATTACGAGCGACGGTGCGATAAAATTTATTCACTCGACGGAATTATTCCTGTCAGTTATCGCATACATCGACATTTTTGCGTTACCATGGACGATGTTCGTGCCAGTCGCACGTTAAGGAAAAACACACAATAATCAGACTTCTACCGAGCGACATCGTATTAATATAAAATCGACATAATAATAAAAATCAAATACCGTAAAATATAATTCAGGATTTCTTTAAATCGCGCAATTGTTTCGGATAAATATTTATTAAGATTACATCGTAAAGCATGTTATAAATCTTTATTTAAATTTTTCGAAACCACAATTTATTGAATTGTGTACAAAATATTTCTATTAAACATTTAATTGAAACAATTTCTTTGACTAGTTTAACATTTTTTCTCATAAAAAAAGTTCTTGTATGAAAATTAGTTGTGTTCGATATTATCTTCCTGCTATCTCTGATAAAAGAACGATAAAGACGTGATCAGAAGGTCTATTATGTAAGATTTGTCGCGCGTTTTAGCATGGACAAAGACAGTGGCACTCTTTTGTCCGAGATACATTTTTGAGTAGAGGGCATTCGTCACGGAATTGGGCTGCCATTGACCAGAAATGACTTTCCATCCCGCTTTGTTACCATTTTACGTAGTTCCATTTAACGGACGGATAGGTTTTAGTGCACTACGCAGGCCGCTGCACCTAGTCATTACCGCAGACAATTAGACACGATGACGAGCGGCCGTTATTCTTTTTTACATTCTTTTAATAAAGGCAGTACAGTTTCATAACCTTGGCAACGCGACGACGGGGCGATAACGCACGTCGACTAACGGTGACCGTTGCGAAAACAGAAATTGAATTTTTACAAATGGCACTATTTATTTGCGAAACTTTGCAAGAGATAAGTAGGACGACGAATGACAAGAAAACGCGTTATCTTAATTTTGCGAATAATTTGTTATAGTCGAATCGCGAATAAATTCTCCCCCGTTTTACCGCGCTGCGGTCAGTCGTTGGACTTATGCTAATGCGAGAGGAATAATAATGGACGAACGACGTCTAACGAGACGCGTCAGTGTATCTTATTTCGTTCGACAAGCATTGAGTTTCGAAATCAAAATCGCCTGGTTCGTGAGTAAAAGAGAGTAGATATGTCGTTCTTGAAAGGCAAATCCGTTTGATTAAAATTAATAAGGAGATGCCGTTTTTATTTCTATTCAGCGTGGTTGCATTTACGTTAATTTTTACCTCATTTGGTTCATTAGCGCGTCTACCGATCTCGTGCTTCGAAATTTTATTATATAATTATTATCATAGTTCTCATTGTTGTGCTCCTTTATCATTGAAAATTCAAATGAGATTTATTATGACACAAGTATAAGAACAGAAGTTTAATTATCAATTGTTCTTTATGGGAAATGTTCATCTTCTCAAAAACTTGAAAACACATGACATTTATTTTCAAACAATATATGAAACCGTCAGAATGTTTCAGTGAAGTGTAGAAAATCAAGGACAGCTATTTCAACATACATGTATTTCTTTTACTTTTATTGAGCGCAAGAATGGCGTTGTTCATGAGAAAAGTTTCGCGTATGGTGACACGCACAGCATGTTACGCACAATAATTATCTTATTAATTATCGACAAAAGGAAAAATATATGTAAGTACGTGTTTCCGTGTTGTACCAATTCCAAAGGTATGTCGAACTAGATCGGTATTCTCGATTAAATCTCGTGAAGGAAAAGAGAATTTTATGAATATTCGATTAATCGACCGTATAATTATACTTAATTGATCGTAAACTGTTATTTTATGTTGGCGAGGTGATACGGTTTTCATTACGATTTTAAAAAATACCAGTAAAAAATTAAAAGCGTATGTATGTGGGATAAAAGGAAATTATTGCATCGTTCCACTTCAAAATTGTTTGAAAGCATCAAATTTAATTAATAAAATTAATTAATTATTTTAAAAATCATATACACTTATTTGAATGTAATAAAAAATTGGAACAAGTATTAGTTAACAAGTTTTAATATATATTATACATATATATATATATATATATATAAATTATATTAAGTTTATATAGTATACATTTTTATATCAGTCTGTGTATTTCCTAAAATTTTCATATTTTATAAATGAAATTTATGAAATTATTTCTCTGCGTGTCGAAAATAACAATGTCATTGCTGTTTATTGCATCTTTCTATAACATAATGCAAAACGAATACGACAGTTAACTGTTTAGCGTTCCCCGACTACCTAATTAGCGATTCGTCAGCGTGACACGCAGTGCACTAAGGCATTTTTATCGCGTCACGACGAAAGAAAGCAGCGCACTCATTGGAGTGCGAGCTTTTCGAGGGAACAGCCAGTAAATCATTATGAAATTATCAACATGCATAAAGTCGAGTCCATTTGGGCGTTTAAGTGGTCATCGCATCGTAGCACGACGGCCAACTGGATCTGGTCCCTGCGACAACCGACGAATGGATCGTAACTTTATCGTTTGGAACAAATGACTCCGGTTACCTTCAATAGCTCCCTGCGAGACAAAACATGAATCAACAGGAAATAAAAGAACGTTAAAAGAACGTTATATCTCACGTTAACAGCATAGCACACTAAATCTCATGAAAAATAGTTTCTTCTTCGTTCGTTATTCCATTAATCCCGCTTCAACATAGAGATCTACATTATGCTATTATCTTCTTCAATTCCAATTTCTTTTATTTCTTTTATTATTTTGCAATATCACAAAATAATTTCGTTTCACTGTGCTACGATGAAAGATACGATGAAAGACTTCAATCACCTTCAATCGCGACAAATAGCAACTGACGAAAGCAAGAACTCCTGTCACGCCTGAAACTAATTGTCAAATAATGAGGCGAACGCTGAACACTGGTGTCACGAGACAGTGACGATGTAAATGAAAAGAAAAGACAATCTAGATTGACTTTTAATTGCTTTGCTAAGCCGACTCGATAATTATACGCTGTCAATCATGTTATAGATTGAGCTTTGATCGAAAGTTTGTGTTGTTGCTTTTTAGTACTACCGACGTTTCCAAAAAGAATCCTGCATATATTATTAAAAATGAAATTGATGCTCGACGTACCAGTCATAGTTCGATTATTAAAACAGTTTCTCATTAAGGCCGGTTCATGCTGGTCGTAACCGTTAACTTATTCCGAAACCGGTAAAGTTCAGCATTAGGATTTTAATCCTTTGATTCATGCTGATTTTCCGAAATCTGGTAACTTATTCTGTAAGTAACCATAAAGTTAGTCAACTTTAACTTTTACACAATACGGAAAACAGACTCTGGTTGCTGATTGGTCACAACTACAGACTTTTGCTTCCCTCACTTTATTTATTCCCTACCATTCTATACATAAACATAGAACACGTAATAATATTGTCTGAATCCATCGAAAATCGACAATATTCACGAAAGTCATTATTATCAATAAATATTGTGAAGTGAGATTAGTTTAGCACACACGTGGATGACTCGAATGAAATGGTAATTTTAAAATGGCAGCTTACAGAATACGAAAAACCAACCATGAACCAGAATCTCAAAATTAACAGAATCCGACATACGGAATAAGTTACCAGCATACGACATTCGGCCAGCATAAACCGACCTTAAGTCTTTGACATTCAATGCTTGTGAAATTCGATTGATTTGAGAACATTGTTTTACCGTTAATTTCTCAATCTCAGATATATTAAACTAAAAAATATATATATCGGATATTAATCCCACTTCCAATGACAAAAAATTATTCATGATATATTTCTTAAGAATTAATATCTGTCATATTTTTGTTTATTTTATTTTACGGTCAAATGTACTCGGACATCCAAGTATCATACACTCGAAACTTTCCGTTCTTAGAGATTCAGCATCTCATCAACTAGATCAAGAGATGCAATATTTTACATTTAATAATTCGTAAAATAATGTTACAATCTGTCGAAATGCTATCAACACGCGTCTCTCATGCTGATAATCGACATTCGCGTTCATCCGTGACGCGCCGTACGCGCGCCGCGTGCTACCCGCGGCAAATAGATTCGTAAGCAACGGCGCGTATCGCACGCTGCATCTCACGTGCACGCGGGCACTATGCGCGCGCGGACACGCGGATGCATGCATCGTACGCGCGCGCGTGCACGCATACATCGCGCGGGCGGAGCTGCCCGCGATCGGCCTCTTTGAGCCCCCTGCGTGCGTAATTCTACGCAGTGCACACGCCGCGTACACCGCATTCTCGTTACACGACGCTTCAGACTGAGGACCCCGATAACGATAATTAATGTTGCCCCGCGTTGATTATCCCGCACGCGATACACGTCCGCCCCCTCTTTCATCGTCGGCGCTCTCTCTCTCTCTCTCTCTCTCTCTCTCTCCCTGTCTCTCTCTCTCTCTCTCTCATTACTAATTCGTGTTTTTCTATCCCGATACCGCGCTACCGTCTTCCATGACATTACTCTATCTTCATTAGCCACTCTCATCATGAAATGCAGGGAAGTTTATTGTAATTGGTTATTGATATCTATAAAAATAATCGATAAGTGTATTTCTTTGGACACGTAAAGAGTATTAGATATATGTATGTTGGCTTATCGAATTTTATTTCATTAGGCACTCAGATTATCAAATCACTGTGCAGTCCACATGGGGTATCAAGGAACAATTCAAAACATAAATTAATTCTTCATTAATTAATTTTTTAAGTGGAATAACTGTCTTTCGTAAACCTTGAAATTTAACATTATAACTTTTATATATATATATATATATATATATATATATATATATATAAAATTACTAGTACTAGAAATTTTAAACTTTGATTACTACTATAACTTTCAAAGAATGTTTTCCAAAAGGGAGATTTACTCCTTAAATTTTGCGAGTGTGGCAGCCTCGAGCGAAGATTCGTGGAAGAATCACGCGTCGTCGAGATCGGTCAGAACACCCAGATAAGAAACGACTAGTCGACCATCGAGGTCGCGAAGGATATTGGAGAGATATTCGTTATTAACAAGGCGACGATGCGCCGAGACGTTACGATAAGTGTATTCGATGAGTGGTTTGGAAATCCAAATCGGACGAGCTGCCGCGGCGTTGTTTCTCCGTTTCGTCGTCGATGCGAAATTAATCATGCGAGCCGAGTTCGGGGAATCCATTAAGGCCGAGTTCGGCGACCCAGCAGGACATAACCATATTGACCGATATCGTCATTAAGAATCTTAACACGAGAGTCTCGCGGTATGGTACTCATCAAGTGCGATTGTGCGTCCTCCGAAATGAGGATAAATCAAGACTACCTGTTTTTTTTTTTTCAAGGCAAATGGAAATGCGAGAAAATTATTTGTTACCTTCTGACATCATTCGTTAGTGAGCAAAACAATTAATTTGTAGATACAAAGCGTAGAAACAATACATCAGATTTTACATATCCAGACAAAATCTTATTTTTATTCTAATTCCGTATAATCCACGTACAAAATAGATTCGACATATAAATGTGTTTTAATTATCACATGAACATTATAAATATATTGCAGATATTTCTTACGATATTCGTTAACTGCCCCTTATCTGCTGATCGATGTTTTTAACTTTTCAGTTTGACAACTTGGTGGTCACTGATGACGTTATTAAATTTTTTTAACGAATAAAATTTTAATTACAATATTATATTATTTGAATTAAATAGCTAGATATGTAAAGTGCGCAATTTATTTTTAACGCACTATAAAACTATAATCTTACTTAATTATACAATATAATAATTTATATATTTATGATGCGAAGTTTCTTATGACATGTAGGTAAAACATATAGCTGCGGGTGACATGTTAATTTTACCTATACTAGATCTGTTATTGTGGATGTAACTTTTTCGTTTTTTCATCTGAAGTTTTTCTCTATTTTCTGTATGTCTTCAGGCAGTGTGATTCAGGACAAATATATCTCCAATTTGTTGTTTATTAAAATATTCTCAATTCATATATTTCACATGTAATTCTGACATAAAATAGTTTCAAAATTATGAAGCTCACAATATCTGTAGGATTAAATCATGGCGGATTGTTTCTAATATGGCAATGCCTACAATTCACAGTTCGCTCGGTTTATATCATCGAATTAAAATTCAAATACCGTACTAAGTTGCTTTGATTAACGTGAGGTGATTAATCGCGTTCGTTCGCTCGCAGTAATTGCTATCTACCATCGGCGATCGCCTCTGCTCGTTCTAAGTTCGCGCGAAAGTGCTGCGCCTTGTCGATTCTTCTCGCGTAGATGTTACGTTGGTGGTCGGACATTGTTTTAATTGTTTTACCCACCTCGGCGAAAGAGAAATGCGTCTAATTTATCGAATCATTGCGTCAAGTCACTTTATTAACGAAACAAACAGAATTATTGATAATCATGAGAGCAATAGGGAAGGAAAGAATTTTTTCTTCTATATCACTTTTTAATTGATTTTATTGAGAACTTTTACGTGATTTATTTTATGTATTTTATAAAATTTATTATTATAAAACTTATCCCTCACGATCTTCATTTTTACATTGAAGCTTTAAAGTTTACGTCTTTCCCTCTCCCCTCTGTTTTTCTTTAGATTTAAGCCTAATTTACCTTTAACTGCAATTTGCAGTTAAATATCTTTAAATATCTCGCTTAAATGAATTATGTATCGAAAACAGATCGGCAACGCGAATATTCTAAACAATATGTACATTCTAATAATATGTACATTTTGTTAACAAAGTGGGTATACATTAGCATAGATTATCTTATTCTCTCGAGTTTTAACAGTATTATCACCTATGTTGCTTTTGTGTAATTTTCCATTGCAATGAGCAGAGTAGTATATTATACTTCTTAATTCTTAACGACTTAACATTCAGCAAAGATTTTTTTAGTATTAAAGTTAAGAGTTACTTAAGTTACGAGACAACTAAAAGTCACGAAATTTTCACGTGCGTTAAATTTTGTGATTTTCTGTTTCTTGCTTTTCCACTTACTTTTCGATTCTTGGGAAGAATATATTTCTTCTGACCTTTCTCGCTTATCGCAACATTTCAATAATTTCTCATTTACGCTTTAACTGTCGACCTATCTGTAAACGAGATATTTATAATGTTTCAAAGAAACTCTTACAAATAGACGTGACGAAAGGTGGAACAAATTTTTGTGAGCACAAAACGTTGTTCCTTTCTCGTTATCTGTGCAACCTGCTTCTTGAGAGAAAAATTCTCAAACAAAAGAGATTCTATTATTATCGATTTATAAGTGTTAATTTATAGTGGATATAATATATAATATATATGTGTGTGTGTATATACAGAGTGAGGCATTTAAAACAGATCATCTGAATGACTCGCTTGTTTTTGATGACAGAAAAAAATGCTTCAGATAAAAGTTGCTTAGTTCGAAGGGGGACATAGTCTGATATTAATAATTTTTTAAAGGAGGAGGGGTGTAGGTCCTATAAAAGTTAACAATGTTTTTTAAATGGAATAATACAATTTATTATTTATAATCTGAAGGAGCGTTTTTGAGACAAATACAATGACCTATAATGAAGGGAATTTGTAAATGTACCTTCGTCCGTAAACAAAATTTTAGTTTAATTTAATTTTAGTTTTAGAAGACCCCATTCGCAAAATTATAAACCGTTTTATCGTTATGCAGGTCGCATAACATAAACATTGAATCACATTTCAAGTGTATCTACGAATATCATTATTAGTTTGACTACCAACTAGAGTGCAACTTCGTAATAGTCAATCAAAAATACGTTATACGACAGCAGAGAAAGTGGATATGGTTTTTATTTATGGTCATAAAGTTATGAGGGAAGCAGTACATGTGTATGGTGAAAGATTTCCCGATCGTGCCAGATCTTCATTCTCTGTCTTTAGAAACATTATAAAAACGTTTCCAGAAACTGAGAATGTGGATAACAAAACACGTAATCGAGCCAAAAGATCAACTAATGATAAACATAATAAACATTTTAGCAGCAGGTGGAACATAATCCACATGTTAGTACAAGGCAACTCGAACACCAGAGTGGCATCAGTCAACGAAGTATTTTGCGAATACTTTACATCAACAAAAATTTCACCCGTACTACATCTCACTTCATCAACAATTAAGTGCAAATGATTTTCAACAACGGTTACAATTTTGCGAATGGAGTCTACGAAAACTGCAAGACGATGAAATGTTCCTGACTAAAATTTTGTTTATAGACGAAGCCACATTTACAAACTGTGGGCAAATTAATCGTCACAACATGCACTATTGGTCAGTACATAATCCACGGTGGTTGAGAGAAGTGGAGAGACGGACTCCTTGGGCCGTAAACGTTTGGTGCGGACTGCTTCATAATAAAATAATTGGTCTATATTTTATTAATGGCGTTAAATAATCATGAATACGAGAGAATTTTAACAGACATTTTGCCAAAATTATTACAAGATATTCCATTGGACGTACGACAATCCATGTGGTTCCAACAAGATGAATGCCCTGCTCATTCTGTACAGAAATTTTGAATAGGAAATTCGGTAGTTGTTGGATCGGTCGAAGAGGAATTAATAAATGGCCAGCACGTTCGCCAGACTTGACACCTCTTGATTTCTATTTGTGGGGAAAATTGAAGGAACAAGTGTACTTCAAGTAACCAACAACCAAAGAAGACATAAGAACGGATAAGAAGAGCTTGCTTAACGATAGATCCAGATGAAATTCGTCATGCAGTATTATCGGTATCACAACGTCTTAGACTTTGTATCAATGTTCAAGATTGCCATTTTGAACACTCGCAGTGAGTAAATAAAATATTTACATGTAAATTGCTGAAGTATTTGGAGAAATTTATTTACCATTACCTTCATAGAACCTACACCCCTCCTTCTTTAAAAAATTATTAATATCAGACTATACCCCCCTTCGAACTAAGCAATTTTTATCTGCAGCATTTTTTTTCTGTCATCAAAAACAAGTGAATTATTCAGATGATCTGTTTTAAATGCCCTCACCCTGAATGTATGGATCTCTTGATCTGATTATAAGTGCCTCGCTGATATATGCACCCATTTGATAATAAGCCCATATGAAAAACAAGACAAGGAGGGTACTGCTCTTAACTGATCAGACAACAAACTCTAATGGCTTTCCCGAGCACTTGACTCATTCATCGCATTTTACACAAATGTATGAAGTCGTCCCATTGTCGTCCCATATTTGTATTTGACGTTTATTTTAATACAATATACATTGAAAAATAGATCTAAGAATAGATTGGCGAATTAATTACAAAATAAGTTTTGTTATTACTAGTCAATGGTGGAAAGAATATATTAAAGGAATTGAAAAAGTGTGCGCAGTGTCTATACTTTACGTTGTCAGTATCAATTCGTTAAGTATAAAACTAATTTTCGATATTTTAATAAAAATGACATTAATTTCAAATAATTGCATAATTATAAGTAATTATAATTCTAATATAACAGTTAAACTTCCAAATATACATAGTATATAAAGTAACTACACTATAAAGATACTATTTAGAGGTAATTTAAATGCCACTGGCATACCAGCTGATATGGAAATTAAATACATTCTGCAAATACGACTTCAATAAATCCTATATAAATGTCGTGCATATATTTTTCACGTGATAGATAACTAATTTTTATCGCAGTGTTAAATCGTTCATGCAAAATATAGGTACTTGTAAAGTGAAAAAATTACATAAGATACCATGGTAATATGACATATTTCACAAATACAATTTAGTCAATACAATATTTAGATTACAATATAAAATTAAAACAGTTAAACGACTAAAATTATTGCATCGAAAAAAGAAGCGCATCTACACTATTGGAACTACAAGTATTATTAGTATCATACAGTCAATTTTTTATTGCATTTCATTCATTTTGTAGTCGTAATAATACAATTATTTTTTCGTATGCATTTTAAAATATAATAACAAAAAAATGACTTCCTAGAAATGATAAGTTTCGACAGTATTTTTATTAAATTACTTACGTAATGCGCAAAAATACACATTAAATTTGCTAAACTTGCTAAGATATTGAACATAACAATTTTGGATGTGCTATCTTTGCTGTATACATAACATACTGTCTGTATGCATATGGAATCATTCAAAGTTACTTGTCCTCGACAAAGGATTTATTTCTATTGTTTAAATACGTTTAATTTAAATACAATAGTAGTAAAGAGATAAGCAACCTCTTTGTCTAAAACTATGGTTCTGAATTATCTTAGCATTAATTACACATAAATAATTAAAATATCTTACAATGCTTCGGACAACAAATTTCCGTATGTGTGATAACTGTGACGTTTGAATAAGGTCGCTCTATTTAAATGACTCGCAACAAAGTTTATTTACATACAAAAGAAATTTTTTTAAATATTTCATTTAAGATTGCGTGTGTAAACTATTCCACGTGCTAATTTCATTATTTTTTTCATCCATAAATAAAGAAAATCTCTGATTGTAGACATAAAAATTTGATATCACTTTGAGAAAAAAAGCTTATTGAAAAAAATTAAAATATTTATGTGATATTAGTCAACATTTTGTATTTTAACATAATTTTTAAAAAGATTAGTCTAATTTCTTGTGCAATGTGTAATTTCCAATTTTGACACGCATCGTTGTGAAACGTAATAAAATGTAAAATAGAGAAACGTAAAATAAACGTAAAATGGAGAAAAGAACCTTATATCAGTTTTTTAAAAATATTAATTATTGCTCGGTATGGTAAAAATAAAACATTTTCTTTTAAACAAATTTTCCTTGAAAGATAAGATAAAAACAATTGGATTTCTGCAGTAGGGAAGTACCTACTTTCACGAATATTTTTTCGAGGAAATATGACATACTGTTGGAAATATGACATACTGTTGGAAATATGACATACTGTTATTTTAAACTAATAACTTTGTTACATGAATGCACAAAGATGTACGTGTACGTGAATTGTACACATGAGCACCTCTGACGTTCAGGGACGGGAGCTGTTATCAGGAACTAAAGTAGCAGGATGACTTCGTGGTAGGCCTCTCTATCTTAACCAAATTTACGGAAAACACTCAACCGGAGGCCACCGTCGCCGGGAATCCTTGTCCTGCCACCGACGAATGATCGGCATTCCAAGCATCTCTCTCCCTCTCTCTCTCTCTCTCTCTCCTTGGAAACTTGTGACCTTAAACTCTAACTTCACGAGCGTGTTAAACTCGTGTTTCCTAATGGATTCTCAGAATCATCATGATCGTCTCCAATCACTCGGGTCTCGTACCTGTGCAAGTTGCCCTTTCCCTTTCGCCCCTCTGATTTACGACACAAGCGAAATTGAATTATCCTTACGTAATGCACTTTGTTCTGCAACTCGACTCAGCATCGCGATAGTTTGCTATTTGAATTGATAACTGCACAATTATAAAACTTATAAAATGTATTGCAGCGATCGGACTGGCAACTATTATCTTAATACATTCGAGACTGGGGACGTAGTCCTATATCATTTTGAATTCTTTAACTGAATACCGGCAACGTAGTCCTACGTCATTTCAAAACCTGCAGCTGAGTGTCAACAATGTAATTTTACCGTATATCTCTGTGTAAAGACAATTATTTCATCAAATACCAAACTAAAGAACATTATTACTAAATATTACCAAATATTAAATTTTATTATTAACTTATGTTGTGCTATTATTTCTTAATTTAGTAATATGTTTTGTATTTCAAGTTATTATTAGATATCACAAAATTATAACGTGAAATAAATGAGTAAAATGTTATCAAGTTTTACGTTGTAAATTCATATTCGTTTCCAAAAAATGTATTTAATAAATTTAAGCAGCTCTATCAATTTTAATGTTGCAATTTTTCATCCATATTTTTAGTATGCGTATGTAATTTTTATTTTTTTTTTTAATCTTAAACAAATGATTAAGCACCATATCAAGAAGTAATATTTTTTACATTTAGGCACATTTAAATAGCAGACCCTTGCGGTATTCAGCTACAAATTTTTGGAAATTATGCGGTGTTTAGTTAAGCGTCTCGCCCGACAATCACCGGTCGTGAATGTGTTAAAAACACTACGTTTCGACTTTTAGTTTGGAGTCGAACGTAGGTCGATACACCGACTTGCCAGATAAACAGTATTTAATCATATCGGTTATGTCAAGTTATTAAAATGTAAACTAATTTTGTCTTTCATTTACATATCTAAAATTAGTTCTTGCCTGTGATGCCAAGTTAGTGTATCTCACAATTTCTTTTTTCCGTAACAACATTTTTTTCGTCAAAATCTCATAGCGCTAAAGTTGTTAGGATGTAAGAAGAATTCTCCGTTGATTACACTAGAGATGATAATGATGATTTTTAAGATAATAGTTGCCAGTTCGGTCACTACAACACGTTATGTTATAATTTTTGTTAAACATTGCTGGCAAAATAAACTTTTGATGACATTTCTGCATGATTATAATACTATTGTGTGATGTATGTATATCTATTGTATGATAAAATATATTTGGTTCACCGTAAGGATAATAAGCGTCTTATCATGTAAATGTCAGTAACAAATGCCATGACCTCGTTACCATCTCAATGTGACGTTATCACAAATTTTCGATAAAAACCTATCCGTATGACTCAAATAAAAAAATGTATTCTACATGTGTGGAAAATTAACTCGTGCGCTTTACTTCTTCTTCGTCTCAAGTTTCGACGAAATGGCTAGTATAGTACGTGAAGAGTGCAATTTCTGCATCACGTAGAAAACATTGTCAATCTTGCTCGAGTTCATCGTTCTTCGTCATCGATATGGCCTCATATAGCCTCGCTCCTCGTCCTTCGTTCCTGACGCGGAACTAATGGTAGCATCGCGACGGTAACGAAAGACAACGACAACGACGACAAAGAACTTTCAGTGCTGCCGACTCTGAGGACACAGACCGTCGCGCAGTCGAGCCGCGATGAGGGCGATGACGATCCGATAAAACGAATCGTCGCGGTGCGTTGCCTACCGGCAACATAACACCTGCGTCCGTTGTGGATGATTAGAGGACAGACAGGTACGCGAGAGATTGAAACTTTTAATCGACGTAATAGGAAAGAAAATTATCGTTTTAGCTAATCATCGTAGCGTACCAAAAATGAGTTAATACACACAGCATTAAAAGAGAAATGTACTTCATATACAGTTCTCATATCAAAATTTTTTAAACTAGAACTTACAAGCGAAAAACTTCGGATGCATTCGAAAATGCGTAAAATATATATAGCATAAGTTGGTAAAATTGGTGAGAGAACAGTAAATAAAAAATGATTTCACCTTTAATTTTTTAATTTAATTCCCAATTGTTAATTGAATTGTATCTCCAAACCTTAATTTTTTCACCCCCAAGCTCACCATCTTCAAGTGTAACTTAGATATAACTTATTTCATAAAAATCGATAATAAATTTAGTGGCTGAGTGGATAGTGCTTCGGTTTCTCTATGTGAATGTGTAAACAGGTGAGTTAGTGTGTATGTATGTGTGATACTTATACACTGTCTAATACAAGATAGCGCGGGGAAAAATTGGATCTGAAAAGCAAAACATTTTTTTGAAACTCCGAACACTCATTATCCATACATTTTCAAAAAATCCTCAAACATCTCCAGACATCCTACAAAAGACAGTTCTGGGAAAAAGAAGATGGATAGCAAAGAGCAACCATAAAAACACCTGTTTTTTTGCCCGTTTGGTGGACTTCATGGGTCGAATCGAATTATGGTCTAAATAATAGTTGATAATGATGTATTAATCTAGGAAAAATTTCAAGTTGAGCATAGGAATAGTTTCGGAGATATGAAGAGCTCAAAGTTGTCGAAATCGGTAAGCAAATCCAACGGTACGAGGTGAGAATATCATGTTGACTTTCACTAGTATACTTTGTTGCAAAATATTTTTGCTCGTCGCATCTTAAACACTTCGTGAAAGGCACTCTGGATATATAAAAATCAAATCATCATAGATACAGTGAAGAAAATTAATCCTAAATTTTTTACGTCTTAGTAGATATGCCAGTAACAATTTGTGTGTGTGCACTCGGAGATGATGTATGTATCTCAATACTCGCGATTATGTGTTTGTAAATATAAACCAAACAAATGTACTAATGAAAGTCCACATGGTATTTTCATCTATTACATACCGTTGGATTCTTGCTGATTAATTTTTTAATTCAATTACAGTTCCTTAAAAATCAGTAATTGTCAGAAAATATGGTTTTTATTAAAATGAATTGAATCTAATATTGTTTCTTTCCTATTTTGTAAATTGTAATGTAACATATGAATGAGTAAAAATTTTGAGATGAAAGTGTTTAAACAAAGCATTAACACATGTTTAAACGAAAATATTTTTTTACTCGAGATATTAATTTTGATAGGTAATTTATTAGTCATATATCTTATTATTTTTTACTTAATAATCAAGCTAAGAGTTCTTTTTTAATCAGTGGTATATTATAATCCAACACGATATTCTTGGCGAATTATGATCGTGCTTGGTGAACTCGTGCGGTCGTAAATATCTTCTCCTTTCGAATGAGTAAAATAAAGCCGGCGGGACACGAAAACAAACACCCGTCGAACAGGCGAAACGATCGCGAGGAAAAATAAAAAAGGTGGGTTCGGCGAACAGAAGAAGCGATCAAGTGCAATTGAAACGATCTGCCGGATCGGCCGATTTACAAGCGGTCGGAAAGAAACGGCTGTCCGATCCATCGAAGCGGATCGATGCAATGCAAGAAGAAACGATAGAAGATCCATGATGTAAAACCATCGATATAAAAGTTGCAAATTCATAAATAGATATCTTCTCCTGCTTATATAAAGAATGATAAGAAATGTTTTATTTCAATTTGTTTAACAAATTCTCTTCTATCTGTTACCTTCATTAGGACGAGGAAAATTAATATCTTCTATAACAATAGGGTCGTCATGTATATAACAACTTAGAAATAACTAGAGAAATATGCCATCTATAGGTCCGGTGGATCTTAATAACCTAATATTTCTGTGTCAATTTTGTATACTTTTATCAACATAATAAACTGCGCGCCGATTATTTATCGGTCTTCAGGCTTTGTTAGCTTAGTGGTCGAACTAGCTAAGACACCCATTCCAGATAGTCGGGAGGTTCCGGGTTCGAATCCTAGTTGAGGGTATTTTTCGCAATAAATTTACTGTTATTAAATTTAAATTTAAATTAAAGTTAAATTTACTGTTAACTTTACAGTTATTTAAATAGGATGCTTATTAGCATTGAAAGTTAAATCGATTTAATTGTGGATTTATTGTTCCAACGGAGGACTGTTTTATTAAGATCGACAAATTATTAGCGCGCAGTTTATTATGTTGATAAAAGTTTACTGTGTTAGTAAAAGTATACAAATTTAGATAGAAATTATTACCCAGTTCCTGTAGTTGGCATATTTCTCTAGATAAGTTGTTAATCTTTTATGTTACACTACGTTTTTTAAATCGCACATACCTCGTATATGGGACAGCGGTAATTTGCATCCTGAAACAGCAGTTTCACGCCTACCATTTTAGTTTAGAATTTCCCCTTCACATGCGTATCGTAGTACCTAAACAACGAAATTTGGAAACGACATCGGACAATGGATATCTTTACAATTTATCTCAACGATACTATTATTATGTCGGCTTCTTCATCATGTTTTCTCATGGTTTGTCAGGACGGGAGGTAATTTCGGCTGTAATTTCGCCGGTCATTAAGACACGCACCTGCCGATAATCTAAGTAATCTCTTGTTGTAACTAGATCTGATAGTAATATTACCGTTATTCATAATGACGCGTCATTGAAGCGCTTTTATGATATTTTAAGTGAAAAATCCAGTCAGTGTCTTTTGTTTGTTGAATCGTAATTTCAGGTTAATTACATCGTATGTATAATTATGCAGGAAAGTTACAATTGTATGTATTGTATGTATATATATGTCCAATGGTATAACTGTTACTATTTATTATATGATCGATATTTTTGTTTTAAATATTATAATTTTCAAAGTACAAAAGTTGTTGATATTTTAAGAATATATAATATAGGATATATTAAACATTTTCTTTTTTATAACATGTATTATACATGTGATTGTTACGTACAATATTAGTAAAGTATATATCAAAAGCATATATTAAAATATTAACATCAGAAATTGAAATGCACGAATGCAGCAAATCTTGATTACTTTTTAAGTTGCTATTGAAATTAGGAGGAAATATTTCCCAAGCAGAGTAGAATTGCTTCAAAAATTGCAAACGCTGACAATGCCATAATAAATCGTCGTTTTCCAAAAATAATTTGAAATAATTAATTTTTCTAATCACAATTCTGTGAAAATTTGTATAAATAAATATAATATAAATTGGTTTATTCCTGGTGTTTACGCGAATGATTGCTTCTGGGATTCAATTAAATTTTATAAACTTTCTGAGACGGGAATATCCGCTGATTTGTCTCACTTGCATAAGAATAGAGAATAGTTTAAGTGTATTTTTTCTTTACAATCTGATAAACCTGTCCACTAAACTACCTCCCTTCGGTTCTATTCCGTCAAGTTGCTCTATATTAACGGAATCTCTAATTGGTACTTTATCCGGATACGCGTGTCTCTACGTTCCTCCTTCCTCCCCTATGCGTTCCGATTCTGCGAAATAAGTTAACGAGGTGAACATTTTACGTTTGATATTTACTCCGGTCCCGCCTTGGGTCTGGTTTTATTGAGTCATATATCAAAGCTTCGGGCCCTGAAAAATCCCTGAGAGGAGTAGGAAGATTGGCGCGCATGTAGGAATCGACTGACGGAGTTCTCGCCTTCGTAAGCTCGGAAGTTTATCGTGTTTTTTTTCAACCCTTAACTGTCAGTGAGTTTGTTTTAAATTTTAGATTGAGTTATATAGGTATAATACTTACCGGTTCATTTCTCGTTAAACATTTTGAACTGGGAGAATAATGAAAAATAAAATATGAAGATAAATCTTGAAATATTAATTCCTTTTCTTTCATAAATCCAATTGAAAATAAAAATATTTATTCTTAGGTATGATAAGATAAGATATATAAAATTGGAAATTACCTATTTTCTTATTTTTTTAAATCTTTGATTTTTTAAAATTTAACATGATAATTTCTTTTTGTTTAAGATAAATTTATAACGTTACTATTTAATTGAAAGATGTAACATACATCTCATATTGAGACACGATGAAGACACGTGTCCGTGGTTCTCCGCAATTTGCTCGTGTTCGAGATTAAAATGTCTCGAATGCACAGAAGGGCCAGTTTCGAGACGAGAACGGATGAGGGTGAACCGAAATGATCATTGCGCTCGTCCTGTCGGCGTTTCGATGGAGAGCGTGGGTTTCGGTGCAGCGTGCGCAGCCATACATTCCAATAAATAACGAAACAAAGGAGCTGCGAGGCCCACCCCGCCCCATCTGGTCCCGGCCCTGCCGCCATATTTACATCCGATAACGAGCCGCCGGCAGATATTTACATTTTTAATAGCATAAACCCACACAGAGCCCCAGTCGGCTTGCTCATGGCAACGCTTTCCTCTCCTTTCCATTCCCCTTGCCATCTCTCTCCTCCCCTCCCGGATCCATGGCCGTTCGCCATCACAACCCCACCTCCGACGCCATTTATTAGCCTTAATTGATCGAAAGGGGTCTCTCCCACCCTCGCGTACTCTCTTTCTATCCCCCTCACGCGAGCTGGTTCGTATTTTTGTTCGAGACGAAATTTCATTAGGTTGCGGCGAGGAAAGGAAACGGGAGAGAGAAGGAAGAAGGGGATGAGATGCGACGGAGCGAGGAAATGAGCCGTTCTCTTTTCACCGCGCAGCATATGACGCTGGCGCCTTCATAACGATTAGGACCGGCGGCGAGTTAACAGGTGATACCTGCGGAGATCACCCGTGACCGATCTGTTTACCCCATTTCGAGATAAAACCAAGGGGAACGCGCGCCGGACGGTGGAAAATCTGTTTACAGGGAAACAAAGGAATTTTTGAGTAATTTTCCTATCTTAATTAACTGCGCGTGTACGAGATAGCTTTCGACAACTGTATCGGCATTTGTGACCACAGGGTGAATCGGAAGAGCTACAAAAAATTTTAAAGCATACAATACCTAAATGAATAAGGAAATTTTCTTAAATGTACATGTATAAGCGCTATACAATTCTCTCGACTGAGAAGTTTTAATCCTTTCGTTCTCATCATAATCGTATAGCTATGTATTATGTGAAATATAAAGTAAAATATTACTATGGTTTATATTTTTATATCTGTGAATATATATATTATAGTTTCTTATAATCTTATATAGTGGTATAAAAATTTTACAATCATATAAATAGTGTATCTTGATATATTATATATGTATATTTAAAGACTTCTTGGTAACATAAAATCGCTTTTTATTTGTGCCGTTACGTTTCGGTGATTAAAATTATAATAAATAAGAACTTGCAAAATTATAATTTGCTTGAAATATTTTAGATAAGAGAAGTTATTATTATTATATATTAGCTATTATTAGCTATATTAGCTATTATTAAGTTATTTTTAAGTTGTTATATAATAACTTAAAAATAAAAAATTCAAAATGTCAAAATATGTTTCATGAATCGCTTATTTGTCATGTGATGTGCAAAGAACATAAATATCTTTTTGTTAAATAATTTGCAAATGAAAAGTTAAGTGACTCGCTCGTGCTTCCCATTTCTTGTGCTTTTATTTCATCTTTTTGAGTAGGAGAACACGGCGCGTGCAATTCAATTGCGCTTTTTGTTCTATTGCGATGAAGATCCAGAATTTCTGTAAAAAATCGAGTGACGTCACTTAGAGAATCTGCCGTAACGACAGTACCGCAATATAACGAGTAAGAAATCGCTTCGTTCATGAAATATCATTGTTTTGATCCACGGTTTACGTTAGGATAATTAGATTGATAATTAGGCAATCATTGTGCACCAAGTGCACGGCTCAGTCGTCTTTAACTCATCCGAACCGCAGGAAGCATAATCTATCGCGGGTCGGATATAAGTTATTCGAGTTTGAAGTAAGTTAGTACCGAGGGGGTGGCTGTACCGCTCCAGCCACGGACGAGCCGCATTCGTGGGAGGGGTTAATTGGATGGAGTGTTTGCACTCGCAATTAGCGATTAGCAATTACTTCCTATGCGAACGGATAGGCGGGTGGAAGAGGGAAGGGGTCTTTGAGGCTTCGGCTGTTTCGGACCGACGGAGCGATTAATGAACCAATCGGCTAATAACGCGTCACGCAAGAATACGCGGTAACCGTTTTGCGTCGCGTTGCCGTGTACAATAATACTGTTGCCGTTATTATCCCTCTCTTTCCCGGTTCGCACCGGTTATTCCCCTCGCCAACGTCGTCACTCCCATGAGGACCGTGGGCTCGTTAGCGGATTACGATACTCTCCCCCGCGCACATTATTATGCAGGGAACAGCTTAAAACGGAGTCAAAACGCGCGGCGAGCATAATCCACTTTCCGCGGTCAATTGCGCAGTGATTAACAAACATCTTCCTCGAAAGATGCCGAGAGAACAATGGATTCACGAAACTGAATTATTAAATATTAATTGTACCAATATTTCTGTAGTATTCTGTAATATTCTATACATTCGGTGTGTGTGTGTTGTATAAAAAATGTGTCTTTCACGGCGTAATTTTTTATAAATGCATCGCTCGAGATAAAATGTATTATGCAACATTAATATATAATCGATAACATAAAATTCAAAATAACAATTTGTTACGGTAATCTCAAGCACCAGTGGAAGTATTTTTCGTTACGTACATCCAATTACATACACGGTTAATTTATTGTTTTATTACTGCACGAGTACTCAATACTTAATCAACGACTAAGAATTTCTGCAAAATGCCTTGTCAGATTTGCGCCACGGTGATATCAATTCTGAACTCGTCGGCATGGAAAGTTTGCGCGGGACGCCCGCGACTCCCCATGCAGCCTGTACCCCGATAATTGGTCTTACGAGCCGCCATTTAATAAATAAGCGAGACAAACGACTGCCACGCGATCGTACGTTAAAATTCGTAGCGTCGCCCTTCGTTTACCCGCCAGTCTAATAAATTCTCGCGATACTTCGCAAATCACCTCGGGTCTCGAGCGTTCGACAGAGGGTTGCGCGATGCTCGAGAGACTCGTGCTATCACGGCGGCGCGGCGCCCGCGAGAAGAACAGCCGCAAATTTCTCGGAATATATCGAGCCTGCGTGAAATATGTACACACACACATACGTACATAAGTGTGTAGAAGACCGGACGCGGGATAAAACTCCGCTAATTGGTGAGGACGAGCAGTGGTGAACGCCTGCACCACCACCGGCTGGCTACACCACGGCTAGCGTAATTCCGACTAATTTATTTGATTGCGCCAGCATGCCCGGCTCTCCTCCGCTAATAAGACTCGTCTCTGCTCATCTCTGCCCTACCTGCCGTCTGCGGCCCAACCCCCGTCGCCAAGAAAGTAAAGAAATGTCCGTTCGAGTTCGATACAATTTCGAGTCTCAGCCTTAAGATCGCGCGCGCGAATGTCATTCGCGAGCGAGCGATTTGTTCGCCCGTGTGATTAATTAATGAATACGAGAAGCGTGAGTCTCGACCAACATCTTTTTTATAATGAAGCTATTCTATACAAAAGTGAAATAAAGACACAGCACGTTAGTCTATTAATCTTAGGACTTAAATAGTTAAATTAATCGAAAGGTATCAATGTTATTTCACACCTGTATTATAAGTTTTTTTTTTATTTCCATATTATTATTACAAATTGCGTAATCACTTAGTTCGATTCGATTCTTGATATATTTATTGCTTATACCCGATATCATTTTTTATATTGATATAATTTTACCTCGTAATATCGTGATCGTTTATTCCGCGAAATTTATAATACCTTTCAAACGCATTTTCTTTTCTTCAAATTATTCTTACAAAATTAACATTCCAATTATTTATAAAATATATTTGATTAAAAAAATGGCGATTTCCTCCCTTCGGTAACCGACGAAAGCGCAGATTCTCTCACGGGTTTCCTTGTAATACTTTTAACAGCTTCTTAACGAGGATCAAAAGCACGATCCTCGTGTCGTCGCATATACGTGCCCACGCGACTGTGTAGGTTTCAGATGTAGAAACCCTTAATAACAATGTCGCTCACATTAGTACATGGGCGGTAGGTTAGTTAGCTAACAATAAGACTGCAGATGTTCGGTCTTTGAGCAGGAGGAGAAAGAACTGAGGGACAAGGGACGAACGCTAATAAAACACAATTAGCAAACTGACCAATCAACGGATACCGTATACGCACGTGTAAAACCCGCGCGGCATTATTTACAACCCGCGTATTATTGGCAGGGCTCTCTTTGTTTTTTGCAATTAGACGCACGATGTTGCCGGAACTCGTGGAAGTGTCGTTGAAATGTTGGACAGCCTCTCCGGTTTGTCTTAGATAATATGGATTATCATATTAAACATTTCTTGGATTTATTTATTATACTTTCAGAAGCTTCACTGTCTCAAGACATCTGAGTTCTCATGAGCTCGATGTAGCTTTCGTAATAAAGAAGTTAAGTAATTCTTTACGAAACATAACACATCTATACGAATCAGTATACATTTTATGCGATTTATTTAATTCTCCATGAAAATTTCAAGGTTATAAATTTATCTTATGTACATATTTTATTAAAAAATAATTTTTAATAGTTTGAATAATAAGATAAATTTTTCCAATTACTCTATAAGAAATTAAGTTCTTCTAGAGATAAATATGTTTGAAGAAATTCGTCAATCGTTTTGTAATATGCTATAACAATTACTTTATATAATTCTAATATTTTTGTTAAAATAAATAAAAAAAAATTATGATGTATGTAAACCATTTTTCTATAATGTTTACGTAATTAAATTATACATTAATTACGAGAAGTACGATGATTATGCAAGATTACAAGTCTCAATTACTAATCCTGTTAATCGACTTGCAAATTTAATTTGTGTACCATAGATTACGGCTTGTCGCGTACTTATAAACCATGTCCGATGATTATATCTTTAGTGATGCCATCAATCGCGCAACATTAAATGAGTAATTTTAGTAACATGGAATTAGGTTATTTTTATTTATTATTTCTAGAGCACAGAATTTTCACGCTTAATACGATTAACTGTAAATTAGAAACTTTATCAATTAGATATCAATTGTTATTTTTAATCACGTTTTTATTTCAGAGACATAATTCTTTTACGTTTTTTATTACAATTGCACCATAAATTAAAAAAAAAACAAAAATTTTTTTGGTGTTTGCAAATTCGCTTTTTAAGTACCAACAATAAGAAGTAGGACTTTCACATAAATGTATTTATTCGGAAGATTAAATGAGTAGTTTCAGGCGCACCCGACGATAAAAGTTTCGTAATTTTATGCAATTATACTGCAATCACTAATTTGAATGAAGAATTTGTGAGCACGAGGTAACGTTTACAGAACGATGAAATTTTAAACGCAAGGGTGGATCGTTTTTGTAATGGGATAACGGGAACTGATGGGAGGATATAAAGACGTAGCTTACCCGCGGAGAACATCAACCCTCGTTCGTGAAAGCCAATCGAGCACGAACAACCACCCTAATTGCGAAGCGCCATTGGCTCGGAGTTACCCCAATTCTATTACACCTTCTGTCATGGCCATTTATAGCGTTTAATCGACCAGACCGAATCGTAATATGGCGGCGATAAAGCCCCGGTTAGGCCATGCACATGCCATCTCATCCCCCGTGATGTTTCTATCGTTAAATAGAAAAGTTGAAGTTTAGAGGTAAACGCGTGAACATTCTAAGTATCTCGAATCACACTTTTATTATTAGTCATCTAAAAAAAGAAACTTTCGGAAGAAACAAAACGGGAAATTAATTAGTTTTACTTCGACATTCCAAATTAAATAATAAATTCGATCAAAATATTACTACGTTTTAATTGTAATTTTGAGTTTTATTCATATTCAGTGATTATGGAAGGCTTTAACGTTAAACTACTGGCATTTTAATCGTGAATATAAAAATCGTGTGTGACATTGATGTGGCGATAAATATATTTGATAGCAAATTTCTAAAATGTTA
Source organism: Crematogaster levior (assembly GCA_901521435.1). Classification (NCBI taxonomy): domain Eukaryota; kingdom Metazoa; phylum Arthropoda; class Insecta; order Hymenoptera; family Formicidae; genus Crematogaster; species Crematogaster levior. Next base: position 147,450 of record CABEGB010000639.1, read on the forward strand.
AAATAATATCATCAACCAATAGGATAATTCAAACCTTTTAGCTTAAAATAATATTCTTTTATCAAGTTTGACAGTAATTACTACAATAAAAATAACTTTAAAACATTTTTACTCGCTGTACCGCGGTATTGTTAAGTCAACTACTTGAGCCCGCTTATCTATGCGTCTGCACAGTGGGTAATTATTTATACTCACTTTTAAATATTTACCTACAAAGTACTCAAGAGTACGCTAATAATACCCGTGCGGCATTAATGTGGCGATAATTATACGGTTCTGTCCTCTTTCCGAATGTCGATGACAAAGTAAACTGAAAAAATTACGGAAATTACTTTACGTAGCAATAACCGTGTAAAAGGTGTTTTATCTCTATTTCTTTTCGCGTATGAATTAATCCATTATATTCGTCTTTAATGTGAAAATGTATCTAACCCAACGAGTTTTGGCTAATAACAATTTTTCTTGTAATAGTGATTGCTTTTTTTTAAATATAGTTGCCATGTGTCTATTTTTTACCGAGTGGAATTTATTAACTCGTTGATGCACTTCGCATTAAATTAGCAATTTTTATTTTGTACGCGCTTATCTGTATGCAACATAATTCGTTTTACGTGTCTCGTAAACTTAATCGGGCTCTCGCGATCGGTCTATCGAGTCGAACAATGTACACAGATACATGTTGAAGATTGAAGAGTCGCAGTATAGCGTAAGGCGAGCAAGACTGAATCCAAAGTGGGAAACGCATCTCAACTTCTCAGGTAAATAAAAAATGTTGTAATTATTTAAATACACACATTACGTCTAATAATGAAGACGTACAAACCAATATTTTTATTTGTTATTAATCTAATACCTTTATGCTTATGTTTAATTTTTGCTGCACCGATCATATACCGATGCTCGTCGCTAATTCCTCCCTGGCAATTAATATCGCGCGCACTTCTGAATACATGTTGTGTTGCGCGTGCACGCAATTTGTTAATCAATGATCTATCTTGTTAATTATCCGATAACAAGCCGATAGTTCATAGAGTCGCGGGGAGAATGAGATTCCGTTATCGCGCGAGCTCGTTTCGCTTTATCGGCCAACGACTAAATGATAATTCACTATTTATTCGTCGCAAGAAAGTCGAGTAATGCGCGTTATCGTAGCCGGGCAGGTATTTTGCATATCGGTCAACTAGAAACTCGGCCGCAGCGTGCGACAACGTTTTTTCCATTATCCCGCACTCATATCGTTTCTCCCACGACCACATTCTGTGCGGATGCTTGCGATGCTGCGACAATGTCGAAATGTCAAAAACTTATTACATATATCGATATATATTTTATATTTACATCATCAAATCCGCAGGGAAAGTTTGTAGGGAAGTGTTTGCTTGCAAGCATGCCAGTAATAAACAAATATCTTGAAACTTTAAATATTTCTTGAAATGAACTATTTAATTATCGTAGCTTTATAAATCTAACTTTTTCATAATTTATTATTGTAAATTCTATGTTGGATAAAGCTGCTTCGAAATTATTCTACATATAAATGTGATAATTTAAATTTCACCTAATGATATGATTATCGCGTGAAGAAGTGAAACTAAAAGTGGCGCTAAACGAGCGATTAAAATATGAGTTATTTTCAAAAATTATCTCTTCAAAAATTAATCTTTTTAACAATTTGCGATTTAGGAGTAAATTTTTAGGAGGAAACGGCTTTACAAGAGTGATGTAATAATTCGCTCCAGATCTCTAATTGGGCATCGTTTCAATCACGTATTTATCTACACCGTCGATACGTGTCGGCAATAACGACAGCGATACAGTTTTTGCTAGATCCATGAGCGGACTAATTTCAAGTTAATCGCCGTCTTATCGCGATCTACTGACTTTAAATGCGCCTTAATTAACTCCGCCGCTCTTATAAGGGCGGCCGGTTTTTGCTAAATCTCTGGCACAAAAGGCACTCGTGGGGAAAAAGTAAACCCTGGGACTGCGGTTTCTCAAGCCCCGGAATGTCGTGCGGCTTTGATCGAGGAGGTAACTGATCGTCCTGCAAAAGCCTGATGTCACGATCGATCTTTTGTTTCCCCGACGTTTCTTTCCATGGAATTTAATGAAAACATTCGCACGTTTCCTCGAACTAATTTCTTAGGGTGTTATTATAAGCGAGAATTTTTATAAATCGCTTCAGGAATTATAGTATTTTACGAGTCACAAGCGGTTTCGACAAGAACTTTCGTCTATATGTCATATTACTTGGATTTTTATATATCTGATTGCACCTCGTCTATAACAAATGTGTTGCGTTTAGACATCTATTAGAATTGATAATTTCTTTTTATATTTGACGGTCACAAGTACCAGACCTCGTTTTTTTTCAGAACCAAAACGTATTGCAAAATCTTTTCCGATCGCAAACTTTACATTCGATTTGTGTGTAAACATACACACACACATACGAAACTATCGCTCAAACTATTCCTATATATCGCTGTAATTAAGGATTCTGTAGCACCATATAATCAACGCCCTGAATGGATTTTTTAATACAACAAATTACATAGATCTACTAATAATTACACTTCCAACTTAATCAACTTAATAATTAACTTGTCTACCAGATGGCCTTAGAATATGATATACCTATCATTTATTATAAATACAGTCGTTTATTTGTACCTATGAAGCAATGCTCTTAGTTTATCTATCATATATTTATCAATATATGTTTTTATGCATGTCGTATGTTTTTATATATTATTCACTTTCGCATAACATTTTTTTGTAAATTACCATCACTTATTATTATATGTTTTTCTGGCAGTGGATGTCTAGATTTACGTTAAGATTATTATGAGATAGTGTTGTGAGTTTTTTTCGAATTTTTTTCCGATTTTCGCACGCGCGCGAGAAAGCTATGCGTAAAAAACTATAAAGAAAAAAGTAAAAAAAATATTATAATAAGATGAAATAATTTTTTTACTGATACAATTTCACCAAAAGCAGCTTTTAATACTGCAGATGTTCGTAACAAGAAATTCGTAAAATATCTTAACTCTTAGCTGGCACTGTGGGGTACCAAAAGCCCCAAGCAAGTTCAGCCAATTTTTGTCTAAAATTCACTTCATTTCTCCAAATAAATATCTTTTTTTCAATAGTCACTGTCAGATTTTTTTTCTGAAGGTGAATGTTGTATCTTAAGAGTGTCCAGTTAATTTTTTTAGCTTTTAATATCAAAAAATAGAAGAGTTTTTAATTTTTAAGTGAAAGTAGTCATTTTCTCGTTTTTTTATTTAAAAAAAATTTTTTACAGTCACTATTAAATTTGATCAAAATAACCTATGGCACATGTTAAGGGGAGGATTTGGTAAATTTGTGGAAAAAAGCTAATTTTCAGAAATTTTTTTATGGGTTAATATTAAAGAATGTTTAATGATTTTTTTTAATTTAAAGGATTTTTTATGTACTTTATTGTCGTATTTTTTTAAAATGTGTACAATGCGAATTGTTAGAGTTATAACCAATTATAAATGGTTAATAACTGTTTGGAAATCGCAATCATTGCGTTGAGAAGATACAGCCGCCATTTTTCATTTGAAATAAAAAATTCTTATACGAGCTTAAAGTGTAGGTCCTAACTTAGGGATTATCTGGTCAGAATTTTGAAAAATTGATTTTTCTATTTTTGCGACCATTTGAAAAAAAAAAGTTTAAAAATCGAGAATAAATTCTGATATTTAAAGTACTGTAAAAAAAGAAATAATGTAGTTATCAAAAAATAGCCAGATGATCCTTAAGTTCTAGTGTGTACTACAATCTGTCCAAATTTGAATTAAATCGGATGATTTTTGGAGGCTCGGGGTTCCCAACCGCGTAAAAAAATGTGGTTTCGAGATAATAGCGTTTAAAGTTTCACATAGTGATTTTTCTATGAAAAACTTAATTTTTTTTAAATTCTAGCGAAGTAAATATTGAAAATTCCGACTTTAGCAATTGATTTTATGATTTTAGACACTTCAAACTTTAAGAAGAAAAAGAAAAAAAATCGATTTTTTGAAAAAAATTTACCGAACCCTCCCCTTAAAACAAGTATTAAAGAAAACGGCCTCAAACGGCCCAATGTGCCAGCTATGAAATTCTAGAGAAGTGTGTCAGCTAAAGGTTAAGTAGTCTTAGCCTTTGTAAACAATTCATAATAGAAATAAAAAGTTATCTTTTCAAGATAAGGAAGATGCTTCGAAAACAGTTTTAAAACGTGAATTTACCAATATTGTGAATCGTTTTAACCGCACACGAGTGATAGACAATTCAAATGGACTGTCTGAAAACTTACTTTGCGGACGCTCTTCATCTTGCGCGGGGAACTCCGTTTCCTCGACGTCGACGAGGCTGCGGATGCTGAAGACACTCTTCGCTACTCTAGTCTTCTGTAGATCACCAACGCCTTCCGCAGCCCTCCTGGGCGTCGTGCTGAGGTCCATCGTCGATGTTCGCGCTATTTCCGTGAACGGAAGCGAACGGGGGAAGGAATCAGCATCTCACATCCTTTTATTGTACGCACCGAGATCGTACCGTCTCCGTCGTCGGCGTTGTCGTTCGCCTCGTGACTTCATTAACGAATAACAAGTAAATGTCGTCCGTGAGAAAAGCCAAAAAAAAAAGAGAGATAGTCTCCTCGCACTTACTAGTCTTCTCGACTTTGCTGATTGTCGATTGCACGTCGACGGTATATATATATATATATATATATACCGGTATATATATATATATTTAATACACGGTACTCGACGCAATACTTGGTACTCTAGTTTGCTCTAGTTTCAATTGGACGGACTTGACAAAATTTCGTGTCATTTTAATACATCTCACTCCTCAGTACTTACATATACTTTTATTTTTTTGTAAAACGTTACAACGTTTTTTTCCTCGTTTTTCTCTCTTTCCTCCAATAAGAACTCAACTACAACTCGAGCTCGATCTCATTAACTTCCTTGTCAACCTCGACAACTCCCTTCGAACTCGTCAAACTTTGCGAAACTCGGTTTTCAAAAAAGAGTTACGCGTTTACCTTCTGCTTATCTTTTCATTCGGATTGTAACACACGTCGCAGATACGTTGTATCCAAGATAGCAGATCGTCTCCAGTTTGTCGCGATATCTCCGCGAATTTGACGATAACTGAGTTTCGATCTGACTTCGTTTTTCCGAGTAACAGATACAATGATCACGTATCACACGTATCGATTGCACTTTTTTTTCTTCGTGGTTCCCCCGGAGATCGATTATCTCGAGTGTCTGATGACCGCGTTTTCTAATGTCGCGCTGACATTTCTCGCGGTTCACATCACCTGGTCAGATGGTCTCTTCGTGATCCAGGAAATCTCCCCCTCACGAGCTGATCGTCCCACCGTTGGATCGAGTCGATGATCGCTTCGTACTTCCGCTTCCGGACGAGAATGGTCGTTCTCCTCGTTTTTATTAAGAATACCTCTGGATGGATCATCGAGTTACGTATTATCGATTCCGGAAGCGCGTTATCGCATGAATCGTTATCAGGAGCGCGGATACCGATCATGGATCGACGTCGCTTCGTGCAAAACTATTCCTGCCGGGCCTGTAAACACGCTCACGCACACACGCACACACGTAGGAAGGATCGATGAACTCTTTTACGGTTCACGTCACCTAACTTTCGGTCGTCCTTGTTGTGTTTACGAATCGCGGCGCCTGATTCAATCTTCCTCCTGTTTTCGCGAGACCACAACCAGTTTCTTAAGATCCAGTTAGTTTGAAGCAAGAGGGGATTCGCCGTAATTCGAACAAAGTAGTATATCCCTCACGCGATCATTTCCGATCTTCGATCAGTTGACACTCGACACGTGATGATAGAAGACAATAGGACGTTTGGAGATCTTGTCTGCCAACGTGTGGCGTGACAGTTTCATTAATCTGAGATTTTGTTAACGAAACACATCAAAATCGCTAAACGCAAAACTTCAGCATTTAAGAATCGTGATTTGCAGATAAGGCTACAAATGAATAAGTGTTGACTTTTTATTGTACAAATTGTTAATGCTGCAAACTCAATTTGTTATAACGTCCGTAATCAGTCTTTAAACTAATGGTCGATCTTGACACATCTGTCGAACTCTTCGAGGTGGAATAAACATCATTTCCTAATAAATCGAGAAACTTTTCCTCGTTACGGCTTGCAGTATAAGCTCCAATATTTGTAACTGAAGGAGTGGTATCACATACTCTTCCGTGCACTCAACAATGTCTTTCTCGAGAATGTAAAATCGGCAATGATTGTTCCACAAGTTCACGTTCCCATGTAAAACATTGATTCTTCCTCAAAAAAATCGGAATATTGCACCACGATGTCTATCAACACATTTGTCTAACTTGTCAAACTAGTGTGAACATAGAAGAACTTAACATGTCTTGCCACCCAAAAATTTGCCTTTAATTACGGTGGTACAGTTTGTAGGTATTGTATCCAATTAGAGTACGTTCCATCTCGAACTGATTATTCGCGTTGCAATTTGCATCACGCACACTTTTTCAATTCCGATCGACGTGTCTTCGGACATGTTTCGCTAACGGCGACTGTCACCAAAGTTCATCGGTCTTTCCCGCGATCGCACAGCCGGTTCGAGAGCGGACTCGACAGCTCCGTCATGACGGGATGAAAACCGTTCGAGAGAGGCGAGAACGAAGCCGTACGCGGCACACACGCGTATCGCGAACTCCTGGCCGGCAATGTGCGCCGCCGCGTTCCCTCCACCTCGAGGAGGTCGATCGCTCGCGTTGCCCAAGGTGATACCAGGTGGTAGAGGGGAAGGTGTGGAGAACCTGCGGACCGCCTTCGTGGTATAAAATGGGCGCGAATTGAGAGCCCGCCCATCGGGATCCACCCACAATCGCGACGAGAAGGGTTGACGGACCTTCTCTTCAGGAGGCTGCTCCCTCTGACGAGAAGAGATAAGTCGCTCAGACGTGCGTCTTGGTTGGTCTTGGTGCAAGAAGTCTTATCGGGTCTTTTAGTCTTGTAGGAGTCATAAAGTACTTGGGAGTTTTAAATTTAAATTTGGATAAAGATAGTTGGATAAAGATAGTCGGTTGTGATAGTTGTGATAGTTGTGATCTATGGACACATAGATTGACGTCGAATCTCTTTGAGAGAATTTTTTACCATGAGAAAGAAACGAAGATTATTACTTAAATTTATTTGATGTCTATGAATGCTCGAGGAAATTTAATCATTGCGCAACTTCATTGAACAACAACGCTTTAATTGAGCGTAATAAAAAGGTAAATATGAATTGAAAATTTGAAAAAATGATTTTTAGTTTGATGATTGATTTTTTATTTGTTATGCTGCGAACCTATATTTATTCGTTAAATGTTGAAACCTGCTGAATCGTATAATCTTGCTTAACAAAGTGCAAATGTTTCTTTCGTTTGTTTGAAAATTAGAATGAAGGCTGTGAATATCTTCAATTTTTTCAACACAAATTGTGTATGGTAATTATACATCAAAACTGAAATAATTAGATAAGTATTAGTATATGTAATTTTAAACAAAATAAATAAACAAAATGTGTAAACTCGTTAAAGTTAAAATAAATAAGACAAAAGATCAAAACGAACAAGTGACATACGTAAATACAAATAATATAAATAACACAAAATATAGACGTTTCGGCTCACAGAGCACCTTCAGTAGAACGAAATAAAAGTTTTTACATAATTAATATAAGTAAAAAAGGTGTAGAGAAAAAATGAAAACGGTATTTTATTAAGAGCATGTTGGGAAGAAAAGAATAGGATGACAAGTAAAAAAGGCTTTATATGATAAGGAAGAGAAAGTTATTTCAATGAGACGGGATGGGGAATAGAAGCATCTGAGGGAAAAGGGTAAGGATATAGAAAATCTAGTTAAGCAAAGGGAAAAAGACATTCAAAGGCAAGTTAGTAGAAACAGAAAAGGCAAAGTATAATGAAAGATACAAAAGAATAAGCATGGAATCCTACTTATTGAAAGAAAATACACGGAAAACAAAGATTAGCTACTATAGCAAAACTATTTGTAAAATAAAATGGACAGCTAACATTATTTGCAGCGAGAGAAATAATTTTGCAATAGCAGCAAAACTTTGTCAATACTTTAGCGCAAACCTAATCTTTTATTAAAAAAAAAAAAAAAGATTTGTAGTTAAGATTAGCTACAAATCTTTTTTTTTCGTGTATAGATAAACATTTAAAAGGCGATAGAATAAAAGCATTAGTTAAGTAAAGCCTGTAGCACGTTGCTTTTTTGTCTTCTGGTTTGCTTAACTGGTCTGCTGAATTCCCGTGATAAGGTGTTTTCTATTTTTCTGGATTTGTGCTTGCTAAGGAATGTATGTTTAGATATAAATGTACAAGCGATATATATTAAAATTTAAAATTGTAAAGATGTAAATAGCAGGCAAATAGAAGCCAATAGTTTATGTACCAACATTGTTATACGATGCTCACTACTACTAACATCTTTATGCATCTTAATGAAACGGTTGAGTTAATTAAGGAGGGAAATACCTTTAGAAAGGTGAAAATTAGTCAATTATTATTAATTTTTTTGAATGGTAACGATTTCTCTTACGAAAACTTTTAGTATTATTTACTGCTATTTTTATCTGTTTCAACAAATTTTTATTTTCTAAAATATTTTGAAATGTCAAAGTTACAGCACTGTCTTTCGGGAAGGTTGTGATCTGAGTTATTAAATGGTGTAAGCTCTAGCTGTTTTGATCTAAAACAAATACGTAAAAAATATGTTTATTATTAACATATATACGGTGTGCGTGAACCTAAGAAAAGTGGAAAACAATTGAAAATAAAAAAATAGCACGTTTTTAAAGAAAAATAATAATTTCGATTGCTTATCGACCTGGCAAATCATCTGCGTGCTATCGACAGATTTCTTTGGAATGCAGAACAATCGCCAACTTTTAAAATCAATATCGATTTTAATTTTTTGGCCCTAAATTAGATGAAGAATTTATTGCGAAAAATATTACCTCAGCCAGGATTCGAACATGGAACTCCCCCGTGTGGGTGTCATACCAATTCGATCACCGAGACATGTGATAATATTTATTGCAATATCCTGTAAATTTTTTTATTTTGGCAACATGGATAGTATATGCCTGGTAACGTATAGTATGTGCCTAAAAAACGTTCTAGTAACACCAATATTTTGGTCCAAGGTAGAAATTTAAACAAATTCAAACTCTACTTCGCTAGTGAATACTTAAACAATAATTTCGAAGTTTTTTAAAAGTTGGCGATTGTTCTACATTCCAATAAAGCGACAAATCTGTCGAAGGCGCGCAGATGATTTGCCAGACAGGTCGAAGCAATTGAAATTATTGTTTAAGTATTTACGGGCAAAGCAGAGTTGGAATTTGTTTATATTTTTAGGTATTATAACTATTAGGTGATAAATCTAATTCCTGCCGTTTTCCATCTTTACAATGGATTTGTTTTGAAGGGAGGATGAATGAATAATATCTAATCAAAGTAAAAGAATTTCTTTCATTTTCTACAACTTTTTCCCAACTCTCCGGCAACAAGGCCATTCCACGACGCGACGGTAGAACGCAGTATCTTTCGAGATGACCCATTCATTTATTCATAGACTTTTGAACTTCTTCGTAATTAGAGAAGTATGTGATGCATCGACCTGAAGAGATGGAAATCCGACGGTGCCAAGTCTGGAGAGCACAGGAGAGTACAGGAGGACTTCTTATTCAAGCTCTAAAAGTATCTGCTTCGCGCTTTTCGCAACATGCGGTCGAACCATTCAAAAGGACATTTTCTAACAAGTCAAGCCATATCCTTTCCTTTTGAATTTTTCCTATGACATGCAAGCGTTTTGAGACGTCATTGGAGTAACATTTAAGAGGTAACGCCACTCTAGAATTTTCAAAAAATCGATTTTTTTTTTAAATGATGCCTTAGAGTCTTAAAAATAATGTACACTTGGTCCCGTAGCGCGGAAGGAATTTTAAGTACCTGTTTTTAAACCGAAACTGCCGCTCTATGGCATGTCGATCAATAGTAACTTAAAACTTTAAACGCGTTTTTCTCGAAACAATGTTTTTCAAGTTGGCCGGAAACATAACTCGAAAAGTTTTTGACCGATTCATTTCAAATTTGCACAGTAGCATCGTTATTAGATTCTGCAGGGACTGACGTAGGGGTTTTTTGATATTTTGTCAACTTCTTTTGTTATAAATAATTTACGGTGAAATTTTTTACCGAAAAATGGACTTTTTTTCAAATAAGCACTACTTATTCAAAATTCAATATTTTCAAAATCCCCTACGTCAGTCTCTAGCCAATTATATATAGTTTTTAAAAAATTTTGGTTTTTTGTTCTAGATTAAAAATTGTGGGAGTAACCTTTCCGGCCGTGAAGCCTCTTCGGCGAAAAGAGGCCTCGAGTTTTTTATAATATAGCCGCCATTTTGTTTCTAAATATTAATAAACAAATTTTTTTATATACTTCGAAACATGTATAATAAACTCCTATAAATAGATTTCTCATTTTCTTTATTGCATCTCCGTTAAAAATTATCAAAGAAACGTCTTTTTTTCGAGCTCCAGAGTGGCGTTACCCCTTAACGCTTTCGACAACTCTAAAAGCGTTTGAACCGGATTCTCATCGAACAATTCTTGCAGCTCAACATCTTTAAATTTTTTTTGATTGTCCGATTTTGAACGTTCTTTGTTTCTCACGTTTACAGGTTATTGCGATAAATATTATCACATACCTTGGTGTCGAATTGGTATAACACGCATGGAATGGGGGAGTTTCAGGTTCGAATCCTGACTGAGGAAATATTTTTCGCAATAAATTCTTCATTTAATTTAGGACTAAAAAATTAAAATCAATGTCAATTTTTAAGTTGATGATTTCTGCATTCCAAAAAAGCAACAAATCTGTCGATAGCATGATTTACAAACGGGTCGATAAGCAATCAAAATTATTGTTTAATATTCACTAACAAAGTAGAGTTTGAATTTGTTTAAAAAAAAGTTTGAATTTTACACGAAATTTTTGTTATATTTTGCAATTAAAAAAATACTTTTTTCAATGATTTTTCAAATCCTAGGTTCAAGTACAAGATAGTATTGTTATTTAAATGTGTACCAAATATCAATGAGATAAATCATATAGTTTCTGAGTTATTTTATGCCAATTTCGAAAAAGTAGTTTTGAGAAAAACGCGTTTAAAGTTTGAGAAATAAAAACTTAATGGTTTCAATAACTTGCCGGTTGGTCTGCGATTCCTGCGCCATACATTAGTCCTTCAGCTTCTTTATAAAATTGATTTTGTTCTAAGAGTTCCTCTCTGCGTGTTTTACGAGTCTCTTCGATCATTAAAGGACGCCGCCATTCCTGTCGAATCACTCGGCGCTCTTCGATATTGTCGGTGTACGTTTTTGATTACTTTTCAATGATGATATCGAGATTCATCGTTCGTAAAATAGAAGCATATCCTTCATTAAATAATCCCACTACCATATACTACAATTTCTACAATTTTTAAACCAGAATGCAGATGCTTTGGAGCGAAACGCCAAAAAATGGTCGAATTAAAACTTTCGTTAGCATTCTACGTGTAGCCGCCCATCTTTGAAGTAAATTTTTTTGTAACATATCTTCATAAATAGGAAGAATATGTTTCTGCACATCTGAGTGTAGTGATGTAGGATATGCTTCAGAAGCTCCACATTTTCTCCGGTAGCTTGAGCCTTTTGCCACTTGCACTAGCTTTCGGCTCGTGGCAGTACTTATGTCTCAGATTTTCGTCCGTAGAGCACATATCATAGTAAGTGGTCATTATAGCATTTTTCATTTCTTCAATACTGTTGACATTTCTCCGGATAGCGATACCATAATAAGGAGCGAGTTCTCTAATTACTATTGACCATCGACCCTCTCTAACTAATGTATTTTTATAGGTATTTTTATATTGTTAATCAATTGGGGAAAACTAACACACGACTATGGACTTCGCGGGACCATAATGTGAACTCCAGCTATATGTATTTTAAGATTAGAAATATGCAATTTAATCGGATTTATGTTTGTTTTTAATGTCACTGAAGAAGACTTTTTAAGTCGAAACGCGTTTGACCTATAATATATTTATATTGTTTATTATCACTCACTTGTCTTTGATTTTATTTCTGGCTCGTGAAAGGCATTGTTTCTGTATTGTTTGTTTTAAATCTAAACGAGCATTATTTCTATTTTATTGATTATAATGTAGTTTTTCCTGAGAATTTCTTGATAATTTTTCCCTGGAAATACGTCATAAATACGTCTCCTAAAATATCTGCTCTAACCAAAATAACAGTACAAAGCCTCCCTACTCCGAGCGTTCGATTATACCTACGACGCGTTCTGCGATCGAGCGGAGATGAGTCACGTTCACAGGCTATAACCAGCTGTAACATCAGAAGGACTTCGAATTTCGCTTTGAAACTTTGCAATCATATTTTTTAGATGTTATACTAATATTTTATGAGAAAAAAAATTTTAACATTTTTGAAAGTTCTAAAGGTATTTCCCCCCTTAAGTTTCTAACTCCTAGTTTTAATCTATTCATTTTTACGTTAGCTTTAACTTTCGTGATGTTCTCGATATGTAGTAATACATGAATTGATGGTTGTTTGGTAGCATTTTCCCTTAAATTATTTTTTGTATGTGTATACAGTGGTGTGTCATATTATTAGACCCATGGCAAAAATTACACAATTTCGGTGAAACCATTGCTACAATGACCATAAAACGGGATCTATGTGGAAAATATATTTTTTTATCAAATTTATTTGTAATTGTTGATTAAAAAAAGACATTTAGGCTTTATAAATTTTGTACATTAAGAAAAAAAACTAGATATACAAAGACGAAAAAAATTAATATTTTGTAGGGCCTCCTCTTGCAGCATTAGAGCTGCAATTCGGCGGGGCATGCTCTCTGCACAGCTTCTCACTATGTCTTGAAGGTGTGGGTTGTGATGCCAAACGTCTATAAGTTTTTCTATCAGCTGTTTTTTTGTTGTGATAGCAGATTTGCTGACTTCTCGCTTCATCAGCTCCCACACATTTTCAATAGGATTTATGTCTAAGGAATTCCCAGGCCAATCCAAAATATTTATATTTTTGTCTGCCAAAAACTTCGTAATTGTTTTTGCCTAATTGGATTCAGTTTTAAATGCTAGTTTTTCACGAAGAAAACAAATATTTGAGAAATTTTGTGCATGGGTCTAATAATATGGCACACCACTGTATTATGGCACTCGTCAACATGCCTGGCAAGCATGACGTTTCAATAGCAAAGACCTTCTAAATTGAAAAGGTTTATCTCCAGAAGTGGACGTCCACAGGCTGAAGAACAAGTATTATGGACATTCGATGGAGGATTCTTCTGTTACCTGAGGATACCTAAAGATTATGTCAAACGGATATCCAACAGAGTCAAGACAGAAGTAAAGATTTTTATGAAATTTCGGATAAATAATAGGATAGTCCTATCGCTAAGTATATCCTTCCCAATTTTTAGTGAAAAGGTAAAAAGATAAAAATGATAAAAACCAAATAAAGTTGTTTCTTGGAGCCAATCTAATGTATAATAATTGCATTGTCTACTCTGATATTATTTAAAAAGAAAAAGTTTTGAGAGTCGTCATTCATATTTTCTAGAGTAAACACCTCAAAAAAATATTCTATTCTTTGTCGGTTCCCTCTTGATGCTACAGGATTTTACTTAATTTACCCATCAATTCATGGTGTTACTACACATCGAGAACATCATGAAAGTTCTAAAAACTAACGTAAAAAAGAATAGATTAAAACTAGGACTTAGAAATTTAACACTCGGCTGGTAGACATAGGTGCCTTGTCGAAACTTTCTTTCTTTGCTAGCTCGGGAGGGGGGTAAGGGGCGGAGCAAAACTATGCTGAAAAAAATTGTATACTACTATACTACTAGCTCCCCAAATGCCGATGTTTTATTGTGCGAACAGCTTCTGTATGAGCCAGTCAAAATTTGGAAAAGGCACGAACGACCCATGTTTACCAGTTAAAGGTACCAAAAGTACAAGGTGAGTAAAGTACATTGGGTCCCAGAAATTGGAAAAAAGAAAGCGTTGCGCCTTTTGTGACGTCAATAAAGACAAAAAAATTAATATGTGTTGCGTTAAGTGCCATAAGCCTGTATGCGAAGAGCACAGGTACTCTACATGCCGTGATTGTTTATAATTTGGCCTTATAATTTTTGTATTTTCTTATTTTTGTATTTTTTCTTGTTTTTGGTAAAAATAGACAATGTCTATGATAATTTGTGTGAATAAAATTGAGTAAAAAATGAAATTATGTCTATTTTATTGTAAATAATACCTTTTTACGTACTTCGAAAAAACGCGATTTTCATGTTGAAAACTTAAGCATTTATTTAATTGGTACATATTTGCAATATTTTTTTCTTGAAAGTACTATTCTTAAGCTTTAATTTCCTTTTTGAAATTTTTAAAAATATTAATTTGATCAAAAGTTATGATTTTTTAAATAAAACAGTACATTTTCCACATTTTTATTTGTTTAAACAAATATATTGTTTAAACAAATTAATAAATCATCAATATAGCGATTGATCCTTATACTAGGATAGTTAAAGAAGCACCATGAATTTTTTCAGATTTTTTTTAGCACTTTCAAGTACTTTTTAAAGCGTCGGACGCGAAAGACCCATGTCTACCATATAAAGGTGCCAAAAAATAGTCTACCAGCCAAGTGTTAAATTAACTCAACCGTTTTATTAAGATTCATAAAGATATTAGTAGCACCGTAACAATGTCGCATATTTGATTTTAACACTTGTTACATTCCTTATTGCTTATTTATTATTTATTATTATATATTATCTCTCTCTTTCTCTTTTTAAAATTTGAATATACAGTTGAAAATTTTGTGTTTAATAAAAATATTCCTGCGGAAGGCAACGGAAAACTACCGCATTATTCTTTTCCAGGACAATCATGGATAATTGCTAACAATCGGATACGGTTACGGCACTAGAAGAAGAAAAATAAAAATATTAAATAAAAAATTAAAAAAAGAACTTAAGGAACAGCTTTTAGAAATTGAAAATGACAAGGGATAGTGATAGAGGATATTTGTAATAGAGGATAAGTGAATAAGTTCGATAAGTAATTCTCTTCAGTTTATTTCATATGTAGCATTCATTGATTTTTAATACAATACGTACGTAGTGCGTTTAATAATTCGCTATAAGTCAGCCATTAGAAGCACCTCGAACGAAGGGTGATTGCGAAGTGAGGTTTTTTTCATTATGACACCAAACATTTTTACACAGGATAAAATATCTCAATATATAGCATATGAATTTCAATCCTAAGCTTATTATTTATAAAAGGTCATCGCAATTAAATATAGTTTGATTTTTAATTTGATTTTTCATACATTGTTCAATTGGCGCAAAAATAAAATTTATTGTTAGTCTATATATATTAATAAAAAAAATAGTATTTCGCAATTTATAGATGAATTATTTTTTAACTGTGTACATGTCAGAACGATTTACGCAGATTGTAATGACAAGTTGAAAATCGCAAGGAAATAAAAGTAAAAAATGATAAAAACGCAAATCTGAAAAAATCACATTCGAAGAAGATCCGCTAATACTGCCCTTTGAGGCGCTTCGCATCGCTGAATTTTAACTCTGCCCTACACAATCCGAACACAATTAATCGGAGTGAGTAATACAATTTCGCAGTGACACGTCGCTTTACAGATCCCTACATGACTACGATCAACGCAAAAGAATCTCGAATGAATCGAAATAAGGAGAAAGGACGATGCAAGTCCACTATGTATCGCAAATGCACGAATGTAACATCTAACGAGGTTCGAGGACGAACTGTATTACCTTGTAACGAAGTTGTAATTTTGTACTTCTAATCACGCAGAATTGAACTCATAATTTCTTTGCGATATTTATAATAACACTCTCCCGACGTAAAAAGAAATCAAAGAAACAAAGTAAATTATTTTCACGAATAATTACATAAAAATGATCAATTGTTTCGCTTTTGGTATGAATGTAAATTCTAAACAAATATTTTAATGAAAAGCAATTTGTTTTATTAAAAATTTACAAAATCGAACACTTATACATTCGTAAAAACAAGATAGAATTGATGATTTGTGCAAAGAATAGTGTGGATTATTTAGAATATAATCTAACAAAAATTAAATTTGTATTTTATTTTTATAAAGTATTTACACGAATTGGTAACTAAATTATAATAAAAACTAAAATGAGAACCCGACGTGACCCACCACTGTCGTATTATTCCAACTTCGTGCTAGGACTTTTTGCAAAGCAAGCCTGATCGTGTGAGTGCTAATCGCTGCTGAATCGAAGACATATCTCTTTCGTGCATGCTGTTACTACGATAAAAGCAACGATAAAATGCTGCTGTCAGATAAGAGAAAGAATAATAGAGATATGGGTAGAGAATCAAAAATAGGAGATTAGAAGCAAAGTTATCAATATAAGTGGAGTTTCATGGACCAGTAATAAGATTAACAGAGTTCGCAAACATGAATTTAACACAAAAGAGATGCAGCCGCGATAGCGAAAGAAAACAGGCAAGTGTGTATCTCGGATTGCAACAAAAACAAATCAGTATCACCAACATTTTGATGACAAACCGCGAAAATGCACGCAACCGAAAAGAACGAAAAGAAAAAGATAAAAAGTAAGGTTTGTTGGAGCCGTCGACGAACCAGAAAACTAAAAACTAAGTGAGAATTTTCCACACGTGTACAGATTTTAGCAAAAAACATCACTCTACATCACTCTAAAAGTTTGACAAAGACGCAAAGTGTAAAGAAAAATGCAAAAAAGTGTTCTTCATTACAATGTTAATTTATATTATTAAATTAACTGTTTTAATCTCGATAAAGATTATTTAAAGGAAATTCGTCCTCGAACGTGAGTGTGAAAAAAGATATATATCTTTGGCACAATAAATATATGAATGTTAAGTTATCCGCCGTTGGCCAATGCCATGCGGTCGTCAAACTGGCCTCTCAATTCTCTCTTCTTCTCCTTTGATCACGGCACTTGAGATCTTTTATCATTCTTTCACGCTGATACGAAATGATCACATCGACCGAAATTAAAGAGATAAACATAGACAATTATATAATAATTAATGATATTAGACTTAGCACCTAATGGGGGGTTATTCGCAATTAACGGTTTTCGATTTTCTATTCGGGAATTTCGGTAAAGGGAAATAAAGTACAGAAATCCTCCCTGCTTGATCTAGGAAAACTAGAAAAATCGTCTCGCCAACTCACAGCGCGTTGAAGAAAGTCGGAGGATTTGAATAATTCAGGGTGCGTCGCACCGACGTTTGCTAAACGAGATCCAGAAAAGAGATGGAAGAAGAACTAAGAGAGAGACGAAGATATCCTTAATCGGAATTGGTTAATCTCTTGCTGCAGTGTCATTAATATTTACGGTCTTCAACTAACTTGTATTTATATTGCAGTACAATTTAGAATATATCAAGGGAGTCGCCGTGATGAATAACTGCTAATAGAAAGCTTCCTCGATGCAATTCACCCTGAAATTGAATTGAAATCACGAGACGCTTACGTATACCAGCTTGAACCTAGGCCTTACTCGTGCCTTTAACAACCGTATTTGACGTTTACCGGTAACCAGTCGCGGTTCACCATCGACATCGGCAATTATTAACGCTGCCCACATCGCATTAGTAATCGCTGATTGCTAAATTGAAAGTTCCTAACTAACTTCTGCTCGTGCAGAGGCTTACCTATTTTTTGATGCGACATTTCTTTGGACATTTCTAAAACAGGGAGATGAGACATTCGCTTTCGCGAATTACGTGTACCGAATATTACGAGACCCTCAAGTACACACTTTTTACAAGTACATGTATTTTTATATCGCAATTTTTATCTTCACAGTCATTATGTAAATATAATAAAGAATATACGAGTATACTGAATAACGCAAGCAATATAATAATTATATAATATCTTCCTTATACAATATATTATAATATAAATGACGTAATATATTAATTTTTTAATTATATGTAATTATTTAAATAATTAATTTATTAATTATCTTGGTCAAAATATAATTTCTTTTTCATTAAAATAATACCAATATATTTACCAAAAGTTAAACCGATTAAAACAAATTATTATATAATAGTCACAATAGGAAATTGATATGTCTAATAAGAACGTAGCGTTTTAAAAAATATATAGCTTGAGCTTTTAATTGTGCGACTTAAAGTTAAGATTTTTCATTGGAAATAACTATTCTCTTGGAGGAAGGGGGAAGGAATTAAATCCTTTACTTCTTTAATTCAGCTAAATTCTCAATTAGATTAAGTACAGAATCTAATGCCAGCAGGATGTACTTAAGGGTATCAACAAAATTCGATACAAGAGATATCTTGAAATAAATGAATTCATTTACATAAATTATTTTCGTTTAAAGCGTGCAACGATAATGAAACGATCGAAATAAAAGATTCATGTAACACGATGCGTTACATCTTTGGGGTGCTCGTATTTACAGGTTACCAGCCTAGTCTACGAATTCAATTCATAGCGACGCATACATGTGAAATATTGAATCACGGGTATATAGAACTACTCAAAAGCTCAGAAATCTTTGGTAACTTGACGGAATCGAGATTAAGATTGAATGTCTACTAGAATTTCTCTGTCTTTTTGACCAGGATTTACTTTTTATATTTTTGATTCGTAAAATGGAATCGTCTATACCATATTAACAAACAATAACAGTTAACGGTTAATATGATAACGTGTAACACGGTAACTATTACATGGTTAATATAGTATGGACATGTGTCCAAAGGATGGATGAGAAAAGACTCCCGAAGCAAGTAATGGAATGGGAGCCAATGGAAAGACGGAAAAGAGGGAAAAAGTGGAAGGAGGGTGTGACAAAAGCAATGAGTACCAGAAATTTGCCAGAAGACAATGGAGGGATAGAAGAGGGTAGAGTTTAGGAATCAGACAACGGCGAAAGACGTTTTACCGATAATAATTAAAAAAAAAAATGAGATTGTTCAATTTTATCTTTCGCAATAACGTGAAGCTTTTAAGTGGACATGCAGTCTAAAGATCTCGATAGGTTCTCTCAATACCACCAAATTCTATCTGGCAGCTCTATAAAATATCCTGTTTCTATCTTGAAATTTCGAAGAACTCGGCTGCAACTACGAGCAAAAATAAGCATCACATCGTGTGTCATCTTTCGATATAAAATTCGTTATATCTAATTAAGTATGTCATGGTTGACCGCAGTCTATCGTTACATCGAGTACGCGAATTTGCGTGTATTCGAGATTCGCGTAGCGATTTTGATAAGAGAGAAGTCCGTCGCTCGGTATTAACATTGCAAAGTTGCTTATCGTGCGAAGGGACACAAAAAAAGAGTTTCCTTCACATAGATTAGCTTAGTGCGAAACCGATCGTTCGACGAATCGATTTCGAAAGCGATTCGTCCATTCTACAGAGCGCTCGTGCAGACGTTACGTAGCGACAAAGCGACTTATTGTCGATTTGATAAAGAATCACTTCACGGAAACTCGTCGTATTCTAAGAAATTCTCGAACTAGTCAGAAATTCTAGAACTTTTCAGTACACTTTGTCTTCTAAAAGATAGTAGCGCTTTTTAGATACTGCTACCACTCCATTGTAGATTAACTCTAATCTCAGTGTAAATTTATCCATTTCTAGCTGAAGAATTAAAAAAAGATAAAAATACGTTTAACTGAAATTAGAGAAGGTTATCTATATTAGATAACTACTGGAAATTTGGTCGTGTGTTTTCCCCGCAGACGTGTGTCATCTGAAAACTATGTTGAGTTTTTTGTTCGTTTTGTATTTAGTAATTGAGTATCGCTATTAAATTTAAATCCTAATTTCGTTCAAAGTTTTGATTTTAATCCTTAACTAAGGGAAGGTGAAGGAGAATTCGAATAATATCCAAAAAATGTACTATTAAAAAATTTCTATATGACATTATTTAGAATGTTTAACTCAATTTAAAAATTCAGTTCTTTTCAAGAGTTTAATTATTTTGTTAAATTAATCGCTATTTTTAAATCAATTGTTCAAAAACTGACATATAATCAGTAAAACCATATAGTCAGATCATTAGTTAAGGATTGATTAATCAGCTCGCCAAATTGCCGACCTGCGAATGCTTCGTTTATGCTAAAACCGAAGCAGCCGAGCAAATTCTAGTCCTTATGATTCGAAGAAGAGAAAAGTCGGGCTCTTCATCTGTCTCTGTCTCGAAGCACATCCCGAGTGCACAGTCCGTTTTCGAGTTTCGAGTACATCCGTCGCTGTTACCTCGCTCGTGGCACACGTTCACCTCTTTCCCTCTCCCTGCACGGGAGGTGGGTAAATCCCGGACACTTTCGCCAGACAATTTCACGGATTAGATAGTCTGGCGCTAAGCAGGCACGTGGTTCGGCACGCTTGAGGATGTCTGCAGGGGTGAGCGTGTCTGATGAAACCTCAGCAGCTCGGACACAGTGACAGCGACACGTACAACCCCGCGACCTCCCTCCAGGACATCGCTGGCGCAACATACGAGATTCTGAAAAATCAGAAGTAGCACATAATGCGTCTTTAACACCTCTACTTTTTTATCTGTAGAAAAAAAGAAAGAAAAAAAGAAATCTAAAAGATAAAAGAAGTTGGATTCTTTAGATCTCTTTTAGTTTCTTTATGACTGACTTACGATAATATATTTTTAGATAATAATTTCGATTGCTTATCAACCCATCTGGTAAATCATCTGCGAGCCTTCGATAAATTTGTCCTTCATTGGAATGCAGAACAATCGCCAACTTTTAAAAAACTTCGAAATTATTGTTTAAGTATTCACTGGCGAAGTAGAGTTTGAATTTCCACCTTGGACCAAAATAATGGTGTTACTAGAACGTTTTTCAGGCACATACTATACGTTGCCAGGTATATACGTTGCCAAAATAAAGACGTTCACAGGATACAGGTTATTGCGATAAATATTATCACATGTCTCGGTAGTCGAATTGATCAGACCCAGACGGGTCGATAAGCAATCAAAATTATTGTTTAAGTATTCACTGGCAAAGTAGAGTTTGAATTTGTTTATATTTTTAGATATTATAACTATTAGGTGATAAACCTAATTCCTGTCGTTTCCCATCTTTACAATGGATTTGTTTTAAAGGGAAGATAAATGAATATCTAATCAAAGTAAAAAAATTTCTTTCATTTTCTACTACTTTTTCCCAATCTCCTGCAACAAGACCATTCCACGACGCGATAGTAGAACGCGGTATCTTTCGAAGCGATTCATTCATCCATAGACTTTTAAACTTCTTCGTAAGAATGGACTTCTTCATAAGAACTTCTGGAGAAGTATGTGTGCGTGATGCATTGACCTGAAGAGATGGAAATCCAAGTATGGAGAGTACGGGAAATTACAGGACTTCCCATTCAAGCTTTAAAAGTATCTGCTTCACGCTTTTTGCAACATGTGGTCGAACCATTCAAAATGACATTTTCTAACAACTCATGTGGTAGCCATATTCCTTCCGTTTGAATTTTTCCCATGACATGCAAGCGTTTTGAGACGGTCATTGGAATAACATTTAATGCTTTCGACAACTCTAAGAGCGTTTGAGTCGGATTCTCATCGAACAATTCTTGCAGCTCACCATCTTTAAATTTTTTCGATTGTCCGGAACGTTCTTTGTCTCTCACGTTTACAGGTTATTGCGATAAATATTATCACATGTCTCGGTGGTCGAATTGGTCGGACCCAGACGGATCGATAAGCAATCAAAATTATTGTTTAAGTATTCACTGGTGAAGTAGAGTTTGAATTTGTTTATATTTTTAGATATTATAACTATTAGGTGATAAACCTAATTCTTGCCGTCTTGCGGCTTCACAATGGATATGTTTCGAAGGAAAGATGAATGAATATCTAATCGAAAAAAATTTCTTTCATTTTCTACGACGCGATAGTAGAACGCGGTATCTTTCGAAGCGATTCATTCATCCATAGACTTTTGAACTTCTTCGTAAGAATGGAGAACTCTAAAAGCGTTTGAGCTGGATTGTCATCGAACAATTCTTGCAGCTCAACATCTTTAAATTTTTTCGGCTGTCCGGAACGTTCTTTGTCTCTCACGTGAAAATCACCGTTTCGAAAACGTTCAAACCAAACTCTACATGTTCTTTCCGATGGAGTTTCATCATCATACACTTCGGATAATAAGCGATGCGTTTCAGTTGCGATTTTCTTGAGGTCGAAGTAGTGAAGAAACACATGTCGGAAAAACAGCTTATCGCGGTCCATTTTCAATCGATTGGAAAATCTCTTTGGCGTCAAAAAATCTAACCTGTGAGGCTCACTTTAAGCAATGTCTAAATTACAAAAGACATGCGACTTCGCTATCAAAATTCACCAGCGTTGAAGCCCTTTAGTAGCAAGCGCGGCAGGAATTAAGTTTACTAATATATTATACTGGAGTGTAATAATGAGGTAATAATGAGAAGACGGTCGTCGTGGGGTTTTCCCGGAAAACTTAGGGGACTCTCGGGAAGTCCCACACAATTCTTCCCCCCCCCCCCCGAGGATCCCCCGCAAAAAAGATAATAACGAGAAATGTATTGTTTCTCTCGATTAATCATGCGTATGAATAAAAGGATATTATAAATAGGGTACCGCGAATCTTTTACCCCCCTTATAAAAATTTTTCACCGCTTTTACACCTCATATAGATCGTTTTTAGTCCGTTTTTAGCCCGTTTTATCATTTTTATGTCCGTTTCTTGCACCGTTTCAAGCACGCTTAGTCTGTTGCGAAAGAGCATGACGATTATACGCGAGTATGTGTATGAGTATTTTTGAGTGGATTGTCCGTTTTTAACACTCGTTTTTCAGTCGATGAGTGACAATACGTTAATACGTTCCTTTTTTACTGACAAAGATAAGGACAAGGTAAATTGTCCGTTTTCAATACTCAATTTTCCGTTGATGAGTAACAACACGTTAGTACGTTTCTTTTTTACTCACAAGAAAATATCCGCGGATTGTCTCTAAATTGAAGTACATTTATTCTACAAACTTAAAAATATGTCCACGAATTTTTATAATTTATATAAATGTTTTAAACTACTATAAATAAATGAACAATTATAATGATTGATTATTTGATTATTTTATTTCAAAAGCTGCGTTCCAATATTCATTGCAAATATTGAAAATCTATAGTTTACGTCACATACACTATAGATTTTCAGTACTTGCAATGAATATCGGAACGCAGCCAAAATGTGCTATGTGAGTATTTATGAGTGCTAAACGAGTATTTTTTGCTCATAGCTAAATGTACGTTTTTACACCTCAAATTTACACACAGTACGTATTTACCACTCAAAAATACTCATAAGAATACGTTATTACCACTCGGATATACTCGTACGCAATCCGTTTTAACCACTCATTTTTACGGAAAATTGCCCCTTTGCGCCCTAAAAACGGATCGTACTCATTGAATCAAATGTACGTTTTTTTACCACTCAAACTGACCGTTTTCGCGGGTCAAAAACGGGCCAAAAACGGTAAAAAATTTTTATAAGGGCCATGACCACGTATAAATCTCGAAGTATCTTATCAAACGATGAGTGATATCAGAAACTAGAGATAGTAAGACCTGATCTTTTATTCAAGCGGAAAACTTTAAATAATATGTGAATACATAAATGTATGAATCGAGAGAATATGATGAATCATTCATGAAATAGAGACAAAGGCGAGACTGGATAACGTCTCAGAACGCGTCTAAAAAAATGTAAGGTCGAACTCGATTAAGGAAACTAACTTTCTTTTCAAAGATACACAAAGCTTTTTGAGAAGGCTTATTGAAAAGAATGATAAAAATAATTATTAGTTTAAAGTGCATTAAATTTTAAAATAAAAATCATTTTGCGAAAATTTATGCAAAGACGTCGGATTTGCGAAAAATATAACGGAGTAAAGAAATGGGTATCGAGGTCGCGATTCTCCCCCGGTCATTCATATTCCATCAATGTGAGTAAGCGTACAAATTTAAGAAAAGGATATTTTATTATAAATAGTATAGTATTACAATCATTACGTTTTGTTACCCATACAATCAACATTACACAGTATATCTCAAAGGAGAAAAACAAAGTTGATGATCGTCCAAACGGCGAGACAACTTAAGAGATTCGATTCCTAGTCAATCGATTCGGCGAAAACCGAAAGAAATGCGATGATTGTCTCTTTGCATTACCGTCCCGCCGCTAGGACCGTTCTCTTTAATAACAAAATATCAGGGATGACGGACAAGTCTTATATAACGTATCGTTTAAATAAATTAAATATGAAAGACAGAAAAACTAAATATACTGTAAGACTTGCGAGATACGATATCTGTAGATCGTGCGTTTCATGTAAATTCGCGTGTTACATCGTGACTTAATCGTAATCGTAATCGTTGAACGGCGATGTTTCGAATCGAATAATTGCATTCATCGAGTTAAGCAGTTATTCGAGTTATTCGGCTAATAGATGTATTCTTTGAATAACGATAAATACGATTTTACTTAAAAATTCGATAGACTTTCGAATTATTATTGGATTGTTATTATTATTATTATTATTTATATAATACAGCAAGAGTAAACCTAAAATGGATTAATTCGAAAATAATCAGACATTAAATAATAATTATCAAACTCGATAATAATTACTTAAATTACCAAATAATAATTAATAATTTATTAAATTAACAACAATCCAATTTATATTTTGTATTATAAATGTAGATTTTAATTAAAAATTCTTCCAAATTTCTCCCTTAATATCGGGAAGCTTAAGAAGTCTGAGCGGACATATTTAAACAAAATTTAATTATTTACTTTAGAAAAATTTTCGCAAATACCTACTAATAATTTGATATATATGTATATATAAAATGATGAAAAATGTCCTTCCTCTTGTATTCAATACTGAACGTTAATAAACAATCACGATTTCCAACGAATGTGGTGGAAATTAAGCCCGACTCGATCGAAGTAACATAAATGCGTTGTGTGTATATACGCGTTTTTTCGAGATTGGCTGAGCGTTTTATTCCACGCAAAGATCAAGTTGATTGTACTGAGCTCGTCGATCCTGACCGCTTAGGCCACATATCTATTTAGAAAAAAATTATTGTCTTGAGCTCGATAAGCAGACACGATCGATCGTGCAAGTATGAAGCGTTTAAAAAGACACCGCGGAATAAATATAGATATGTATGTATATGAATAGACAAGAGAAGCTTTATAGAAGCTTACGGAAACAACAACGGACGAAAGTACACCAAGCACCAAGTGGATTTAACGAGCTAGCGAATAATTTAATTAACTTACATATGTTAACGTTAACGTAAAAAAAAGAAAAAAAACGAGAGAAAATCAGAACGATCAGAAACTAGCTTCAACGAACTATATATCTGTTTTTATATAATATATCTATCTTTCTCTCTTTCTATATGTATATATATATATATATATATATTTCTGCATATATAAGCTATCTCTCTTCGCATATTAAAAAAAAAATTATATAAGCTAAACGCAAACGGAATGATTTCGTTATTTTTCTCCCTCTTTAAGCATCTTTCTTTTCCCTTTCGTAAATGTTTTTAATAGCGATATAGCCTCTTGCGAAAGCGAAAGCTATTGGTAAAGTTTCATTCATTCAATGCTACAATCTACGAAATTGATTCTCGACTAGTACGACTGAATCGAATTAAAGTACAAAATGTTTACTTTTATACATGAAACGTTAGCTTGAATTTAATCTAACGATTGGTTTTTAACTGACCATTTTTAATAACTTTTGTAAAAGCTATTATAATATCGTCATTATAAAATCATTGTGCTGACCCATTTGTGAAGATATGAAGATTTAGCATCAAGCAATAACGTGGATCGTTTTGCTAAGCAACTGACGATATAAAGCACACCTAAATTCGAATCCAGTCTTAAGTTGAAAATATTATCTCAATACTTCGATATCTCGTTCAATTCTAATGAGAATAATACTGATTTGACGTGGCCGTCGCGACCATTCATATTCACGTCCCCGCGAAGGATCATTAGACACCCGTCGTAATGATCGATGATTAAACATAATGGAATATCCGAATGATGACTTGTCACTGTTCGACCGTTCGTTCGTTACTCCATAATGGACGATTCGCTCGATGGTAAGCGCGGAAGTTATTAGCAGACCGCCTAATTACGCGTTTAAGATTCGGAACGCCCGGAGATGATAATTTGTTCACTGACGTTGCAATTTAACTTACAGTCGACATAAACCTTTTGACATTCATAATCATTTTTTTTAAAGGTATGACTACAGATACTATCGTTATTACTTAAAAATAATATTGTACATGGAACTAATCGTTTGATGTACATTGTTATTTTTATGTACTAGAGCAATATGGATCGTTATTTTTTTTACAGATAAATGTAAACAGAAAAACAAACTTCTTTCTCTCTCGATAATTAGTAGTGTCCAATAAATAAATAAATGCAGTGATATTCAAGTGAATAACGCTAAGAAAAGAACTGTTCAAAAGATTAATTATAGATATGACAATATTTTGTATAAATAAATTATATGAAAGGCAAAAATAAACATATGAAGTGTAAATTAAAGAAGTGTGCCATAAAAGATATTTTTCCGAGCATTCCAATCTTTCTCCAAAAGAACAACTAGACAAGTGCTACACTAATAATGCCCATTTCCACCAATGTAGATTATCTCTAATCTTTACTTAAAACGGTTTTTTTAAACTTAAAACTAGAAAAAGATAAAGCGTAAGTTAAACCGAGATTAGAGCTGATTTCACATTGGTGGATAGGCATAAAATGACTATGTAAACTATGTGAACAGAAGCCACTCGAACAGAAGCGACGTCAATAAAGATTCAACATATGCATTTTACGTAAAAAAAATTCAAAATTTCAACTCAAAAATGCCAGCCACCTAAAGGTTAAGCGTTAAGTAAGGAGTTATATCGCTAAGTTGCAAATAAAATACACAAAAGCCGGCAAATTGCTATAATCGCAGGAAAAGAAAAGAAATGCGAGAGGAGAAAATAATCTGACTAGAACGGGGATAGTTCAACTTATAACTAACGATACTATTGTAGACTAGAAAGTGCAAACCCATTCAACTGCAAACGCGAAAATGTAACTTATGCGTACGCAGCCTGAAACCGTACATTTCCCGGCAAAATTGTAGACTAAATTCAAGTATTCGCAAGAAATCATGGAAGATACGGCTCGCTCTTGCAATACCTTAAAAAAATATATACTGGCATGCTACACATGTAGAATAATGTGTGTCGACTCGCGACGATACACGTATAAATACCGTATTATGCTTATGATAGTCTCTCTCGAGTAGGGTGGTCACCCGTTAAGGTCCACTTACGAAATACGTTACGAAAAGAACGTCTTTTTTTACGAAGAACTTTTCCAGCCTTTCTTTCTGAAAGTTCTAATTATTACAACGTTACTAGAACACTCGACTCAAACGTTATAATTCGTAACGATTCGTACCATTTCACATTAGGATCTTTCCAACGTTCTTAGATCTTGTCGGAAAATGAAGCAATGTCTTGTTCGATGGAAAGTGCTGAGAAATTTGGCACTGTTTTACGTACTGTGTGCGATTAGTGATCAGTTATCAAAATCATCTGAAGAGCTGTCTATCAGTAACTTGAATATGATGCAATATTGTATCTGTTTTCTTTCCGACAGAGATCTCGTCTTACAAATCTGAAGAGCGTTTTCTTAACATTATAATATACGTTATACACTTACTTATTATAGACGATATATGCCCTCTACGTTTCTATCGAGTTTTTATGAAAATAAATTGGCAGGTAGCAGGCACCGTGTCTGTACCTTCATATATCGTGGTCACTTTGATCTCGATTGGTTGCTTTTTCATTACTATTTTTGTAACTATTTCTAATGAAGAAATAACTATCCCAGAGTAAGTCGACAAAATTTTTGTGAGACATTAAAGTGCCGATATAATTTTTGTCATACAGTTTAAATTTCGATATAATTAGGAGCGGGCTAAATAATTACGCTCTAATAATTAATACAGATTTACAAGCTCGATCTTTATGTTTTATCGTTGTTTAATCGTGATGATGAAATCTTGGTGTAAAATATTTGTCATATTCTTATACTTCAAATTCCAAAATTTCTTATCTTTCTTCCAAAAGCATACATTGGAACCCGAGCAAATGATGTCGAGATCGAAGTAACGTCAGTCTAAAGTACAGTAGCATTTTTAGACAAAATTTGATAATAAATAAAGTATCGAAAAGTGCTCTATTTTATGTATTTTCTCTCAAAGTGAAAACATTAGTTCTTGTTCCGAGTAATCGATAAAGAAGACGAACAATTTACTTATGAAATTACAAATGAGGGAAACGATATCGCTTCTAACTTAACGGATATAAACGTCATCATATCATCTTTAAACGCTCCTTTGTTAAACTTTAGATTACAAAATAGAAAATCCTCGAACTGAAAGAGATTCCCTTAGCACCTTTTTGTGAATCTTGTAACACTCGCAGGCTACCTATCACAGACCCACCGATCCTGAAAGAGCCATAGGCAGTTCATTGGTCGAATCTTAAAAAAATATTGCCATCGAAGGCATAGTTATCCTTCCGCTCGCTCTTTCTTCTCTTCCTGAGGGACAATCGCAGACCCAAGCGTAGAGAATGATGTCGCAATACCAGTTAATTGGGATTCTGAGGCTTTCATCGTATAGAAGGCAATGAATACTTTCCGAGAATTCGAAAAGTCAAATATGGGATATATACGATTATTCTTGAACAAGTATTGCACATCAATTCTCGATTTCGACCATTATCCTTTTGTTTTCCTTTTTATCAAAATATCATTTCATCGGTCTAGCCGACGATAGCCGACTTGATTACAAGTGGCGATCATATAACTGGTTCATTCTGTAAGGTACGTTCACAGACAACTAAATGTGATATGCGAGCGCTTTTTACTTTGATTGCACTCTTTGATTTTACGTTAATTCGCAATAAGCTCGCGGAGAAAACTAACGAACACATAAGATAAAATAAAATTTCAGGGGACATTATCACCTGAACTTTCGTTGATATTCCCGCTTGCAATTGTCAATGGAGAATGAAAACTTTTTCAAAGAAAAAATACGGATACATACTTACTAATCGACTAAATATTTCAGCTGCCTATCAATATACTTAAAAATTATCTCTCTCTGAAAATTCCTCGCTAAGATTCTTCGTTTGCATTGTTTGAAGAATGCAAGCATAGCTCGAAAAAGCGGATAATCTTGTTAAAGCTACTATTGTGATGAATCGATTTTTGAAAGCTAAGTGCTTTACCCCGGGCGAGGACTTTCATATGCGACAAAAGATATGTTCTGATATTCCTTAACGCGTCTAGATACGCAGCGAACCATTCTTCAATGAATAAGCTCTTCGAAAGCTACTTCAAAAAATTACGGAATACTTCGATGTCGATGGTCCTGTAGTATTCTGTTATATAAACATTTAGACATTTAGGGTAGTCCGATTCATAGTGCGATCTTGTACTTAAGATCGCCTTAGTCTTAAGATTCCATTCAGTCAACAAAATGATGATACAGCGTAGTCTCGAGATCATACTTAAAACGATCTTGAATATAACTATAGATATCAGCATTAATTTCTCTTCTCAAAGAAGAAACATGCCATATATCTAACAAATAGTGCACACCTTTT
Source organism: Crematogaster levior (assembly GCA_901521435.1). NCBI lineage: Eukaryota > Metazoa > Arthropoda > Insecta > Hymenoptera > Formicidae > Crematogaster > Crematogaster levior. The sequence continues at coordinate 177,486 of CABEGB010000639.1, forward strand.
TTTCATTCAAAGGGATTTGTTGAACACCATTTGGGAATCGACATCGAAGTCGAGTCCGATTTACAACACGGCACTTTCTTCTAACAAATATAAGTACAAAGTAGAATTGATCAAAATAATCGAATATATAGCCCTAAAAATATCGAATTGCGAAACAAATGTTGAAAGTGTCGCGTGTATCGTTGCCTCAGCGAGAAAAAGATCCTCAAACTTGATACAGTTGTTACAAGCGAAATTGACGCAACGACGTTTGCGATAGTCAAGAAGAAGACCAGAGAATAGTCTGAGAATCGCCGTCTCCAAATACCGTGGTTTCTGACACTCTTTCTCCTCCCTTTCTTAATTCATCAGTCCTTCGCACACTAACGGCTTCCCGTTTTCAACACTGTCTGACTAATCGGGAATCGGGAAGAGATAGAGCAAAACCAGGGCAGATAGGAATGTAACAAAAAGCATCGCGGACAGAACGCGGTCTTGAATCGTACGGAGTGAATCTGCGGCCGGCTTTTCGATGCTACTCTCCTTCTCATCGCGAACAAAAAGAAGAGCGGTGACGAGACGCGCCAGAGCCTCCAGCCCGTACGCGTCCATGTAACCCACATCCATGATTGCGTCCGCGTCCAATAACACCTCCTGCAACACCAACAACGATACTACTCAGTCCCAGTTTCTACTTTAACTGCGAAAACATTTCTCACGTGGCCATAAAACGTATATCTTTATCCTCTCCGAGGAAAGCCCTACTTTTGTACCAAAAAAAGAAGCATTCCTCGGGGGATATGCGTTCTGTCTGCATGTTACACCCCACCCTATCACCGTGTGGTAGAAGAAAATCGTTTGCTTCCACGAAAGAACTTTTGATAGTGTTGATTTATTTCTCTTTAGTGAAGTTTGCTTTGCAACAATGATCGTTAAAATCAATTACGATCAATTTATCTCTTAATAATTTGTATCATAATGTGTATCAAAAGTTCCATCTAGAAAACAATCGAGGACTATTGAGAGGAATGGATAGGAAAAAGCAACAGTAATATTTTATGGATGATTGATGAAAAATTATTCGGATCGTTTATAAAATTTAGGATAGTTAGTGGACGTTAATCGATGAGATATTCGGACAATGGCAGGAAAGGTGAGAGCCCGAAGTATGATTATTCCCTGAAGAAGCAACACAAAAGCGAAATGGAATCTAGGCACATGCAACTAAAGCTTCTTCGCTCATTCATTTTTCTTTTCTCCTGGTTTTATATTTTTATATGTCCGTATATCTTCTTCTTAAAATCGGTTTGCAACTCGATCAAAATGAGATGAAAATCGGGGACTGACTAGTAGTCGTTGAAAGTGTCATCGAGAAGTGACGGCTAGATTGCCGAAGCGTTAGTCACGATGTACACAGACGTTCAATTATGGATAATGTGCGAAAAATTTTTCTGTCCGACTGTTCACCAAGGTTCGATAGATCTAAGAACGACGCTCGATGAAAGTATCACCATTGTGCTTCATAAAGAATAAGTTTTACACTAAATAAAACCCAATTTTATACGCTACTCTTCAATGAAACACGCATGATCGATCATATAGCAGAATTACTACCATGATTCTCTTGCCACATCACCATTTGTTAAAGAAAAAACAGAAACATCGGATTAATTTGTTCGATGAAAGTATCCACCGTATCAACATGTTCCATGATGTTGTACACTAATGACAACAGTGTGTCTCATGCATGTATAGTACACCCTAAGCGAAAGAAAAGCACAAACTTCTTCGAAACTAATTAATAATATGACTAATTAATGATGTTCCTTACCTCATCAACGCCAATCTTTCGACACGCCTCGAGGAAGTTGTCAACGTTACGCCTACATCGTGCCATTGTTAGTTTAGGCTACAAAAAATGTTGAGATTAATCTATGTGACATAAAATATATTACGAAATGTCGAAAAAATACTCACTACAGCGGGAGAAGGAACGTGTATACTAGCAACTGATCGCGGTCTAACGTGGTTCGCCAGATGACAGAGAACAACACCATCAGTTAATGCCGGTGCCAAGTCTTCCGGCAATGCCATCTTTAATCTCGTCTCTATGTGCTGTATAATATAAATATATTCTTGATTATACTGCATATAGATATACAATTAGAGTTACTTTTCATTATAATGGCTTACACTTCGTAGTTGTTCGATGAGATCAGCCTCTTCTTTGGCACGTTCAAACTCTCTCCTCATAGTAAAAGAATACTTCTCAGGCACGTTACTATTCCATGTGACTGATCGCGGGGATTTCGGACTGCCGCCGTTTCTGCTTGGACTCTTGTTACCTAATAAACATACGCATACTATGAGCATATTGTGTGATCAAAGTCCTTTCTTGCTGCATGAAATGTATAAGAGAAATTTTTTAGAAAATGCAAAATTGCTCTTATACATCAATTGCGAGTTTATTTACAAGTAAATTCATAATCTCCACTTTGTTTAGTTTAAATAATTACCTTCAACGTAACCAACCGCGGTTTTCACCAGTCTAGGCGCGTGCGCTGGACTTGTGTTTGTGGATAGGATACTACTCGAAGTTTTAATGGGCGAGCTAGGTTTTTTATAAGGTTGCTCGAGATATTTTCCGTTTTTATTGTTGTACTCGCTGGTGCTACCGTTGATGATCGGTGTATTTTGGTAGTTTATTCGCGATGGGGTAACTTTCTGCACTGGCCTCTTCAATGCATTGTCCTCATTAAATATTTGCTTGCCAGTCAGAGCAATAGTTTCTTTATTGTTGCTCGTGTCAGTTTCGTTTTGCGTCTCGTTGCCTGGAGGCGTCACTTGCTCACGAGGTCTATACACGCTCAAACCTTCGTTAGCCCTCTGCTGCTTCAAAGCTTCTTTGTACTCCCTAAGAATAAAATAGCTTATAATGTGTACGCTGTCATAATCTGCACATGATAGCTTTCACGAATGTTATCTGATGATCCTTACGAGTATGAATGATCAAAGCAAGACAACTATATATAAAATACCGAAAGCATTATTATAATCCCACGACGTATTAATCCTCTAATTAGCGATATGCTTTAGAATAAAAATAAAAAACAATTTCCAATTATTTTTATTAAAATGGCTAGTTTCTAGTTTCTCAAAAGGACAATCATATCCTAATTTATATATATCTACATATAAATAGCATATGTACATTTTCTTAAACATTAACAGCAATTATAAATATCCAGTCTCCATATCAATTATAAATATCCAGGACACTGGAGAGGATTAGTACGGCAAGATCATTCGTAGTTGCTCAACGTATATTATAATACGTCACAGTATTACCAGGCGCGCCTACCAGATGTATGGATGAGTAAATGAGTAATGCAAACATAATATAAACTCGGACGGACAGAGGCTTTTGTTGATATGGTCCAAAGCGAAATTACCTGTACGTCTGTATGTGATTGAACGGCCTCTTATCGTCGCCGTTCACCATAGTGGAACTCATTGCAGTTTGAAGCGGGTGTACCGATTGCTGTGTGGACGATATCTGCTGCGACTGATTCGTCAAATGCGTGGACTCCAAATGGCTGTAAAAAGGGATTGCCAGCCACGATAATGCACATGCACGCATGCAAGTATACATAAGTATATATATAAACTACCGTGACAATTCGTATCACAATATCAATGGCAAACATTGAGGGATTTTGTTTCGAGGGAAAGCACGCGGATCGAGTAATTAATCCACTAATCACCGTGTAGTGAGAGACTTCACTCACCCTGGTGGTGTAATCGATGTGTGATGAAGGCCAGAGATCATCGGTCTTCTAATGTCTGCCCCATTTTCCGAGGTGCTCCTCTCTAATCTCCGCTTTTCCAGTTGATCGTGCAATATCATCGCCTACAAGAGATTTCACATGAGAGCGTAGACTATAATTTTTGTAATTATAATATCTTCGTAAAAGATATCTTAACAGAAAGTTTTTAAATTTAACATTAATTTAATTCCTTTTAAATTTTAATTTTTTTTTAATTTAACTTTAATTTTACTCTTTTTAAATTTTAAAAATATCTATCTCTGGATAAGAATTAATATTCTCAATTAGCTCTTAACTAGCATTATATTCTGCCAGAATTACATTTTATCAGTCATTTTAATTATAGATTTCGAATTCTTATTAAAGAAAAATCTTCGATACATAAAAGAAATAGAAAAACATAGTAAAGTATGAACAAGCATATAATTTCGCAATGCATTAAATACACAAATGTTATTATCGATGCAGCATGCATCCGTAACTTTAAAACGTTTCGTTAACGTGACGTTTTATTAGGTCAAGGCTTTATAACGAGATTTGAGCGACAGCCAACAACGGCTGATCAAGACAACTATCATTACCGTAGCGCGACTTGAGATCTATTTGATAGCTAAATATAGTGACTATGTCATCCTTTAAATTCCGTAGTACAGTCTGTTACTAAACACTTATATATATATTTCAAATAGAAATCTAAATAGTACGATAAACTCTTGATAACAATATCATTTCTTAATCAATTATCAGTGCTGTATTATACTTCTATCTCTTATAATCTGATTTTGGATTATCATGAATAATTTAATTGAAATATTACCTTGAAAAATTATATACTATCTAGTCCTAAATTATTGTTATGAATTGTGATGAAATAGAATCGATAAATATGGCAATTGATATTTTTATTGTAGAGTATAAGAGAAGAGATTGAAAAATTATTCTTATACTCGAAAAAGTATATTCTTATTGATATAATAAGCATTATTAATAAAATATAAAAATGTGTACTACAACATTTTTCATAATTAAATTTTTTTTTTTAATAATCAGAATCACTATCTGGTTTTTGCAAAAATTTATGTATTAGTCTACCTTGCCCAACTCATCCTCCAGGGACGTGTGTTCCCCTGGTGAAATCGTGCTGGGTGTCGATGTGCCGCTACAAGATCCGTTTACGCCTACCTCATGTGGTAGCGTTATCGAGAGCGGAGAGCATTCCTGCCGCCACAAACTACGAACTTCGCCGTCATGTACCTGCATGCAAACGGTGGCCAAGGAGGCATGTAAAATTGTGAATTGTGCATTTTGCGCACTAATAGAATTTTATTCGTGCTTTGTACAATGATTTTGATTAAAAATCAAATGCGAAATCGCTCGCCTTTCTCTCTTTTTGTACAATAATATACAAAGATTGTAAAAAATTTACAAAAAGATGTATATTATAATAATTTTCCTACAACAGTACTAAGAGGTCATATGAATAAAGAAACTAAAAACTTTTAAAACAGAAGCGTTAGGAAAGCATTTGTTCTAAAGCAAAATACGAAGTAAAAGTATGTCCCACAGTATGCTATCGATGTTATAAAATATTTTAGTAGACACATTTAATAATCTAGTCTTCTATTCCTTTTTATTCACGCAAATAAATATATTAACTACGTATGCTACAATGTCCTCATTCATGCCTTCCAGCATTTTCTTCATTAAAAGAAGCAAAGGTATTTGTTCCGCTTCAACACTGTGTGTAATCTAATATGTTTATATTTATTTATATTTATTATCTTTCAAAGTTTCCTTCAAAAAAAACAAAAGCGTTTGTGCTTCGGTTTATTCATATGACCGATTATCCGCACTAGATGTTCAGATCAAAGGTCCACAGGCGATTCGACAGTAGACTCGAATAGCTTCGCGAAGAAACAGCTGTAGAGCATGTGCAAGATGTAGTAATAGCGGAAAGGCCACGAAGATGTAGTAATAGCGGAAAGGCCACGAGAGCGACGGTGAAACTAACCGCGCTGTGGATTTCCTGGGACCAACGTTTGTCGACGCCGTCACTGGTGCTGTACCCGCTGTCAACGTTGTGTCGCCGGTGCGATCTCGTATCCAACGTCGCATGACCCCTCGCGTCCAGAGGTGCTCGTCGTGTTCGACCACCTCTGGCCCTCTCGTGTTTGGCTGCCTGCCTCTCCAAGTACTTGAAAATGTGCGTTCGCCCGCGAATGCATAGCTGAAATCGACAGTGAGAACAATTATGAAATAGGTTCTCAACGGAAAAAAAGACGTATTTCGTATTCCCTTCGTTTCGTTGTTTCCCGACGATATATTAAATGATATTGAATGTTATCGAGCAGCGAGGTATTGATTCAAATAATAAATTCAAATAAAATACGAAGCGAAAGGCATCGGTTTCGCAATTAATTCCGTGGGTAGACTGTAACTGAGAGAAACGACGGAAAGTTTAATAGCTGAAGTAATATCACGTAAGGTTTTATTTTTAAAAAATCCGTCGAGGGAAGAGCGTAGGAGGATGGTGTCGCAGAAAGAAGATTGAAGTGCTTGAGCGAAAACGAACGAATCATCAATGCTAATGCTCACCGAAGCAGGCGGCGAGGTCAGTGGATTGTCGGACAGTCTGAAATCCACTAAGGTCTTCATCTTCCTCATCTCGTTTGGAAGCACAGATATTCGATTGCCACTAATATCCAGCTTCACGAGCCTCAGGTACGTCAGTTCTACATAAAAAACGCGATTTAAGAACTTAATTTCTCATATTCGATCAATAAGTACTGAAAAACTCAACTTTTCAAGAAAAATGTAAAATTTCTTCTAAATCTCTTTTCAATTAAAAAATCAATTTTGAAGAAATGAAGTAAAAAATACTATCTATTTAGAATTTATTTATAAAGATTACCTCTTTCGGTAGCGAACGCTATATATATAAAAAACCTGTACTAAAGCTGAGATTTATTGAGAGTTAGTTTTAAATTTCAAATAGATTTTTAACAAGATTTTTTATTCATTTTTCCGAATAGATTGATACGATTATTTCTTAATCGTGATTAACGCAGTGAATTTATTCAAGAGTGATAAATATCTGCCATATGTATTACGATCACGTATTAAAAAGGTGGGCCTACCTATAGGCAGGTGCACCAGCAAGTTGCTCCTCAGGTCTAGAGACCGGAGTCGCGCAAGGTCGCCCATTCGAGGTGGAAGACTCGTGATTTCGTTGCAACCTGCGTCCAGTTCTGCCAATGCTGTCATCCTGCCCAGCTCGTCTGGCAGAGATGCTAATCTGTTGTGTGCGACTAGCAAGGTCTGAAGGGGTAGCCTGCATATCTCTCGAGGTAGCGATGTCAATTGGTTTCGACTGCGGATCAGGATATTGTCTTCTTTAAATAAATTCATTGGACCTCTCACTAGAGCTACATCCATTGTGGGTTGGAACTTCTCAAATGGATAATCGATTACTATACAAACATCAATTACTTAATTTTAATTTTTAATAAATTATTGTAACAAATGTTAAGAACAATTTGTAGAATATCTCAGAATAGGATATTATCACGTTTTTAAATAGACTATTAAAAACTGTTCGAAATACAACTCTTCCGTTGAAACTCCTTTCTTTAAATTGAAGAATTACTCATTTGATAATTACGTGAGTATATTCAATAATTAATTATATAATTATATGTAGTTATCAATTTTATTATCTCAACAATTCTTAAAGTATTTAAGAGTTTTAACTGTGCTACGTGTGATATTAACGGGAGCTTATCGGCGCTATTACGCCATATCTTACAGGATGCTTACGATACTGTCGTGAAATATGTGTATGTCCAATGTATGTGTCACGTAGGATTTATATACCAACCTAAGATCGAGGTAGTTCAGGGATTGAAGCATTACGACGGTTTCCGGGATTATTCTTATGGCATTATGATAAAGATGCAGCTTTTCGAGGAATGGGAATTCCGTGACTTCCTCCGGTAACTCACTGAAACGATTCTTCGAAAGGTCTGTAACAAAAGCAGATATTCATCTTTATGATGTTCTAGACGATAAAGACACGATGGTCGCGCCATTTCCGCTATAAAAGAAGAAACGTAATTTCAAGAAGCGTCGCGTGATTTCAACAGGAAAGTGGAACGTGTTATAAATACTTAAAAAAAGGGAAAAAATAAATCTCGCGCTGCTAAAAACTGATTTGCAATTTAAGAGACAGAGAGTTGTCACTCGACATCAAAGTTCTGCATTCTCATTAAAACAGTTCATTGCATCACAAAAGCATCGCGCAAGCAATAAACGGCGTTTCTAAACGACGATTGGTCGATAAAACTCGTTTAGGAACGGTATTATCGAACTGTCTTAATAAGGCACACCGATGTCTCCCATGGCAACAGCTGTGTACCTCGGTTAGGGTGATCTTAGGGTGTTGCTGGGGGTTGTTATGAATGGGGCGCGACGGTCACGTGCGCGCACAGGCTCGAAACGCAGAAAAAAGACAAGGATAGCTCAGCTGCTCTCGGTTTCCTTCTTTCTGATCAATAATAGTCGTCCTCGAAGTTCTACGAACACGTTCGCGAAGGATGCCAATTCGCATGTCGAATGCTTCCGAAATAACTTCTTTTAATGCGGCCAGTACATATGAAAACGTCGCAAGCACATTTAAAATTAGGTACTTAATTACGTGAGATGTTGCAAAATTGATATTTTAGATTACTTAGTAAATATGTATACAATTGTCTTTCTGTCTATGTGTTAAACTCTTGAGTACAAACTATTAAATTTAATTTTCCCTTAGTTTTAAATATATTCTGTCAAGTATGCATATTTTTAATCAATGATTATTATTACGAGACTCCTGCATGTACTTGACATTTAAGTCACTTGGAGTGTCGATCATAATAGTCAAGACCTTCTGATAATGCAAAAGCCTTGATCTTAATTAATACAAGACGTCAACAGAATAATTAAGACGGCACAACAGACAATGTTTCATAAAGACATTTAGTAACATATAATGTTGCACGTATCTTTCTTCTTTTCTCTAAAGTATACTGGATAGATTAATTTGCAGAGATGTTCCAAATATCCGAGCCTGTAAAGAGGAAATTAGATTCCGAATTCGTCGAACGATCAACGGAAATTGATAGTCGTTGCGTGCGAAGGAAACGCGATTTCCTCTAAATTCAGGTCTAGACCTGTCGTATCACCATATTGTATTATAATCGCTTCTCCCCCTCTCTCTCTCTCTCTATTTATCTATCTATCACGCCTCTATGATACGGTGATACGAGAGTCAAGTCTGGACCGGTTTTACGGAATTGAAAGCAAAGTTCAGCAATTTAATCAATTCAATCATCATTCTTTTCCAACGAAATAAACAAAATCTCTTCGCATAAATTTTATTACAATTCGTGAATTACATTTATAAGTATTAATACAAATAATAATTATTTGTGCAATTATAAAAATTATATAAAATAAAATTGTAAAGACATTTAATAATTAAATTTAATAATTAAATTTAATAATTTAATACATTTAATAATTAAGACATTTAATAATTAACATTTAATGATTATCGAATATAATTGTAACAATATGTTATAACGATATAAATCGATAGTATTGTATTCATTTATTTCCAACTTTTTTCTCTCGTTGATACATAATTACTGGAATCGCAGATTGCAGTAACTCAATCTCGCGAATTGCGCTCGTAACTCACCATAGCATAAGACATAATTCGTCTTCATTCATCGAAAAATGTGGTCATTTACGCAATTACAACCCGAGGGTGTGCCTTACAGGCGTAACTTCATTAATCAATCTCAATTCTTACATGTTACGCGAACTAGGCGTTAAAACAGGAGCATTTCGAATAGGGAGAAATTAAATTGAAACATGAATAAGGAATGCCTTTCATCGAGGCAAAGTATTTTTTACTCTCTCTAACTTTTACTCTCAATGCTGCACACAATCAATAATTAATAGTTTGCTAAAGTACCTGCACAATTGAACTGTTAGATACAATATTAAATAATTCAAAGAATAGATAATTATTACGTAAAAATGGATGATGCATTACCTTGGGAATTTATTACTGTAAAGACTTTTTTTCGATAATTACATAGATAATAACTGATAAAATTTCGACTAAAAAAGCATTTTTAAAAAGATTTATTGAATCAAATATCGATATGCTTCGACACAAGGTGTCGAAGCATCCTTTGTCTACATAATTTAAGTCTGGTCATTTCTAAGTCTGGTAAAGTACGGTCGATGTCCATGGCGCAAGGGCGTCGGCCTGTCTGACGAAGACGGGGTTGGAACTCCTTGCCAACCCCCAAACAACTCCCACGCAATATTGGTTTCTCTCTCAAACACCGTCTCTTTGTGCAAAGTGACAAAATTCTGTAGCGAACAGTCGCGTTGCCGACATGATGTGGCCTTCTGTTATAGAATTCGTTCCAATAATTTATGGTGTGTCATCAAATCAATCTAATTCATAGATTTAGAGATGTATAATGTTACTGGCGGAAGACTTTTCCTTTTGTTCCCCCTTTCGCGAGACATAAAATTGTATTAGTGAACGCATGGGAGGCAACACCAAAGAACGACTCTCGTTTCTGATGAATACGTTCGTTAGTGCGCCAGAAGTCGGCGAAAAAATTGTTTCTATTGTATTTTTCTATTGTATATTTCAAGTAATAAGGTGGAAAGATTTACTTACATTTTATAAAAATATCAAATTAATTATATTTTAATTATAAATACTACATTTAATTATAAAATTGTGCATTTTACAAGAATGTATAAAATGTATAAATTTGTCTTTATTTCTTCAAGATTAAAGAATATATTTTTTTTCTCAAAGAAAAAATATTTTCTTTGTTATTATTTTATTTTTCGAGATATTTGAAATATATTATTTTTTTATTTAACATGTATGGTTACGTTTAAAATAACGTGGAACTAAGATAAGTATAATACAGTATTAATAGTAATTAAAATCTTGTTATGGATAAACTATCTAAATTATAATTATAATTATTACAAAATTATTAAATTATAATTATGTTATGATTTTTATTCTCATGCGATTTATATGAAAAAGATAAAAAGATTTTATCTTTTGTATGCCACATTATCGATCAGCATAGAAATTAGTTATACCGATTTCAAATTTAGGGAAATTTATTTATTTGGCCGATAAAAATCAGCAAAATCACGCGTGCGAAAGACTCTCTGTAAGACTCTATCTCTACAAATATATCTACACTTCCGTTTCTAACGGTCAGACGGATACGATAAATATCACAGTCATGTCCTTCGCGGTGGTTGTACAGCATGTTTCAGAAAGGGTCGATGCACTAGAACATTTCAAGGACCAAGGTCGAGGTCCTACCGTTGAGGATCGATACGCAATTGCGTGACGCGCACACAGTGACATTATTTACTGCTAAAGGGCGTGGCAATTTTATGAACCTATACGAATTTTGCTATATTCCAGATTTACCTTATCTAAGATAAAGACATTAGTGAATGATCAATAAGAAATATTGCTAAACTATTTGTTCTTGCTAAATGAGAATGTTATTTTTATTTAGAACATTAATTAAGATCTAATTTTTTACAAATATCACTATAATTGTAAAAGCTGTAAAATTGCACTACACTCATTTCAATCGAAATGTCGATTTAAAAGTTGTAATACAATATATTGATTTATTGATCATTGATTTTAAAAAATCAATATTGATTTTTAAAATAACTCCGAATATTTGGTTAAGAAAAATTTGTAGTACAGATTCAAAAAATGGAATTACTTGATTAATGCTGGATGAGAATCGTGAATTATTAAGACAGAAAAAAGTTTTACGTTAAAATAATGTAAATCAGATGTAAACGTGTCAAGTTGCAAAGTCAGTGGAAGAGGATTTGCTTATCTGCCGGAACTCCACGTAAAAAGAGACTAGACTTTAGCGGGAAACGAAATTACGGAAAATATCTGCTTCTCTCTCGTAATTTCCACTTTGATTTCCACTGAAGCACACGAGGCCATCGGCCTGGATAAATGTCTGGTTAGGTGAGACAGTCGCTCTTTGACGTTCGTCTGGCGGCGGCTCTGCCCACCGTTTCTTTCTCTTGTTCAGGTTTCCATCTAAGTGCGCGACCACGAGAAACGTGCGTTCTCGTAACAAGTAGCCTTGAAGGCCGAGTCCGGTCATTTCCTCGAATCTTAACTAGTCGGCTTTGTTGTGCTACGGTGCAACGAATAAATCATTACTTGCGGAGTGATAAAAATCCGAAAGAACCATGTATCAAAATTAATTAAAGAAATAAAGAAGAGATATATGTTCATTTCAATGAAACTCACAGGATAAAAATGAAATATTATCTCATTAAAAATTATGTTACAACAAAAGAAAACAGAATATCCAGAAAAAATGATATTGTATTAACAGCATTAGACCTAATTGAAAATAATCTTATTAATTCAGGAACAGTATTAAAACAAATCAATAACAAATACTTATTTTGTTGTTGAAATAAGAATATGATATACAAGTGTATTTTTCTTAGCCAACGCAGAATTAATATATTTTGTAATCAACGAATTTTATAATTGAATTACAGTTATACTGATGAAACTACCCAAATTTATTCGTAGTATATGAGATAGATATGTGTATACGAAATATAAAATTTAGATTCAATTACAAATATGTATCCAGATTATATGATTAGAATTCATCAGGCTAGGGAGTGATGTAGACCGCGTATATCTCCCCGGGGCAAAATAGACTGCTCAAAGGCATTACTGAATGGATAAAGGAGTTTGTCTAGGCAGAGAGAGCCGGTTTATGCCGCGTCCCTATAACCAAGGATATGATGACGCAGAGCTAGATGACAGACGTGAAGCAACTCTTTTAAATACTTGTAAAAGGAACTGTGAGTTACAATGATAAAACTCAAAGCACCTTGCGCCATTGTCGCAGAGAAACAATTTACTTTTTAAAAAGTTATATTTCTTTACATTTGCTCAATTCTTGCATATATCAGTGAAATAATATATTCATATTTCTTATAAAATAGGAATTGTAGGATTCTATAGACATTGTTTGCTAAAAATAAAAATTCAATATCTCTTTACTTTATATGTGTTCCACTCAAGAAGAAAATTTGGAGAACTGATAATATAATCTATTATATCTAGAGAACTGATAATGTTATCTATCATGTATACATATGTATGTATAATCTAACATTACATACAAAGCGTTGCTCACCGTAATTTCAACAATAAAATTATTTTTTTTAAGTTGTAATGTATTTAAAAGTACATTTAAGGAAGTGTCATAGTAATGTATTCCCCTTATAAAAATTTTTCACCGTTTTTGGCCTGTTTTTGAAACCGCGAAAACGGTCAGTTTGAGTGGTAAAAACGTACATTTAATTCAATGAGTACGATCCGTTTTTAGGGCGCAAAGGGGCAATTTTCCGTAAAAATGAGTGGTTAAAACGGATTGCGTACGAGTATATCCGAGTGGTAATAACGTATTCTTATGAGTATTTTTGAGTGGTAAATACGTGCTGTGTGTAAATTTGAGGTGTAAAAACGTACATTTAGCTACGAGCAAAAAATACTCGTTTAGCACTCATAAATACTCACATAGCACATTTTGGCTGCGTTTCGATATTCACTGCAAGTACTGAAAATCTATAGTGTATGTGACGTAAACTATAGATTTTCAATATTTGCAATAAATATTGGAACGCAGCTTTTGAAATAAAATAATCAAATAATCAATCATTATAATTGTTCATTTATTTATAGTAGTTTAAAACATTTATATAAATTTATATAAATTATAAAAATTCGTGGACATATTTTTAAGTTTGTAGAATAAATGTACTTCAATTTAGAGACAATCCGCGGATATTTTCTTGTGAGTAAAAAAGAAACGTACTAACGTGTTGTTACTCATCAACGGAAAATTGAGTATTGAAAACGGACAACCTACTTCGTCCTCATCTTTGTGAGTAAAAAAGGAACGTATTAACGTATTGTCACTCATCGACTGAAAAACGAGTGTTAAAAACGGACAATCCACTCAAAAATACTCATACACATACTCGCGTATACTCGTCATGCTCTTTCTCAATAGACTAAGCGTACTTGAGAGTGCAAGAAACGGACATAAAAATGATAAAACGGACTAAAAACGGGCTAAAAACGGGCTAAAAACGACCTATATGAGGTGTAAAAGCGGTGAAAAATTTTTATAAGGGTCATGTATTCAACAAAATAAGAAAAAATATGTAAGATATAAAATTGCTATCTCTTTTCTCATGGAGAATATTATGTTATAATACTTAATTATGTATTTTAACCAACATAGAATTCTACTTTATAATTGAATATAATTGAAAGAATATAAAATATAAAATATATTAGTTTATTATTCGCGTAATATATCGCCGCATTTACACGAGTTCGTATTTATCTCGCATTTGAGCATGGATATAAACCCCGATGTGTACGAAGAACGAATTCCTTCGGTTTCTGGGTGTGTCGCGAGCGAATCGTTCGTTCAAGCGAAAAAGTCGCGTCTCCGTGACACGTCGTTGTCGACCATGAGTTGAACAGGTGAAATTGACTTCTCGTTAATTGGAACGCGTCACGCACGTCGGGAATTTCTTTTCCGATGTAGGAAAATACGAACTTCGAAGAGGCACGGAAATTGACTTTATTGATCGCTCGGTATTATCGAAGATGTTATTGTGTAATACCCGTCTAAAAATAGATGGAACGTAGCGACAGCTTGTTTTAGAACACGTAGAGGTAAAACATAGATAAAAAAAAAGCACGACGTATCCTCAGATTTTATATACGGTGTCACGCGCAGCACATTTCCGGTCGGAAGAAATTTTTGTTTTACATTCGACGTTCTTTTGTTTTATTTGAGAATTTCGGGATTTCTCTTGGCAACATCAACGCAACAACGTTGGCTAACACTAGAATGTATTTCTGTCGAATGACGGACCTTGTTTGCGATGATGCAGTAACGTAACATAATATCGATTCTACGTCGTTTTGCTCGTTGCGATCAATCGGTGATAAGTAATCGGTATTACGCCAGCAATAACTATATCCGACGCTGTAATCATCGCATTAGTTCCTCTGAAGCTGTACTTTGCATAAACGAGCTAATGTAATAAATACTCGCACACGCAATATGAAAAGACTCCAGCAAGAGAAGAGAAAAAAAAGGTGATTTCAACTGTTTATCGATCCGCCTGGCAAATCATCTGCGTACTACCGACTAGATTTGTCGTTCATTAGAATGCAGAAAAATCATCAACTTTAAAATCGATATCAATTTCAATTTTTGACCCTAAATTAGATGAAGAATTATATGACACCCGCACGGAATGAGGAGGTTCCAGGTTCGAATCCTGGCTGAGTAATATTTTTCGCAATAAATTCTTCATCTAATTTAGGGTCAAACATTAAAATCGATTTTAAAGTTGGCGATTTTTCTGTATTCCAATGAGCGACAAATCTAGTCGGTAGTACGCAGATGATTTGCCAGGCGGATAAACAGTTGAAATTTGTTTATTAATGTTATTTCAATATTCACTGGCAAAAAATTTGAATTTGAATAAAAAGTGGACGAACATTTCCACTGTGATTTTCTATGTGCCATGTATCCGTATGTCTTTTTTCATTGTACTTGCAGCAGCAGAAAGTGTGGAAAGGAGTCAATCGCTCGTGCACGCTCAAGAAGAAGTGCGACTTTACGTCGTTAAGTTATTCCGGGGATACACAGGGCCGTAAGAGTTCACATAAGGGCCGCCTCAAAACAGAGGGCGATCGATAACAGCCCCATGGTGGTAAATATTGCTCATGGGGCTGCCGCAGTCAAGTACGCAAGGTGCTCCGCGCGCACGTTACTCACTCCGGCATGCATTCGCGCTACCAAACAAAGTGAAATATTCACGCTCTTATCAGTGTGAAATTTGACCGAGTTACCTCTGCGGAAAGCTGGCCGGAAACTATGTGCAAAATGCATCGTATGAAAATGCATCTGTTACAGTGAAAACTGTTTGCACGGAAAAATATAGAAATCAAATATAGAGAAATATATATAAAAATAAGATTTTTTAAAAGAATTTAAGAGCAATTCTTCGATCACAATTTTTTTTATCATGGTTTTCTTAGATTTTTTATAATTTTTTATTTACTTTTATTTACTAAATAATTATAATTGATATATTAAATTATTATTCAAATGAAAGGCAGCTTAGTTGACGTCAAACAGTATTAAATTATTTTACAGTATTAAATTATTAATCAACATTTCACCAATAGGATTATCTTCTTATTAATTTTTGTCGGAACGTAATAAAATATTATAGCTATTTAAAAAGCGATATATTTAAAAGACATTATATCATTGTTTTATTTAAATTCGTAATCTATTCGTTTGATATTTCAAATGTAATATTGTGCATATTCCCAATGCAAGGTAATGTAAGGTCTTCAAATAATACAAGATCGAGAAAGCCGTAGCTTAAGCTTCTAGATCGTCTTTATGACTTTTGTCATTGTGACGTAGCATAAATCTCGTTATTTCCGCTATAACGCAAAGAATTGCTGAATAGACCAGCAGGAACGAAGAATCGATAAAACCCTCTCTTCCAAAGCAAAAGTCTTTTTGAGAATTGCTGCATTCGAGACGCGACAGTCATCGTGCACTTCGCATGCCTGGTAGAGCGCGATTCTCACGTAATTGACTTTCGCCATCGTCGTCATCATGGTGGCGACATATGACGCCGCCGTGGAGGCCAGAGAAAAACGACATCGCGGGAGACAGCACCGGTGAGAGGGAAGTGGGGAAAGGGAGGAATTGTGCACGAAAAGAAGTTCATGGCGCATCCGGCGACTTGAGAACGCTTCTTCGTCGTCGCGTGCTGTCCTTGAACCGCGTCGCTATTGCCGTGTCATTGGCAAGTGAGATCGCGTCAAAGACGAAGAGGTGCATGACGAGGTGGAGAACCGCGTGAGAGCAAGGAGGGAGTTCTACTTCTCTTTCTCTCCCTCGTCGCTTTTGTGTGACGGACCGCCACAACTTCCGGCGACGCGCGGACGCAAGTACGGACGAGACTGGCATACTCGATCGAGTGCCATGCGGAATTCAAGAGCTTGCCATCGTCTGGCGAAACTCGGTGACGTTCGCCGACTGACGATATTTATCACAACAGCCAATAGTGACTAAAAATAACGAATTTTCAAGGATATTTTAATCGAATTACACACTCAAGTTACATTTTTTTAAATTTTCGAAATCAATTTCGATTACGAGCATTCATATTTTTTAGTAGCACTTTTATTTATCGTGCATAAAGATAATAAAGTATTGCTAAAGTAATGTTGATAGGCAGGCTACTATTTTTTCATACTTATTTGCATATGATTATGATATGAAATAAAAAAGATATATATATATATTTGATTATAAAATAAAAGAGAATCCTCTGTGGTGTCACACCATGTATCTGCATGTTTAAAGCTATATACGGTTGGGACATTTTCGTGCCTCCGACAAAATTGAATTCGCTGTAACGTCTGGAAATCTCATATGTTCCGATCGGCGATGTTTGGATTCCGTCTAAACCGGCCGTCAGAGATAATTTCCATGACAGCGAGTTGACCATCTGGTACACAACGACTCAACCAGGCATGAATTACGTGCGTGGAAACGTGCGCAGAGAATTGAATTACGCAACATTGGAAACAATATAGACCAACGCCGAGGCAATTTTTTGTGAGAGAAAAGAGAAGTTTGAAAAGAATTAAATCCAACACACACACGCTAATTAAAAAATAAATATGCATATACAGTCAAAACGGAGTAGGTTCCAAATTTTGGTCGAAAAAGCCCATGAAACGATGAGACGGTGATATTTCTATAAACATCACGTTTTCACGATCCAGTTTGTACGTGGACGAGAGGGCTGATGCGTGTCGAACAGTGCGTCGCATTGTGCACGCAGCAGTCTCCGGCGACGCGTTCGGCCGTGCGTGATTATAGATGTATGTACATTTGGTAGACGTGCCAGTGTGCATGCACGGACGCAAACGTACGGCAGAGGAACAAAGGAGACATTTTTTTCCTGTCGAGAACGTTTCGATTTTACTGACGTCGATATACAAGGTGTCTCAGTTACACCAATTTTTAATTTTGCTACTTGGTTGCTTGAACAAAATTTCTAGTTGATCGCTTCTTAACGAAAACGTCGGAGCGACAGTAATTTTTCGGTTGTGAACGACGTTCGTAGGGATTTTTATGGATTTTTATGAATTAAATTTCAGCAATGTAAGCAATAAATAAAATCTATTATTAAAATTAGAAAGAATATGTATTGGAAGAGAATACGTTGTATAGGAAATATATTTGTCGAGATACATGCGATGGTTTTGCAACGTTTCCGTTGATTATATTTGCTTATTTCCGCATGGATTTTTTTGCACGCATTGTTTGCAACGCGGAGTCTCAAATAAAATCTAATTTTTATTATCGTTCTTTTAATTACTAGATGAACAACAATGAAAAAAAATCTCTCTTCTTCTCTTTTATTTTTTTCTTTACGAAGATCAGAACTCCAAATGCCAAATAAATGCGTGTCTTCATTGTACACACTTACCACTTATTATGCTCGAAGCAAAAAAAAATATTCGTATTAAAAAATGGGAATTTGTACTGGAAGAAAAAGCTCGAAAGAAAAAATGCCCGCAAATAATACTATTTACTGATGAAACTGCAACCAAGGATAAATGCAAAGATTTCATTACGATTACAATCGAGACAGAAATGGTAAAAAAAGAATTGTAAAAAAGTAAAAAATTGTAAAAAATTTTATGCCGTTCATTTTACACCATTACAAAATCAGATGTAAGCTTATATCATAAATTGTAATTGCGCATTTACGTTAAATATTCTTGATTAAAGATCTTAATTAATTTCAGGCATATGCTTACGAGTAAAAGCGTTTAACCGTATGTGAATAATTGGAGCAAGTACTATACCATTAAATCGCATTAATAATTACTTACCTTTTATTACAAAGAATTATAAAGAATATTAATAAATGTTATAAAAAACATTATTAATTAAAACGCACGCACATGATTGCTTCTCTGAGATTTACATCCTTCTATCATTGTAGTCGTTTCTGTTATCACGATCTCGTATGAATTAGATTGAGATGCGAGACTGCTAAGGGCTAAAAGACGCCTCTGTTTCTCATAATTTGTGCTCAACAAATGACGACTTGAGATGATCATCAAGGCGAATTCGTTGATCTCCGTTTCCACGCATATTATCCACGCGCGGTCGCGCCTCCCAATTTAAACTCGCGAAGCTAAGACTCATGTTTTCGCAGATTGAATTAGTCTTAATGACGAGACGGCCTACAAATTATACCGACTCATTCCTATCGAACGGTCGTATCAACGACACCATAGAAAAGAAGAAAACAGTTATCAAAGTACAAACGAAACATGTGTATAAAAAAGCTTGTACCTAATTGTATTTTTATTAAAAAGATAATTGGACACATAAAGTGTACAATTTATAATAAATTTTATAATAGCGATTTTGTGAATAATATCAATATACAAAAATATAATGTTATATATACATATACATACATATATATAATATATTATATAAATCATAAAGTTTAATATTTTGATATTATTCACGAAATCATCTTTTATTGTAAATTTAGAAATTGTGATTTTAGCAAGGAAATTCTCTCGTATATTTTCTATACATATGCATGAGCTACTTGTCTACTTTTATTCGTACTTTTGTTCACGATACATTATTCCACTCTCGTTTTGTACTAAGGGTGCAACTTACAAATGGAGGCTATACATTTTCAGGCGCGAATATGGCACTTGTCGAAAAGAAGGGATAAAAGTCGTCTCTTTCTTTATATGTTCACGCATGTTACATTAGCGGATACATTCGAATACGAACTTACGCGCAAATGTATCGATTGTGTGTCATCGTGCATATATGTAAGAATATGTGCGTTTAGCGGAAAGTGGCTTTGATCTTTCGATCATTACTACTCGCGAGGTACTCGGAAAACTGTATCACCCGCAGCTGAAGAGAAGTCACTTTATAAATTGAAGGATTAAAAGATTCGTTATTGCTGGTCATACTGCGAATCGATGGTTACTGAATGATTTTCGACCAGATTACTCTATCTTTGTTTTAAAAGCATGTGACCAACATAGATAGATTTACTTGAATTTTTTTATTTATTAGAAATACGTGACATTTATGTATTAATTATGTAATCAAAAAAGAAAAATATACGTGTTATATTTTTTGGAAACAATTGCGAATTGTAATTATAATAATTGTTTAATTCACTCTTTTAAAAATTTAAATTAAATATTGCATTAAAAGAACTTGAATCTTAAGAACTTTAATTAATAGCTTTAATAGCCTGAGAATTAATTGAAGTTTAATCTAGATCAAATTCTAACTCCAAAAATTTATAACCTTCTAAGTAGAAAAATAAGCTAGAAAATAAAAGTTCCATGAAGATAGGTTTTTTACGCTGTAGCCTTGCAATCTCGTAATTTCATAAATCGCATTTGTGTGCAAATTGTGTTAGCAAGAATACATCGCAGATTGGCTATGCCCGATAACCCCATGCTTTTATCATGTCGGATAAATTTCGCGCAATGGGAGCACTACGGCGAGTTCGAACAATGAGCGATTGGAAGGAGTGATATTTACGTGCAACAATGGGGACCACGAGATAACATTTTCGGCGGTGCACGCAACCAATTTGACGATTTTTAGCAAATCGTTTAAACAACGGGACCCATAATAATACAGAAACCAGTCCACATTATATTAGGAACATTTTTTCCGTGTTCCCCCTTTTGTAATTATAAAAAATGAGACATTTATTGCTAAAATAAAACATTTTCATATATCTCTCTCTCAAAGAATTTCTCCTATCTCTCAAAGAATTAATCATTGAATTTCATTCAATTAATGAAATGTTAGAAGAAATTTTCGCGTTTTCAATTTTGCAGACATTCGCAAAAAATTGTACATCGTGACCTAAATATGCCATAAACGCGTAATTATAATTCGTATGAGTGAAAATATAAGGTAAGTTACAAAACCGTGCGTGACTTTGAAATTAAATTCCTTTTAATCGTGCAGCCAAGAAATATCGGACTATGTCATTCTTTAAACAATATAGTTGTTTTAAAATCCAAAGTTACTTTCTTCCTAATAACCAGAAATAATTATATCTACGTATATCTATAAGTTTTTTATCGTGCTTGTTTCAAATTAAAAAATTACAAAATAAATATATGTAAAATTTATGCGTAAATCAAGTTCGATTGAACAAATTATGCTAATAGCTACGTGACATTGGAGAACAAAGGATCTAAGTAATTTTACCGTGTATCAGAAAGTTAAAGACAAGCCTGTTTTTTTCAATTATTCTGATACTTTCTGCATTTAAAATAAGAATTGTATGTGTAGGCTTTGGTAAAAGAGAAAGGAGGCAAAAGAAAAGAGTAGTACAACTGAAAAGACCGTGTCTGATTGAGAATGATTGAAGTTGAATACACCTTTAAGAAAAGAATAGATGCGTCGATTGTTAGATGAATTTTAAAAAGTTTTCAGAGTTTTACCTTTAAGAATTTCTATGAATGCATAAATGTTTATGTGTTTGAGATATAAAAGAATATATCCGAAGAATATCATACATTTGGTCATGGCTATATTATGCATGTTGACATGCCGTGCATAATGACAGTTAGTTTCAAAAGACATATTTCTTAAGGCAATCCTTTCTGGAAATGATAAGGAGTGGTTCTGGGAATAGCAAATTAACCGAGAAATCTGTAGGTGGTATCTTGGTGGAAAAAATTCCGTGTCGGAAGAAAATAATTTCCGATTCAAGCGAAACGCTTATAAAACTCACTTGGATTAAACACTCGACAATAATAATGATGAATCGGTCTTTATAGCGCTCGTACGAGAGATAGTCAATACGAGAGATAGTCAGTCAATCAGTCAATCGTGTATAGCAAACGCAAGTGCGTAACTGTACGCACATAAGCATGCAACAGCGGCCGTTGACGTTCATCACGCCAATTTATTTGTAGATAACACGGTCGAAGAAGAGTCGACTTTGAAGTCGATGGATCGATATATAGGTCGTACTGTAACGATAGATGCGAAGGATTGTCTATACTAGACATTATAAGCACCTTAACGTTCATTATACTTTCGAAACATAATGGTTTAGATGCCAGTATGTTACCATTAATGACAAGCAACAAATTCAGCTAATGAGATAATCGATCAGTAACAACTGATACGTGACATATTTTATAAAATTAAAGAAATATTTAAAGTTTCTATCTAAAATTATAAAAGATAAAGTATACATCCCATACTTTTTATCTTCTACGTTAGTGATACTTACGACAACTAATATCAATTACAGTTTGATTTAGATACCTCAAATTAATCTAAAAGTTAACGGTTGTATTTTATGACGGAACTTAAGCATTGCAGCGAAAGAATTTCATATTTTAATTTGTATATACACGTTTGAAATGAAAGTAGTCACAACGAAAATCATTTACGAGAATCCAAGCAAAGATTCGCGATTCTCTTTTGCGATATAGACAGTAAGATTTAAAACATAATTGAATGTTAGGCAGAACATGTCTATCGCCCTGGTTTCCTTTCTGCATGTTTCGTTTCCAAGTCCTAAAGCACTAAAAATGACACAAATAAAATTCAAATATTTCCTTTCTATAAAGTTAAGTTACATAAGATCATGACATGTGTAATACTATGTTGTATCTTTCTTAGAAATATATATCTTTTATAATTTTTCCATTTTCTCTTTTTCGTAGATTTAGTAAATAGAATGTCATTAAATATTTGATATTATTTAGAAAATGTGCATTATTTTTGCAAGAAATTAGATATTATCAGAGTAATTATAAACTATTTGTTTGTTATTTTATATGTGTATGGATTCGCGCGTTCACACACATACAAAGTAATTTACACAACTAATAAATTT
This sequence comes from Crematogaster levior, assembly GCA_901521435.1. NCBI lineage: Eukaryota > Metazoa > Arthropoda > Insecta > Hymenoptera > Formicidae > Crematogaster > Crematogaster levior. The sequence continues at coordinate 200,462 of CABEGB010000639.1, forward strand.
TAAAATGCAAACAACATTAATGGTGTGTGTGTGCGCGCGCGTGTGTCACAAAAAAATTTTATTTATTGATTTATAAGTTCTAACACAAGAATATCAAGTGTATTGTAACGATAAAAGTAAAAGTTACAATCGGCATATTCCCCACGAGTTAACATCGAAAAGGAAAAAAATCTAATCATGGCTCGCACAGTTTTTTTGCAGGCTATCGATAACCTGCGGAAGATACTTTATCTTCGAACAAGGGTGCATCGGAGTGAGGGTTAGTGCAACTCCTTCACAAAGGCTGCTACTTATAGACCGTGAATACTCCTTTTGGACTAGCGACTTTCGAAAACTTCCACGACTTAGACAAGCGTCTTATTAATAAAATAAAATTTAAATTAACGATGATTAATAATAGCCATACTTAAACAATGAATTAAAAAATAAATAAGATTTAACAGATAGTAATCAGAATCAATGTAATTAAATTCTACGAGAAAAAGAGCATAATAATTCGCAGAATAATGTTTGGTACATTAAACTGGAGTAAAATAAGATCAATTAATTTATACTTGTATTTCTAGAGAAAGAGAGATAAAGAATCTGTATGAAACTTCAATTAACTTTAATCAACATTTAATGGGAACAAACACTACACGAGGATTGCACGAACACGTTCTCTTCGTTAGTCTAATTGTTACTTCCTTTCATTTTTTATGGATTTTTACAGAGAGCTGCGTATTCCAACGTATTGGTAATTACTACTATTTTTTCTCCGAGTAACCAGTAGCACGAAACTGGGTTGTCGAATACCCAGCCGGGATGATATTAGTGCGGCCCTGCGATAGAGTTAATTATAACTCGGCAACGAAACCACCATGTTGCCTTGCATATGCGATACACGAGGAATGGTGGCGCATATGATACAGTGACACAACGGAACCGCTGCAAATAGCGAAAAGTGTATTTAAAAAAAATCAACCTTGTTAGATATACGCTATTTTATGGAACGGCCAGCAATTACTCACACCAAGGTCAATGTTAGACGATTACTGGAAAACTCTACTGAATAAAAGTTGAACGCTTTTGTCGCGACGTAAAAAAAAGATGGAGACTTGTTCAATATAGAAAATATATAAGAATATCATGGTAAAGCGATTAAAAATAGGTGGACATAAAATAATTTAAGATAATACAAGCTTCGCTCGTAAAGTTTTACTAGTAAATCTTACGGGATTTTCGGAGTCACGGTACATTCCAGCGCCTCCATTAATTTTTTCCGCTACAATCTTATGTTTTATCCATCGTACGATAATTAGTTTAAACGCGAAGTGATGAATTAATACACCTCATCAAGGAGCCGCTATAAGCTCGCGTGCTTGCTCGCGCGTGCGGCACTAATTCGCGATACACTCACATTTGGGAAGCGTCTGAATCATGAAAGCTGTGGAGTAACCGCGACCGATTTGTATTATCTACGAACGCGTACAATAAAATACACACTGCATTATTCCCAGTTAATTAGCCGCGAATCATTATCATTAAGCGCGCGATGGTACGTCACGCTCGTAAAATTGCGTGCAATCTTCGAACAACAACGAAAATCGCTTTCGCTATCTATCTTTATTCCTGACATTGCATAGCATCAATATCATAAAAAATTGCACATTTTATATGGTAAAAGTTGCATAATAAAATATGCAACTCTATAATATTTGGAACATATTAATAAATAATAAAGAAATATATTTTTTTATTATTTTTAATTTGAATTCATGATTCTTTTAAATTGTTTAATTTGGAATATTACTTTTTATCTAATAGTATATTTTTTTCTACGTTAATAATTAACTCATCAATAATTAACTCATCACTCTGTGTTCACAAAGTGGATATAAATCGTTAAATAATGTACTTATGTTTTTATTACCTCTATTTAATCTCGAAATATCATTCTTTCTACATGTGATACATTAAGCAATTATCACAGCTTCAATATAGTGATATTTTGTTTAGTTTTTTGTCGACACAACTCAAGTTCGCATCCAATGAACCTAATTGGTGTACTGCTAATATCGGAGGAAATGCATGATATTTCTCTTAGGCTGTGCATTATACATGCACAGACAAAGGACAATAAACGCATGACTGTTCGGTGGCACGCGAGAGACGGCGCAACGCCATATCAAGTACATTCATTTGGTGACTAGTTGGCGCACGTGCGACACGAGGTATAGACCTCGTGTGACAGCACAGAGCAATAGAGCCTGAGAGAGCCTGGATCGTCTCATTACGTGGAAGTGTCGCGCTACATTTGGCACGAGACCTCCGTTCGCTTTTTCATTCATATTTGTCGTCGTATGCGAACAAATTAGGGAGAAGAGCCGAAAAAGTGTCGCGCTCGCCTTCGCAGCTGAAGTCGGAAAGAAATTAATTAATCACGACGTGTAAAGACGTCTTATGAAGAGATTAATATGCTTTTAAAATCTTTATTCATCATTAAATTATGTAACAACTGACACATGCATACATAAGTGCTCATCATAATAATAAATTATGATGGATTAAATTGTATTTTTGTGAAATTAGCATTTTTAGAATTTCGATATAATTGATAAAATTTTGGTTCTTCCTGAAACAGTTACAGAGTCTTTCATATTCTAAAAGGGTATAAGAATTTGAAAATACCCACTTCAAGTTCTATTGCTAAGAATTAATAATAATTTTTATAGATGAGATACGATAACATCCAATTTATAATTTTATTTATATCACGAAAAATATGTACTATAGTGAAAAAATAAATAATCCTATGCAGAATAATCCTAAAGATTCAAAAAGATGGAAAAATAAAATAACATGAAATATGTATAATGTCTAATTTGACTCTTGTAAAAGTATTTATTTCTATTATTTGCTTTTCTGTGATAGGATCTGCATCAAACGATCGATATATATTAATATAGCAATTTGTTATAAATATGATTTATATTCATGTAATTTTGAATGCGTTTTGCATAATATTCCTATAAATTTATAAGTCTATTACTAGACTTTGCATAATTGTAGAAAATGATGTGAATTAACACGCCTTAAACACATTTGGGAGGCAGAATTATCTGCGTTAAAAGCGAACAATGCTCTATCCAATTTAATCTTTATTCATATGCACACTATACATCCGTTACATCATAGAACGATTAGATAAGTAAACGCGTGGATGTTCCTAAGGTCACGGTGCCACTATTTTTTTACTTCGATCAAAAATAAACTAATTAAAAGGATCTCTTATCCCCTATCGATCAATTTTGTTACAAATACTCCTGCATACAAAAATTTTCAAAGAATTAACATCAAACACGAAGCTACTCTTCTTCTGATAACTTCTTCTGATAACATTTATTTAAAGCAAGGTATCGTGCATATAGTAAATACATATTAGTAAGCGATTTACACGCACACAAAATATTTAGTATTAGGTTGATATATAATTATCCGCCGTTCATGTAGGCGCGTTTTTTTAGTAAAAAATTTGGCGTTTTGTTTACTTTTGTTTTATGAAAATATTCTTCTATGTTTAGGTGATAAAAATGCGTCGAAAATCATCATCATTTAAACATGTTTCTGTTAAATTTTTATATTTTTTCATAATAAATATTGTTTAAAAAACGTCGGATAATTATGCATCAACCCAATATTTATCAATCGAGATATATATAATGATATATGCTGCTCTAGTTAAGTAAATATACATAAAAATGTAGAATGTAGAAATATCGAATAACAACAATAACAATAATATCGTAATAATAATAATCCAGTAGAAAAGAAAATACTGTTTGCGATATTCTTGAGTCTGTAGATAAGTTATTTTTCACTGAGGCTATCAGAATATCGATTGCCATTGATTGAAGTGTTTTACAATATATATGTACGTACAACATATTTGCAAGTAGAATTCCTCGAACTTCGGGTGCTTCGCAAGCATGTAAGAGATTTCGTCTCGCCAGAGTGCTCCTTTAGCAGAAACGAGTGTTCTAGATAAACGACAGGATCGGATTACATTAACGAACTTTGCTTTGCGGCAAAACGCACGCTCTAAAATAGCTTGCTAAAATTTTTTCATGATTACATCAATTAATTACTAGCATCATTATCCTTCCGTCCAGTGATCTTTATATCTTATTGTTAGATCATGAAAGAAAAAATTATATTTATTGTCTCACTTTTCTGATGTAAAACACTTATATCGATAATGCGATAAAAGATAATTTAATACGTACTTCAAACTTTTATTGATACATTCTCAATTATTATCAATAAACTCACATCAAATCAATGATACTAATCGGTAATCGATATTAATTACTGCTGTTAATAATGATGCTGTTAATAATCGATATTATATCGTTTTATTCTTGGTATATTGATAATCCAGTTTTCGGACAAAAGTCACAGTCACAGCTAAAACCGTACTAACTACTTCATGTGCATTCTAGATTTAATCCGATATACCCCGACACAAATGTATAATACTTTGGCCACGTTTTCTATTTCAACTTGTTTCGTGTCTTACTTTGGTAGTAGATATAAACATCGTTGTACTTCTTGCTTCGGGGTGGCAGTAAGCCGAGCACTTCCGACGCTGATAAACGAAATCCGAGAGTAGAGGCGCCACGGCATACCCCACAATATAACACATTGTGGAGTATCGACCTTTTGGCACCCCTGTCTCTGCAGCTGCGGTGCCTCTATCTTTAGCTCTTCGGACGCGTATACGAATGTCTCTCTTATATTCATGGTACAGCACATCCCCACTCGACACGTGCGCAAATCACATGCCGCTCCACCCCTGTAAAAACATGGTGCTACTCACCCTCGCGGAAGAATCGGACGAACGACGTTTCGATACCGCTAGAAGTAATTCGAAGAGTCGTCATTATCCCCGGTGGTGTATCCTGTGTGTCGTTCGGCTTTTCACGGATCGGCAAGAACGATCGATCGGCGATGAAACTTATCGTTCGAGATTATTAGAGAAAACAATTCGTGTGAGGAATTTCGCGATTTTCTCTTTCCTACATCTTTTTTTCTTGAGTTGTAAGATTCTTCTTGCATTATTTAACGGATGGAAGTCATTTTTAAGAAAAACTCCATTTAAAGCTGAGGAATTTTATTAATCTTCTGATCCAATTTATATTAATGTGTTATTACCATACCGAGTAGTAATAATGTTCATATTTCCGTAATTTCCGATATTTCCGAACAATTTAGAGAACAATCTTCTGTTAATAATTACTTGTATAGAATACTCAATTCCAGTTTCCATCAATTTCCGCTAAATTAATTTCTAAAATTCAATGCGTCATCACAGCATTCACCGCGCCTTATGGGGTTGATCGCTGTGTAAAGTGTAATGAACACGAATGGTGCTCGGAACTTCATTCTCGATTACAATCCTTTAATCGCTCGAGATTAAATCGGACTTAAACTAAACGCGTAGCTCGACCATTCTTATTCTTTTCAATATGTTCGCTTTACGAATTCTCTCTTTTTTTAACTTGTTGATAAGTTGCTGAACGGTGTCGTTTATCCACACTTTCCGTCCTTTTACAGAGATTGTCCTAAAACGACTCATGTCAGAAAGGAAACACTTTGTGGTCGGACTCTTTGTTTGAGCGACAGCTGTTACAGAACGAATGAAGTAAAAAAAAAGAGAGCGAGAAAGAGAAAATAGATGAAATAAAAGCGAAGTGATTCACTGAAAGGTGAAGCACGATTACTATGTCGAACGTGCTCGTTCGTGCTTTTTCGAATCTCTGCGCGTGTTTTTCTAAAGAAGTTACGAGTTTCATAAAGAAGTTATATCACAAAGGCGTAAGAATAAATGTGGCAAGTTCCTGGAATGAAGATAGCTAGCACAGAAGATTAACGGTCGTCTATTTGCAACTTTGTGATCGTTAATTGCTGCTGAAATCCCGAACTATAGTTTGTATGTATATGTATATCATATAATCAGCATATAATGTTCGGTAAATTCATGCTCGACGAATTAGACAGTTGAAATATTACAGTGATTGGTCGGTGCAAACTTTATTTTACGCACTACTGCTCTGAGATTCTTTCGATCGATGCAGCCTACATTGTCATTCGTTGAATAGCAAATTTGTAAACGATAGTACATTAATTCATCAAGAATTTACGACAGAATTATTACTAGAGTTCAAAGAAAACTGAAACTATTAGAAGGTAATTAAAAGGCAGAAGAGATATTTACTGTTCAAAAAAAATGTAGAATGTCTTTCTTTTCTTATGTTCGTCGACGTTGCAGTACACCGTTCAGCAAAATCATAATGACCGGTACAAGAAACATTCGCGTGTCAATTACCCGCAAACGGGCAAAAAGGTTTTTCTTTTAATGGTTTTTCAAACCATTAAAAGAAACAACGTCAACAATTTGGTCAAAATAAAACATCGCGAAACGTATAATGCTGGTTTTCTAATCTTTCAGACTACGTGCTTGAAATGAAGAAAACATCATGAAAATTTGATACCTCTACAGCCGAAGCCCGCTCGAAGCGAATACTACCCGAGTCCTTGCAACAACGATCATGGACGCACACGTGCGGATCCAGGCAACCGCATCGGCAAAATTGCACTTGGCAGAGAAGATCGCGCAGAATGCCAAGGCGTAAACCTCGGCGCGAATTTCATCCACACTGCAGACACTGATTTAAAAACCCACGAATAGCGGAGGTGGCGGATATCTCCGAGCCGGTGACTGAGTTATCGGTCTGGAGTAAATGGAGTAATGGTGCATAGAGAGGGACAGCACAGAAAGGGGTGTCACACCCTTCTTCCTTATACTGTGCGAAGAATGCGCGCGGTATACCGTGACATAATCGATAACAGTTCTGACCGAATACGCGTTATGTAGAGAGAAAACCGACGTTGAATAAGCCGAGATGAATAAGAAACCTAGTAGTGTATCGAAGAATAATGGAATGCCAACGGAGGTAAACGAATCATTTACATTGAAAAATGTATTGAAATTGTGAAAGAGTAACGACTGTACAAAATAATGCTGGAAAGCTACATACAATGCCAAGTACAGAATAACTCCGGGAAGATAAAGCTATATGAAATATATACATCTCAATAATTGTATAAAATTATACATGTATATATAAAAATGAGAATAGATAATATACAACATGTACATTTTCCAATGATCTAAAGATAATGTGCACGTGCGAAAATCATTTAACAATTAATAATTTAAAATATTAATATCGATTCGGTCTTACAAACGAGGCTTAATGAAAAAATATATTTAAAATATATTTAAAATATATTAAAAATACAATTTACGAAACATTTTTCTCTGCGCTAAATTAAGTCAATACAATATCTATACTGGAAAGAATCTATCAGAGAAAAAGAGGGGAAATGTAACTGGTGCGCATGCATGTTTTATGGGAGAGTCTGATGTGGGAATAAGCTGTCAGGTCTCTCATCAAGCGAGTTGTAGCGACCTGGGGTCACCATAACTCCGTTAATGAAGTTACGTCCCTCTCGGGGTGTCGTGGGACTCATCGTAAGATGGGTGAGCGACAGTTCGATAATAATTGAGAAAGTAGGTACGGACGTAAAAACAGAAGAGAATGGATCGGTGGTCCCCTATCGTCGGGATCCATCCTCCAGGGACGGCGCCAATTTTTGCAATTCTGTTCTCCGTTCGTCTCCCAACGAACGTCATCGAAATTCGATAAGTCTGCTATTCGATCAAAGAATTCGACGGATGGATATATGTGGACACACGTTGTGTTAGTTCTCTAATGGGAACTGTGACGTCAAATTTTAGACTATAAGACGCGATTCAAATTAGATGAATGACCACTTGAGTTATCGCCTCCGAACTGCCTTTCAAAGAAAGTGGATAAGAAATCAGTAAGAAAGTGTCTTCACTTTCTCTGAGTGCGCTAAATAATGCGAGCTCTTGCCATTGATTATTATTCGTCTAGCGCCACATTTAACGTTAATTACAACTATGCAGTGAAAATATGGAGCAATGTGTTTGCAGACTGTTGTAGCGGGAAAATTCTGGGTTCTACACAACAGCGAGATCATCATTATCGCACTATATAGTCTGCTATAATTGAGATTCTCGAGATAGAAAATTCTCGCAGATAGAAAAAAAATCTCACGCGTAATGTTATCTCGCATTCCCGACACGTTAGGCGTTATACTGGCTGAGCGAGTATAAATACATGTGTAAGAAAAAAGCGTGAGTGCGTGTAAAGTCGGCACGGCGCGTCGGCGAGAAACCAGACCGCGAATATCCTGCGTTCCGCTTAAGAATTATGAATCAACGATGTAAAATCTAACAGCGAATTTCATACTGAAATTACCGGCGGCGAGTTAGAGTCGGCTAGATCGAAGAATAACCCGTAATTTACCGGTCTCAATGTTGCAGCGTATCGATTCAGATCACCGTCCGATACACACTCTTGCAAAATCTTATACACGTACATGGATTATTAACATGCATACACGGAAAAAAATGCTGTTCAATTTAAAAAAAATGAAGTTGCTTCAATTAAACGTGTATGTCACGGGCTGCCACAAACATAAATAGTTCATTTAATTATATTTGCTTAAATCAAATATTTAAATTATTAAAACAACTATTAGATGTTTTTTTTCATTAATATTAATGTTGCATCAACTAAATTTAATTCAACTACACTGATGCTGTTGATACAATATCATTTTTTTCCGTGTACAAGAATGTTGCTCGAATAAGTTCAACGAAATTAGAACTGTGACAGGAGCACTGCTCCAAAAAAATGTCTCGAGCATGCGACATAGGTAGGGCAGAAGTCTCGCGTGTTTCGTCTTTCCAGAAGTTGGCAGACGCAGCGGCAACGTCTGAAATAACATTGTGGGTAATAGTACCAGCTTGATGGAGTAGTGGAACGTGGATAATAAGACGTAGAAAATGTTCGATACTTGGCAAGTTTCAATGCGCGCTACTGTCAAAGTGACAACAATAGTATCGTTGACACTCGCGAACTCTTAATGCTCGCGCGCATAATTTTCTTGAAATGATCGGCTGTCAGACACGCACATATTGCGACAACAGGAAGTATTGGGCGCGCCGCGATAGCGTAGTCCTGCGGTCGATTGTCCGCGGTCACCGCTCAGTCCACGTCGCATTTTATATTCAGGCCGAACCACGGTGATAAAAGGAGAAGCAGGACGTTGGTCTATCGGGCGCGAAAATTATAACGCGGAAAGTCCTTTGTGCGCGAAAGAGTTACGGACACGATTGCATGGTCGCGCACGGCGTTTATGCGACGCGACAAAAATAAGCCCCCACGGATGCATAACTTTGGCGCATGATTTTCTTTTTCCTCATTTCTCGCCGTTTCCCACCCGTCTCGAGAACTTCGTATCACGTGTTGTTTTTACGATTACAGAAAGTGGAACGAGATGAAAAAGAAATATTGCGAGAGGTAGAAATAAAAATCACTTAGAGATATTTTTTTTGAGATTTATTAATGTATTAATTATCTTCTTTTTAGTCAAAAGTTTATTAAATTAGTAATTAAAATCATACGCGCCGAAATAAAATATCACGGTAAAATATTGTTTCTTTTTAGACTTTCAACGGAACAGTTATATCATTTAATGATGATATCATGAAAGTAAATATATTACACACACATTATGTAATATTATATTTGCATTATTTCTAACTTGTATGAAGAGTTTACATTTTTTTATTTTTATTTTGTCACGTTTATTTGATATATTTATTATGTTTATCCTGTACAGACATCTCTCTTTAAATATGATAATACGTCTAGAATCTAATAAATTTCTTTCGTTGTAAATTTTGCCTAAACTTCATAAATTTCAGTATATACTTCTTATTAATAATCGGTATAAATACAAAAAAAAGTTAATAATAAGTTACAGAGAGTGTTCAATTTCTTACGGCTTGAATTTAATTTTCATTCACAAAGCTAAGGGTGTGGAAGTAAATAGCACAGTTAAAAAAAGAATTTTAATAGCGGGATTATTCCAAGTGAGGTAAACTAAGCCATGAGATTCGTTTTACTTAACTTTGGAATAGAACTACCATGATATTAAATTTAATCAAATTTATGAAAACATTATATTCATCATGTTTTGCCACGTTTTATTGCCACGTAAATATAAAGAGAAACCTATCTTAATTTATTATTTTTTAATGTTTTCATAATATACGTGATTTTGTTTTTTCTTATAATGAAGAAATAAGTTGATGTAAAAAGTAAAATCTCTTCGCAATTTATTAACATAAATAGTAACGCTATTTATATATTAGCAACCTTATTTTTAAGTGATTATTAACTCCTTATTAACAGCTCAGATTTAAATAAACTGCAATCACGAAACAATTAAAAGAATAAATGTATTTCAAGTTAAAAACAAAACATATTTCAAGTTAAAGACGAAATGATGATCAAAGAATTGACATTAAGCATCATAAGTGCGATGCAAAAACGAATCTAATTCATTAACATGTTTTCAAATCGTCGTCTGAGTGCTTAGCGGGATGTTTAATAAATCCGCTAGTCTTATATTTGCTATGGAGTCTTGCAATCGGTTGCAATTACCGCTGAGTAACGCACGCCAGATGTCGAACTTGGCAGGTGCATATGCATTAAGTAACGCTTAAAGAATCCTTTGGTCATTGCACTTGGCATAAACGGTACTATGTACTCGCTCCTTGGATAATCCAAGGGAATTAATAGTGTCCCGATGCGATGTGTATTCACCAACAAGAAATAATTCTTCCTTATACGTATAACTTTTTTATACCAATAAGTTTAAAGAACATTTCTGTATGAGAAAACTCTAATTAAGATTGTAGAAAATTTCTAATTAAGATACCTACTAATAGAATATATATAGCATTAAGTAGATATTTTACAAATTTTTAACTTGCGAGTTAATATCAAGACTTAAAGAAGAAATGAATTTTTAAACTGTGCCATATATTTTCTGAAAATCGGAAGAGAAATTTTTGTTTAATAAGTTCACATTCTCGGTTCTTGATGTCCGATCAAATTTCGTGCGTTTATGATAACATAATGGGTGGCTACAATCTAACGTACAATAATCATATTGTAAAAACTCGATATTGAAAATAAACGTTTCAGCATTATGACGATTTGCAAATTGCAAAAAATCATTCGCGAACCCGATTCTCATTTGCATAACCCTGTTCCAAATTTACCGAGTAACGAACACCCTTAGTCGAGGACACACATGTAAGCGTTACCAGAAATGACAAAGATATCGGTGTTTTTCTAAACTATTTTTACTAAACATAGATTTTTAAGTATATTTTAAGTATACTTGAAGGGCACCTGCGATATGGCATACCCACACGAACTTTGCTCCAATAAGTCCTACTAAAATGTAGATAATCGAAATTTTTAAACAATGTTAATTTCGAAAAATCACTATAAAACCTATTTGTCCTCAAAATACATGTTTTTAGCTTTAGTCAGTAATTTTTTTGCAATTAAATATTCAATTACGTCGTTACAGCATGCATTAGAAGACAATGGGGCATGTCCTACTCCCGTGCCCTTTACGGAATTTTTCGGAGGTGTGCCCCTTAAGGGTTAAAAATTCATATATTTATGAAAAATATATTTTATATATAAATATTTCTGTAAGTGTTACCAGAAATAACGAAAGTATCAATATTTTTTCTAAAACACTCTAAAATCAAAGATAGATTTTTACCAAAAATAACTCATATATATTGTACATAGATATTTTTATATAAGCGTTTATATAAGCGTTATCCCTCTCTTTCTCTCCTCTATTCAGAAATAACAAAAGTGTAAGTATTTTTATAAAACACTTATATTTTTACCTAAAATAGATTTTCAAGTATATTCATCGAATCAATATATTTACCAAAAATAACTCATATATACATAGATATTTTTATATAAGCGTTATCCCTCTCTTTCTCTCCTCCATTCAGAAGTAACAAAAGTGTAAATATTTTTATAAAACATTTATATTTTTACCGAAAATTGAATTTCGAATGTGTTCATCGAATTCGTGTAGCTATTGAAAATAGATTATATATCGAAAATAAACATTCCGATAAACATTTTAAAAACAGCAAGAGTGATCGCGGAACTTGTGTCACACCTCTCTGCTTTCGGCATAACGCGCCTCTCATGAAACGTTCATGCGGATATCGGAGCTTCGCATGCATCAACACGACGCGTCAATCCGTCGCGCGCTGACACACGCGTGTTTGCTGTGACATAAGACGCGTGGCGAACGTAACAAACAAAATTTTACGAAACACAACAAATGAAGTTTCAAGTAACCAGTAATCCCTGCTCTCGAGCATCCGCCCTTGGCAAACGAGGCAAAAGGAAAGAAAAGTCGGCTCCGGGAAATCCCGGGAAAAAGTACGAGGACTCACCGGCGATCACGGTGTCCTGCAGGTTGTACTTGGCCGCGCCGGTCTTCCCGACCTTTGGGAAGTCTTTGAGCTTACGGCCGCTCAGCTTGAGCTCGCCGCTCAGGTGCGCCTCCTCCAGGATCCGTTCGAGGCTCCTGGTGAGCTGCTTCTGTATGTGGCCGCTCATGTTCGACGCAACCATCGCCATATTACATTTTTCGGACACGGACACACGCGGCACGGTCCGCACGTAAAGCGGTCCCGGCGATGCGCGGCGACCGCGACCTGAGGGACGGAGGCGGCGGCGGCGACAACGGCCTCCCTGATGTAATAATCGTGCGCGACACGCGCTCCGCGATTTGCTCGTGCTAACAGAACGCGAGGGTTATCACGGGTACGACGCGCGCCGACCACTCCCCCCGAACGTCAGTGCCGCTACTGATCGTACTGATCGTACATCACAGTTATCACACACCGATCCCACACACACGGCCGACGGCGTCAGCGGCGTCGCGTTTGGCGTTCCGTTGCGCGACCGCCACGCTATCTGGACGGGCGAGGCGCCCGTCGCTATGACAACCGAGGAAGCATTCTACGGACTTAAGGCCATCGCACACAACTTCCATAACTGTAAGCATAAGGCCTGTTCTACAATAAGTCGCTAGTCGCAAGTCGTAAGCGAATAGACCAATCATATTTGATTATTCTTTTCTAAATTCAACTATGATTGGTTTATTCGCTTACGATTTGCGACTAACGACTTATTGTAGAACAGGCCTAAGACGTAACGTAAGAATTAGCCAATGAATGAGCGTATAGGTCAAGGTTCCATTGGTCTATACGCTCATTCATTGGTTAATTCTTACGTTACGTCTTATGCTTACAGTTATGGAAGTTGTGTGCGATGGCCTTTAAGCGGGGAGCACAGACCATTGCATAACGCATAACGCATATGCATAAGAAATTTGATTGGTCCATTAGCATGTGCATAAGGAATTCGACCAATCGAATTTCTTATGCATATGTATTATGCATTATGCAAAAGTCTGTGTTTCCCGCTTTAGGGCTATCACACACAAAATACATAGCGTAGCATAACCAATGCACATCTTATGTAAATCAATATGGCGACTTTTTTCTAGGTGTTTATTGGTCCAGCGGTCTTATGTTATGTTTATGCAACGCTATGCATTTTGTGTGCGATAGCCCTTAAGCTTGTGTTATATTGGATCTGTTTTTTTAGCTGCACTGCTGAACTGCAATAAGTTAGAATGAGACAAATATATATTTTTTCACTCTAAAGCCTGCGGCACACGATACAATTTTTCGTACTGGATAGCTTACGAGAGCCAATTAGGATTAAGCTTTAAGTCACTTGATCTAAAATTCTGCATCCTTATTGGCTCTTGTAAGCAAACCAGTACAAAAAATCGTACCGTGTGCCGCAGGCTTAACTTATTGCCCAGTTCAGCAATGCAGCTAAAAAGAACAGACTTATAGAGCCCTATAATAAGAGAAATGCGATCTTGTTCCTACTTCCTGATTAGTCGCATATATGTAATACTAATATATTGCTAGTTCCGTATCTTCGCAATGAGAGATCAAACCCCATAAAAGAGAAACGCACAAATTCTAAATATGAGCATAGACGGTCAAGCCTCATTATGCGCAGGCGCGTCTATTGAGTGAGTGTGAGTGAGAGATTAAGCATTAGAAAATGAGACGGAAAGAACACGAAAAGAGAAAACATTACCTGGTCGTGTCTGACTAACGCTGTTAGCGCATGCGCACAAAGCAGCTGAACCGTTCGCGAGAGAGAGAGACTATTATACATCTGTACCGTAATGTTTGACCCTGAGGTCGGCACTCTTCTAGCAATATAAGTAGTATTACATATATGATTGGTCGATTGTAGTCGCCATATTAAGTCCCAAGGTCACGTAACCCATGTGTTATGTTCATGGAAGTAAGAATATATGGATGGAGCGTAAATTCGCAGTTGTACAGCCAGAGCGGTGAAGGGAAAAGTGATCACCGGTAATGGCGGCGTCCCAACGGTGACAACAACTCACTAATACTATTGTATATATGTACATACATATCACACCGTAATAGGAGTAGTAGGGTAACGGTGCTTTCCATCCAGCGACACAAGTCGACACAAGTCATTCTATCTTTGTTATTCATAAATGTTAAAAAAAGATAGAATGATGCTTGTGTCGACTTGTCGCTAAATGGAAAGCACCTTAAGGTTAGAAAAAGTGATCACCAGTAATGGCTGCCGCCCGATTTCCCCTTTCCTCATTGGCGCAGGTCTTCTCGCCATAAACCTACTTTACATTCCTTCCATATATTTTTACTTCCATGATTATGTTGTTTATATACAATGTAAATAAATGCGCACTTGTAATCACGGTAAATAGAAACGTTTTTTCTTTGTTAAGGGAAGATATACACCTAGGAGCCGGAAAAAAGGTCATTTTTGTAAATTTTTTTAAGGAAAACTATTTGAAATTTCGGATTGGGAGTTTTTCTATCTAAAAGTATACACATTCAGGAATATGTCCAATTTTTTTTATTAAAAAAAATCAAAAATTGACGAGGTTGTGGTATAATCTTTGGAGCGCCGTAAAAAAATCCGGGTAAACGGTACCCACTGGCGTTTCTTCAAAAATCATCTGAAACAAAAAACCAAAAAGATTATTAAATTAGATACTATAATCTAGTACTTGTCATAGCCGATTTTGAAAATATCGATTTATGACAAAATGGCGGACGTTTGAACATAACATAGCGATTTTTCGACCAAAAATTAGTTATTATTTTGCCTATAAAACAAAAACTAAGCAACGAAAAAAAAAATCCTATGACAAGTACTAGATAATGATGTATAGAATAACCACAAAAAAATTCAAGGCAATCGGTTCATTGGTTTTCGAGAAATTTTGGGTACCGATTTGAAAAACGTGGTTTTGAGAAAAACGCGTTTGAAAATTTGGGAATGAATAAATCATTAAATTTGTCAACTTACATGGAATCATCGATACCAGGCCCATAGTGTAAGTCTTCTACGGTCGACGGAATGTTCATATTTTCTAAATTTTGTTGTCGGCGCCGTATTCGACCTTCTTTAGTCTGTTCTTGCGCTTGCAGCTCGGCTTTCGCTATGCGAGTTTCGTCTTCTTGCGCAGCGTACAAGTGCGCGCCCGATCCGACCGATATTCCTAACACGTTCATGATTTCTAACAATGACGTGACACCATTGTTGAACGTGCATGTTGCAAGAAATACAGCAATGTTAACGATTTTGGCCCCGCTGTGCATCGTTTTTGGAGCTATCTTCCAAATAAGTTGGTTGAAGCTCTCAATGCTGTTTTGTGTGTATCCGCCAACACAGCGTTCCAACAATTTGTCATTGCTGAGGTCTTCGTAAATTGGTTTGATGGGATCTAACACCGTTTTTGGCAATGCTGAATAATCGTGACGGAAATTCCTCAGTCCTCCTTTAGCTTTCGCTTGTTGCCACTTGCACCATGATTCGGGACCTTCGGGACAAAAATGATGTTCAGGCTTGCTGTCTGTTGAGCCGTAATGGTAGAATGTTGCCCATATCGCTTTTTTCATGTCATCCTTGGAGTTACTGTTTCTTCGAATGACTAAGCCATAGTAAATGCTCAGTTTGTCTATAAACTTTGCCGTCAATTTGTTTTTGCCGCCGATTCCAGGATTTTTTTTCTTGCATTCGCGAAGACGGGTTCCCATTCGCTTTTGAACGTGTCCCACGCATTCTTTTTTTATAATCTCAATCTCATCACCATACGGTTTCGCATTCACTAATCCCGTGTACGTCTTAGAGTCGCCATCCCCGACGTAATTAATGTACATAACTCCATGCTTTTCGACAGATCTTGAAAATAATTCCTTCATGGCGTCTACTTCCATTTTGCCTGCCGATCCGACATGATTCGCCTGGCAATTTTCTTCGTGATTAGATTTCCATTCCTGATATTGCTCGGTATTGACGTGTTTATTCCAATAGTTACATTCAACACAATAAGCAGACTTTACAATAAAATCAACGATTTTTCCTGTCAAGTGACCAATGAGAACCGCAACTCCATATAATGAGGTAAAACCACGTTTTCGCCACGTACCGTCTCCTGAAACGGTCAGTTTTTTGATATCATCACTCGAATTTTGTTTTGTTATTTCCTGTTGTTCTTCTTTTACAGCTTGTTTTAACACCAATTGAACAATACTTGAAGCAGCAGAATGAATGTTCTCAATTATCATATCATACGTCGTTTCTCGAACCGGAGGCGGTAAATCCATGAGGCCACAAAATTTCATAGCTCCACGCAAACCAATCCCCAATAAACGCATAACAAAAAAGAATCGTGTATTTATTTCGTAAGCAGTCTTGATGTACGGGCACGAAGGAATGAAAGTCGGTTTGCACGATGAACACGAAACTACAATTTTAAAACCGAGCCCTCGAGTGCTTTCTATTGAGAATCGAACATCACTATCACACTTTTTGCATTTTACACATTCCGATAAGGCAGAAAACACTGTCAGAAAATTCAAAATTCGATACCCGATGTTTGGATCTTCTGGTGCGGATGTCTCACGATCAGTCTTCAATTTTTTGGCACTGGAACTAATATTCTCGTCGGAAAGTTTTACTTTTTCGGCAGTATATCGATTTTTGGGCGGTATCTTCTTCTTGCTTCGATCTTTGCGAAAAGATCCGGATTGATGAGTTTCCCGAGAACCTTTATATCTGTTCTCCATTTTCCTTAGAATATGTATTCACAGACGAAAACTCACTGTAACGCACAGTTGCACGAACGGCAAGCTACTGACGAAACGCGTCCAATTTCTGACAAAGAATAACGGTTGTGTGATATTTCTGTTATACCTGAACCCGAGCACGCCCGAAAACACAATAGAATCGTAAAACAGGTCTAGACACGCTCTCTTCGAAGGGTCGCTTGCCGCTACCTGCCTCTCGGCAGTCGGCTCGGCCGCAAAACAGGTGGTACGGCGCGCTCTCGGAGACGGTTCACTCTCTCGGCTGTAACTTCGTTATTTATCGAGATATTGACTTGCAATTTTAACCAGATATTCTTGAGATCTCAAGCATCAAGAAAATGTAAAAAAAAATCGATTTTTTCGACCATGCTAGGTGTATATCTCCCCTTAAATAACAGCAGGAGACTTCATACTGATATTGTGAGATCCTTATTTGTGCTCAATAGTACACATATATGCAACCTAACCTCTTTATTCGTGTATTGATTTCTCATCATAATTCGTCTTTTCTCTATTTTACGGGCCTAAGATGACGGTGGTTGGCAAAGTCGGAGTAGAGTTTGCGCTTCTCTTATTACGGCCGGTATCCATAGTCGGGTCTTATAATTAAGATCGTCTTAAGTTTATCTTCAGATACTCCGTAGCCAATGAACTGATTCGTACAGCATCTAAAGATAAACTTAAGACGATCTTAAATTTAAGACCCGACTATGAATACCGGCCTACGACTCTAGTGTCATATTATTACGTATTGCGGTCAAGGATTGGATAAAAATTTTGAATTACGAATCGAAATTAGGCATGGGGTGTTTTCCAACAAGACACACAATTGACACAGTGCAACATGGTAAGTCATTTCATCTTTGTTTAATTTGGGAAAACAAGGATGAAATTTACTGTGTTGCACTTGTATCTCTTGCCGGAAAATACCGTTGAATTGGTTTCAAAACTGGATACATGGAAACCCCCATGACATAATAAGAAACTTAATGGATCGGCCTATATGTCACTATCAGATACAGAAATGAAAGTTTTTTTGGACAGAGGATGAAAAATGAATTGTGTATGATAATGTAGTGCGTAAAAGAGGTGTAATAAAGGTGATCAATTCTTAACAACAGCAAAGCCTACATTACAAAGGTCATGTGTTATTGGTGGGATTGTAAAGGAGTGGTTTTCCATACAACAAAAACTTTTAACAACATTGCTGCAATTTGTTACTAACAATTACATATGTTTTCTTAAAAACAACGTGTTTTCTTCACATCATTTGATTTCTCTCATTATTCTGTGCATAAAAGTATTGAGGTAAGGTCATCGAAAAGTGAATATTTTACGAGATATTTTATAGTTTATGTAAAATTGAGAAATTATTTCAAGTCTTATAACTCGGAAAATACTTAATGAAAAAATACTTGGTAATTATGCATATTAACTGCCCCCTCGCCGATTGCAATGACCTTGACATATATATCATCCTTCCGAGTGACCTTCGGAAGGTTTTAGCCGTCGCTCATTATTTATTAAAAAGTTATAACAAAAGTTTGAAAAATATAGCAGCTATTTTCAGAGATTTGATGACCATACCCATCATTGCTCAGATTAAAATTTAGGTAGATGAGTCTTATATACACACACACATAATTAGAAAGCTAGATCCCCCAATCGGCGAGGAATCAGTTAATGTGCATAATTACCAAATACTTTATTATAGTGTTTTGGAAAGCTCTCGAGATAAGCTACAAGAATATGCAATGAAAAATAGGGGGTTCCATGTAAGAAATTGACGGTGACCTACATAGGACCTCTTCCTTCAAAAAATTAATATCAGAAAAATTATTAATATATCACTATGTCCCCTTCCGAACTAAGTAACTTTTATCTGAAGCATTTTTTTATGTCATCAAAAACAAGCGAGTTATTCAGGTGATCTATTTTAAATGCCTCATCCTGTATATTTCGCCATATACACATGCGCATAGATAGAAATTATTTTCTATATATACATATTTATTTCATATCACATTTTTGAACGTAGACTAATATTTACAACTTATTCGATACATTTGTACAAGTTTGTGAAGTATATGAATTTTGCATATTTGTTTATTGTTAATCATTAATTTCTATCCTAGTAATTAAATATTACTTATCAATTTACATCAAGTATATTTAAGTCAAGTATTAAATATGTAGGTATAAACAATATATATTATCATAATGCAATTACATCATTCACGATAATATTGTGCAATTTTACTAAGAAAACTAGAAATATTGTTCTACAATTAATTTTTCGATTTCTGAGATTTTTCAATCACTATTCCTTGTGATTCTTGATATTGTCTAATTAATTGTTCTTGCACTTCCGTTGTGCAAGGGCTATACCTTGCGTACTCCATGGTAAATTCTCCTTTACCTTGCGTACTTGATCTCAGTTCACTAGAGTAACCGAACATCTCATTAAGTGGCACCTCTGCAACGATTGTAAACCATTCCTCTACCACTTCTGTTGAGCTTATGATTCCTTTTCTCTTGCTGATATGTCCTAATACCAGACCCTAAACAAACGTGTGAAAAACTGTTTAATGGAAGTGGTAAATTATATAAATGCAAAATGAGCTATGTATGTATAGACAATATTATTCCACCTGAAATTCCTGTGGGCCTACTACTTCAACCAACATAATTGGCTCCAAAACTCGCCAGCTACCAGTTTCGAAAACATCCCTAACAGCACCTTGCGCGGCTTGGAAGAAGGCAAATTCCGAGGAATCGACGCAATGGTGCATACCATCAATTATTCTAAATTTAATTCCAGCGATCTTGTGACCACTAAGCAAACCTTTATCACACATCGCTCTGAAGCCTTTCTCTACACCTGGAATGTATTGTTTCGGAACATTGGTTCCAATAGTTTCATCCGAAAATTCGATGGTTGTATTTTTTTCAGGTGGCAAGGGCTAAAACAATATAATTTTTTAGCAAATGAACCATGAAAGAAATAAAAATTTTCAAAATGCGATATGTATATAATGTTAATAAATACTAATAATAAAAGTCCATTAAAATTATTTATATTTTACCTCCATAATACCAATCACGCGAGCGTACTGGCCAGCACCACCAGACTGTTTTTTATGAAGATAGTCAAATTCACAAGGTTCAGTTAAGGTCTCACGGAAAGACACTTTTGGTTTTCCAAGAATGATCGGGCAATTATATTCACGTTCTAATCTTTGCGCGTAAATTTCCAAATGCAATTCACCCATACCAGAAATTATACTTTCCTGAAAAAGATATAAGTTAAAACATACAAATTCGTGAATTTATGTACATTCACGCTTTTAGTGGATTAAAGTAACGCTGATTGTTACTTTCAGACAAATAAAATCT
Organism: Crematogaster levior; assembly: GCA_901521435.1. Classification (NCBI taxonomy): domain Eukaryota; kingdom Metazoa; phylum Arthropoda; class Insecta; order Hymenoptera; family Formicidae; genus Crematogaster; species Crematogaster levior. Next base: position 221,142 of record CABEGB010000639.1, read on the forward strand.
TAATTCAAAACTAGAAATAAACATATAAACGTACTAAATTGAATATAAATTTAATAATAACGATACTAATATCTTCCAATTTAATATTCATTAATGTTCGTGTGTTTTGAGTTAAGATCCTAGTTTTGAGTTAAGATTTCGTTTATCTAAGAGTAATGTTAATCCGTTAAAATCTGTTGTGAAATATACATAAATCACATGAATAATATTATTTAGCCCAAAGATTCAGTCTAATCGTAAAATGGTTATTTATTATTGATTATTATTAGTTGTGACTTCTTAGAGATTTATTAAAAATATAAATCTCAAATATTTGCTAAAAATTATATTTAAAATGTTACCTTGTTGTCCGTATCATAGTGGAAACGCAAAGTTGGGTCTTCTTTAGTAAATCGGCCGATACCTTTAGCGAAATTATCTCGATCTTTTGAATGTTTTGTTTGTATAGACATAGATATTACAGAATCGGGAATGTAAATTGATTCCATCGATAAATTCAGTTTAGAGTCTTTGACAAAAGTATCACCAGATGCACAATCTATGCCAAATAAAGCAAAAATATCTCCCGCATAAACTTCTGTAACATCTTCCATTTGGTCTGCATGAAGTCGAACTAATTTTTGAGCTCGTACCTGAAATATAATTGCTTTTTTTACATATTTTCAGTGACAAATTATAAAGAAAATATTTTATATGTATATATATAACCTTCTTTCCTGTTCTTGTATTGTACAAATTTTCTGATTTTCTTAACATTCCTTGGTAACAACGGAAATATGTTAATTGACCGAATCTGCCAGCCTCTAACTTGAATGCCAATCCAACAAAAGGTTTTTTATCATCACGATTAGGATTTAGTAAAACTTTAGTATATTCGTCGCTAAAATCAAATAAAATTTGTTCTTAGATATATATTATTATAGAACCTATATTATTATTCGGCCTTGTTTATCTTATGAGTTGTTATTATTTATAACGAGCGGAGTATATTTTCTAATATTATTATAGATATATATAAATTAAATATCATCAAAAAGCTTACTTGGATGTTTCTCGAAGAGCATAATTCTCTACTTCTCCTGGATTTGGTAAGTAATTTATTACCGCATCTAATAATGGCTGAACTCCCTTATTCTTTAATGCAGTGCCAACTAGCACAGGTGTAAATTTTCTTTTTAAACAACTTCTACGTATGGCATCCATTATATCTTTCTCAGTTATTTTTGTTTCATTTAAATACAATTCACCAAATGCATCGTCTGCATTGCTTAAGTGTTCGATTAATTCTTGTCTCTTTTCATTTACCTCTAATCAACATAACACAAATTTAATAAATTAAAAACTTAATGCAAATATGTCAGTTTATTAGTCAACAAGTCAACTTATTATCTTATGTAAATACCTGCATTCATGTCTTTTGGAATTTCATCCTCTCTAACAATTTCTCCAAAATTTCCTTCAAAATAAATTGCTTTTTGAGCAACTAGATCAATTATACCCTTTATGTTACTTTCCAAGCCAATTGGTAACTGTATGAATGCAGCATTGTGATGCAGTTTGCTTCTCATCTGTTGCAGGACTCTCTTTGGACTTGCACCCATTCTGTCCAATTTATTAATAAACGCTAAGCAAGGTACACTGTATCTCTTCATCTGTCGATTCACAGTCAGAGTTTGTGACTGGACACCACCCACGGCACACAGGACAAGGATAGCACCATCCAAGACCCGCAGAGCTCTTTCAACTTCTACAGTAAAATCCACATGTCCTGGTGTATCGATGATATTGATATTATGATCTTTCCATAATGTATATGTGGCAGCAGACTGAATAGTGATGCCTCTTTGCCTTTCCAATTCCATACTGTCCATAGTTGCACCCACATTATCTTTTCCCTTTACCTGAAAAAAATGTTATATGTATGTATGTATATATATTTATTTATAGAAACATTCTATGAATTCATAGCTTGTCTTTGCAAAGACACATGTGTAATGATTAAATTTTAGATTTACCTCATGCATCTCGGATATTCTGCCAGTGTAATATAGAATACGTTCGGTCAACGTAGTTTTTCCAGAATCAATGTGAGCCGATATACCGATGTTTCTAAGCTTCTCCAACGGTTTGTGCTCAGCAAATTTGGCGTGTGATGCCAAATATCGCACATTCTGTTACAGAAATTACATGATACAGTAAATCGTGCTGAAATTTCTATATCGTTGACGAATACGTTATGCGAAAGTGACTGAAACTTATGATCTAGAATATGACAAAGGTTAAGAATCTTACTCCGTAAATACACGGTTGTAGCCTAGATAACTGATACAAATTAATGTTGCGACTTAAAAAAGTCACAATAGTCATGATTAGAAATTTATTTTATCAATATTAAACGTTTTTTATTGTAATCTTCTTTTGTGAACAGTTTAATTTTGTATGATTCCACACGTGAGACTGCCACTACCGCTACGTCCAGCCCTGCCGATCACGTCCAAAATAAAATCTAATAGCATTCGGGTGCCTGCACCGAGTGTCACGTTCATTCCAATTTTTATATTTAAAAATTATAAATCCTTTTTTAAATACTAATTAAACAGTAAAATGATGATTTGTACAGCATTAGTACGGATCGTTTTATTGGCTGAAAATTTTTGAATTTGTTAAGATGGTATTTAAATATAAAAATTGACTATGAACAACGTGCACAACGGTGTCTAGTGCAAGTGCCCGAATTCGCTATAACGTGACGTAACGTCCACCAAAGCATGCATAAAAAAACTTTTATATACCAATTATGTGAATTAATTTAATGAAATCAAGTATTTTGGTCTTAATAACATAGATTGTATATTAAATTTAAATTATTTGTATAATTTTATTTTATTTTTAACATTACTTTCAGATATATCAAAAGTTGAGAAACATTATGGACTTTTTGAAAAAAAAAAATAGGGAACGTTTAATAATGGATATTCTACCGGTGTAATACAGAAAATAATAAAAAATATAATTTATTATATATAATTTCATAATAAATATTGTTTAAAAAACGGCGGATAATTATACATCAACCCAATACTTATTATTTTTTAATATAACATGTTATTTTTTATCCGCCGCATGAAAAATTTCCTTTTTCTATCGTTGAAAATCTATTTAAAAAATTGGAAAAAATAAAATTTACTTACTTGCGCGAAACACTAACGTCGTAGTCCCCTAGGTTTTCTTAGGCACAACTAAAAATTTATCCCGACACTGTTTGACAATGAATTGTCAGATCCTGCCGTTTATTGGTAAGTGAGTTTATACTACTTAATAACTTTTATTCTACTTAATAACTTCTTTTAGGAAGGAGAGTCAGACCCCGTTCTTCTCTTATTTCGGAGATATTTTGAGCTTGAAATTTCGCTTGCACCCAAAAAGGACTTAAGATCATGAAATGTTAAAGGCTAAAACAAAAAAATTGTTTTAATTTATCTCAAACTTTCCATCAGTACATATAAATGTTCACATAATTTTAAATGAAAGAACAAAAATTTTTGACAGAAGGCATACTTTATTATGAATTGCATAATCATATGTATCTTAATTTTGTCAATAATAACATGTATCGTACGATAAAGTATTGCAAAATGTAACATAAGAATTTATATCTTCAACATAACATAACATAACAAGTACCTTTAACGCATTTTTGAATATTTTTCTTTATACTACAGATATTTACAATGCGCTCACAGGATCAGGAAAAATAATTTTCATATAACCTGTTACAATTATACTTTGTGCTCAAATATATCTTTTTACTATTTCTACTTTATAATTACAATTACTTATATCAATATCCATGGCTTTGTATTAAATGTAGATTTATATATCTGATAAATATCGTTGCATATTAATGAACAAACTTGTTGCACAATTGGTTAAAACTTAAATTATACTTTATATGTGTAGAAGAAGTAAATACAGTCTCTCCTCTCGTGAAGAGAAAACTTACAAAATCGACAAAAGAATTAACTTTACGTACTTTCGTCCATGATGTCATAAGTTTTTGAGCTAATAATAGATGGAGAATAAGTATATTAACATTTTAAGAGAGATTGTTTTAATTATACAGAGATTATGGTTTTTTAATGCGAAAAAAGTAAAAGACAATTACACATCGAGATGTTAACAATATCTTATAATGTGATGTAAATGTTAACATTGATTGTCCATGTTTATCAATTATACTGAATTTATTATTCTTCTATTCTTCTATTATTAAAAAAATTGAAAAGAACATTGTAAGACAATGTAAGGAAGATTCATGAATATTATATATATGTATATAAAAGCAGTTTAATAATAACTCATTTCTTATAATTCAGCGCATACGTCAATTTGATTTTCTATTTTCTATCTGTCATTGTTATGTGCACTTGTCATATCCAATCATCTACTTTATCAAAAGTCCATTACGCACAAAGTATCGATATAACATGACGAGTCAACTGAGTTTCCAAGCCCGAGCTTTCAAGTCACATCCTATTTTTTTTAAATTTTACTGATTAAATTGTTAAAATTTAATGTCTATATTGTAGTAATATATTTTGCATTGAGTATAAAATCTTACTTATTCTTATACACAAATTCTGTACATAAAACGAAGCTGAAGGTATCTTACAGTATTCCTTCTTTTCTGATTATATTATAGACATAAAGACTTTACAAATACACTGATAGTTATCTGATTAAAAGCACGTAACATTTTTGGTACCAAGTTTCGTTGGTGAATGTTTTCCATCATTATCACCGAGATCCATACCAAATGGCACAGAATTCCAAATGGCTTTGTCACTTTGATCGTCCTCTTCGTTCAGAATATTGCACATCATACGATCATCATAAAGTGAAAATCGCGCTGTTGATTGCGCACGACCGCGAATTTTCCTAACGGATGGTGGCAAATCACCAGGTGTCTTTATTCTCATATGTGGATCTTTCAGTGCATTGTTTACATTAGAACCCACATTAAAAACTTCATTAAATTTATCTATACTTTCTTGCCTACTTAGATTATTTTCTCGTTTCTTGTTTCTTAAAGTTACAAGTGGCAAAGTGGAAGGACGCGCATTAGATGTCATGTTATCATTCTCATACTGTTTTTGCTTCCCCGTTTGTGTGCTATTTTTATCATTCTTCTCTACTGGCATCGCAGATGTAGAAGTCTTACCAATGATGCCATTTACATATTTCCCTCCAGGCGAGATTGTTACATTCGTTTCAACAGTTTTAATTTGGACATTTTGCTTTGATAATAAGTTTGACTTAGAATCTTCTCTATCTATTTGGTATCTGCTGTACGGATACATTTTCTTGTTGATGAGCAATTTCTTTAAATTGGGCCAGGCAAATAATTTTTTTCGCGGGCTCTCTTGAAGAGACGTGTCCTGTATATTCGTCTGTTTTCTCTTACTATACGAAGATGAGCTTTCATCGGAAATTACATTTTGAACATATGGTATAGGTGTTGCCGGCCTAAGTTGTGTTAATTGAGTGGTATGTTGACCTAAGTAATCGTGCGAAACTAAGCCTTGTGCTTCTGTACCAGTTTTGTATTGATCGTTACACGCATGCTTCAGTGATTTATCAACAAGAACGTTACCGTTACAACCTAAGTCTTCCAACGAATCCGATTGTAACATTAAATTTCTTTCCATACACGGATTTCTACCTTGATACGGTTGGAGCGTTTGAGTATGATTATATGTTGCTACTTCATTTGAATTTTTAACTGAAACAGATTATCGAAAATGGTTGAAAAATGAGATTATATAAATATATAAATATTATAAATAACATAAAATTAATAAAAGTACTGACATTAATTACTTACAACTGTGTTCATGAGCAACGCTGTCAGATGGTGATAATGTAACTAAATTTTCAGCTATTGCACTGTCGTTTGTATTACTGTCTTGCATTATATTCAATGCAAGTTGAACAACATGTACATTCTCATGATGCGAGGACTCACTATAAAGACTGTTTGTCGTTGAAGGCACTAAGGTGCAGTGAGAATTTACCATTGGACTTCCATCGGTAAAGTGCATCGTTACTACAATTGGCTTCTTTTAGAAAATGTAAAAATCATAGTTTACTGAATATTGGTAAATGCATTACCACGATGAGACTGCAATTCTGAAAGTCGTTCTTCTATACATAAAGCAGTTAAACGAGCTTCAGCATCAGCATCCCAGCAATCTTCTATAGTTTCCTTAATCAAACGTATTCCTGGTCTATCTACTAAGTTACTATCTAAAAGTGGTCTGGCTTTATTGCGCGATACTAGGACTTGCATTTGTTCAAACGTTGGATGAAGACCTAAAAGGTAAATAAAAATATTTCATAAATAAAATATAAAATTTAATAATAGTATCAAAATAGTATCAATAAATATGTACTATTGTAATTTTAAGAAATATGTTTCATGTACTAACCTATTTCGTTTTCATATGGCTGTTTATATTGCGGCACGTCCGACCCAGGAATATAAATATCGGAACATCTTGTAACTAGTTCCCAAAGAACTAAACCCATTGCATAAACATCTATCTGTTTCAGAGAACTTTCGCAATCTCGTAAATTAACAGCACCGTCCAACACTTCTGGTGCCATGTATCTCAGAGTACCCACCTACAATATGATACAGATATTGAATTGTAGAAGATAATTGTAGAAGAATAATTTTAGATATTCAGATACTCACGTCATTAATTGATTTTAGTTCGGCATGCTGCTCCTCTCCATTAGAATAATACTTGGATCCAGAGATTTGAACTGCTAATCCCAAATCACAAATGCAGCAAGTACCATCAGCTTTAATTAATATGTTCCTTGAATTTATGTCTCTATGTGCAATACATGGCTTGAACTTGTCTAAAAATTATGAACATTTATATGATTTATATATATATAATTCAAATATATATCACTTATTGTCTCAATAAAAATTAACTAAAATTTAAATGCAGTTTATTTGTCGACTCAATTGGCAAATTTTATTCCTCAAAGGATTAGAAAAAATTGTTTGTAATTTTTTGAGGAATAAAGTTTGCCAATTGAGTCGACAAATAAACTGCATATAATTTTATTTATATAAATACTAGAATGTTTAATTAAATTATAATTTGATAAAAAGCAGTAATAAAAAAAATTTTTTTTAAATATTTTTACACTTTCTGGACAAATAGTGCCAATACATACCACCTTTGCGTATATCCGTATGTAAATAAGCAAGTCCTTTAACTATAGAAAGACTCATTTTGCAAAATGTATTCCAATCAATAGTGTGCATTCTTAAGAATTCTGTTAAACTACCACCGGAAGCAAAACTGAGTACCAAAAGATATTCAATACTACCTTCCATACTTATTCTTTCATCCACACCTAATACAAAAGTATAAATTAAATTTTATTTTGTTATTAAGTTACTCAATTAAAAAAGAAAATAATTTCATATTATATCGTTACTTTTAATAATTCATTTTAAGTTCAATAAAAAAATGCCAACCATAATAGCTTAATAATGATGGGTGTTCCATAAAAGGTAAACAGTAAGTATCTCTTTCATTCTGAAAATAATTGCGATAGTGTGATGGATATATTTTAACTGCAACATCTTGATCTCCCATACTGCCCTGCCAAACTGATCCATATCGTCCTTGACCTGTAATTATGATTATAGTTATAATAAATAGAATTGAGTATTTTTATTAATTGCAATATTAATAGATAAAGATCCTTGATTAATTTTATTGATAATAAAATAATATCCTTGATTAATTTTATTAATAATAAAATAATATCAGCTCATAAGTACATACCTACAATATTTGCAAGTTTCAAGTGGTCAACTGTGTAAGTACCAGTTCTTAATGCTGCGCTATCCATGAACTGATCATTATAAGATAATGGTTTTCCTAATCTTAATAAAATATTGTTGTGATACAGCCTATATATAATCATTGCTATAGTACATAATACTAGCAATGTGCATGTTGTGCTAATTGCCATAATGAGCGTCCATCGTTCAGAATTTGACTGTTCAAAATATTCTGTAGCTGGAAGATATTACAAAATAATGTATATAAAAAAATATTTTTTAATTATTTCTAAAATATCAAGCTAAAAACAAACATAATTTATTTTATTCTGCAATACACAACTAATGCTGCTGTTATCTTACTTGGTTGATTTTTTTGTGAAGAAAGAGAATTGAATATCTTATTATCTGAATCGGCAAGATTAGAGCTTGTAATATTGAGATTACAAAAATCTCCATGACAGCAACAAAATTTTGTATTGTTCAAAGCTTTTGTAGACCTCTGAAGTGCAACGCATTCTGTATTTTCACATTTTTGTTCACCAGACTGTTTCCAACAACCTACACATAGTACACATTAAGCAATAATATAGCATTTTAATAATCAAACTTATATGTACTCGTTATAGAAATTAAACTAAATCACCAAGATAGACTAAATACGAGAAAAAACAATCAAATTATGAACAAACAAAATTATATTATTACATCATAATAAAATAACATTTTAATTATATGTACTTTAACCCTAATCCTTCCAACGTTTTTTCCGCAACTTAATCCTTTCAACCAGGGTATTTTATGTCCAGTGCGTTTTATACTATGTTAATAGCTTAAAAATTTCACAAAAATTTTATAATTTCTTTATACGTTCGACTAAAAATCAATGTAAAGAAAATTTGAAAATTATTTGTTTAAATATTTTTTTATAACAATTATTTGTTGAAAAACGCACATTACAACTAACAACTGTTAGAAATGGGGAGGCATGAACGACTCTGGTTGGAGAGATTAGGATTAGTTACATGAATAAACATTTATGTATTTACTTATAACAAATTCCTATACAATATATACCTTGAGATAAAATAGTTATTTCAGTGCCATTTGCAGTTTTATCCTCTTGCCATAGAGCATGACAAAAATTATTACATATCTCAAATTTGACATCTTCATTTATCTGAAAATCAAATATTTACTTCTATAAATAAATATTTCACGGTCATTGTTATTATATAGTATAATAATATATTTACTATAATATATATATATATAATATAATATATATAATAATATATTTACTACTAAGATGTAACAACTCTTTTATGTATTAATAAGCTTTGAATTTAAGCATTTTGAATAAATTTAGTTTTGTTGAAAAAATATATTAGCTAATTAAATTTACTTTATTATACAACTTACATCATGGTCATTGGATGTATCTTCAGGTACATGTGCTGAATTCTGCTTCAAAGAAAGATTTTCAACATTTTTCTTTCTACTGGCACATCTCCTAATGGCATTGATAGGAGCTAAGCTTATGCCACACAGCAGTGTGATCAGCGCGATTGATACAATGGCTCTCATTGTGCTTTAGCAGGCCTCTTGAACCAGAACCACTTCAACAGAAGCAGAGCTCCTTAAGAATTGGCATCTTTCATCGCAGTAATATACAATGCTGTCGTTGAGATTCTGAGTTCATCTGTCCGTTATATATAATATAGAAAAAAGGAAATTGGTAAATTAATAAAACAAATATTCTGTGTAATGTTAGTAAGTTTTTTTTTTCAAAAACAAACGTTATATTCAAAGGGCAAAAACGAACAAAGCCGGGTGACAGTGCCAACAATATGTAATTATACAAAAACTACACAATAACAAACGTTTCGACTTGGAATAAAGTCATCTTCAGTGTCGGTTATTAATTAAAATTTCACCAATAATGTTCCTATCCTTTACAAATCTGATCTTAATATTAAAGTAGTCATCTCAGTGCAATTTCTTCATCCTGAGAGCGCATGCTTCCACTGAACACAATTCATCTCCTCATTATACGTCCACAAGTATAGTTAATTGTGACAAATTTGTTAAAAAAAGGAGCTAGTAATATTGTCATACAGGTTGTTAATCCAGTCAAAATGTCAAATAATGTCAAATTATAAAACAGTTATATCTAGTGTCTTAATATATAATATCATAAAAGTCACATAAGTTAAATTAATAAAATAATAAAATAACAATTAATGTAACTTAAAGTAAAATAAATAAATACCGTTATCAGTAACAAGAAAAGTGTATAAATAAATAATAACAAATAGATGAATAAATAAATAAATATAATAATAAATAATTGAAAAGCTGTTCGTGGATCGAGGAATTAGTGTGGCGTGTATACCTAGGAAGTAGAATCATGCACATCCAACGGATAACAAGCTGTCTCTCAATTAAAAATTGACACACTAAACATGTATTTACTCCACATCCTAGCACTCGGTTCAACAACACATATGACAGTACACGATATCGCTGTTTGTGATATTTGGTATAAGGCTTACTAAGAGGGGATGAAACTATTGGAATAAGAGATGGAACGAAAGGAAATTCATAGGGAGGAGGGGGGGAGTATTCCCTCCAAAATAAGAAGATACGAATCAGATAGCAATTCTGTGTCGCTCTGTTTGTTTAGACTGTGTAATTGCTTTTTTACATGTATCATTTCCAAAATGAGTCTCACGTTTATGAGGGTCCCATATCCCATAAAAAAAATTAAATATAAATTTTAAGAATGGTATAATGGTACAGTTTTCTTTCCTATTTGTAGTTTTGCTTTTAATGACATAAGAGAATTAATATAAGAAATGTTATTAATCTCTGTGATTTTTAAACACAATATGAAAATATTATACAAATTGAATTTGCATTTGACAAAGTCATCATGTATAAAGTATATTCCTTCTGTATTTTGATTAACATTGGCCTAAATGTCAGACATTCAATAACCTATGTTAATCGTGCTGTATAAAATTGACTTAATTTTTTAAACCTTTATCAATGCAATATATATATGACGCATATATTCAACACTGTTTTTTGCAATGTACTGTCAATTCTTAAACCCAATTCCCATGACGACTACACTGTAATTTTCACACGTTCAAAACTCTTCCACGGTGTCGTATGACGTAAATCTAAGGGCCAGAAAATAATGCAAGATCTTATTTGTGATTGTGACATGACTGATTAATCGGAGTTCCTTTATGCGGTCAGGCGGACGCGATATCGAGCGGCCGGGAGACGGTCGCGGAATATCCACGGGAAGAACGATGCGTTTAACGGTGCGGAGAGCGTGTTACGCATCGTGACAAGGTACGTCGGGAATCTCTCGCACGTTCCGCAGGAAATCCGCAAAAATGGAAAAAGGTAAACGCGCACGAGCGTGCATGACAAAACGAAGCTGTACGCACTTACGTTCTGTTCGATGGTCCCCGTGGAAGTCCGATACAATTCACGCGCGTTATCGTGGTCGTCTCCAGACGCGACATCGCATCATCCCCTCAAAACGCTGCCGAGCGCATTCGAAATAAGCGTCGCGTGAACACTCGTATATTTGACAGGCAGCCTGTGTCCATTGAGTCGTGTCCTGATTGCGCGTTCGCGAACGCATCACGGCGGCGCGCGGCTGCCTGTCGCAAGTCGAATACGGACGACTCGTATGAGAATCGATTAGGGTAGCCGCGATTAGACTCCGATTAACTTATTGAGCAGTTAAAAAGTGGATAGAATAGTGGAGTGTACTCGCCAAAGTATAGTATTATTATAGTAGATAGAATTATTCATTTTTTCTCGTTGGACACGTTGACAGAGAGAAAGATTGGGTTTTGGACGACGGATTGTTAGGAATTTCGCCGAAACTTCGATTAATTTATATCTCTTACTAACAACACAGATTAACTTCAATCTCGATTTTACTTATTTTCTCTCTTTTTCTAGTTGTAACAATTAGAAAAAGATGAAAAGTAGATTAAACCAAGATTAAAATTAATTACGTTAGTAGAAATGGATTAGAAATTAACACATTAATTGGTGGAAATGGACATTAATTGGTAATTAACCTATCAAGTAACACCTGTAACATTAACGTAGATGAAATTAATTTTTTATTGTATAAGTAAATAAATTAGAGACTAGAGAATTATATTAAAAGTTAAAAATTCTGCTTTAAGCTCTCTTTAACGATTGAATTAAGATTGGAGACAATGATTGTCTAGTTAGAAATTTTTATAAAATTATTAACTAACAATTAACTTAATTGGTAATTAATCTCTATAGCAATATCGAACAACATCTATATTTTATTTTAGGTAGATTCAATTTTTCGTTATCAATTTTTTGTTATTAATTGGAAATTCTATTTCAAGCAATTCTATTTCAAACCGATTGACTCAAACGATTAATGGCATTTTTCTATGAACGTATTTTAATCGATAAAACTGTGAAATCGAGACAACGATCTTAAAAAAATCTAGTTTATGCATTTTTTAAAGAAAAAACTTAGCCCATGTATTTTTATCGTATTTTTGTCTCCTAAATCGATTGTCCCTAAGAAAAATTGGTGCTCTCTAATAAGAAAAAAGTTACAGCGTTTTTATGAGAAAAATGCAAAATAAAAAGCAAACAAGGAATTTGATTTCGTGAGAAAATTCTAATTATACCTATAATTGTAAATAAAATACAATAGATTTCGTTCTAAGAAAGAATTAAGGAAGGGAAGATAGAATAAAAAGTCGAAAACCCACATGGAACTGTACAAAATTTAGTAGAAAACGGCCGGGACCTAACCTATTATCAATTAAAATTTAAAATTAAGCTGTTTAAAAAAATTGGTGTTCTTTAATGAAAAAAGTTTTTTATGTGAACTTACAAAAGTTACAAAAATAACTAAATTTTATTTGTACAGTTCCACGTAGGTTTTCGACTTTTTATTAGAGAATTATTATAGAATTAGGTTTGAGTTAAGTTACCTCTGGTTATCTCTTTCAGGATAGTGGAGAGTTTTGTTTACGAGTTTTTTGTTGAATCGTTATACACGACATAGATTTTCAACGCAAAGCGAAATATATATGATATTAGAAAAAATTATATTTATGAACGTTTTTGTTAATAACTTTTTAATAAATAACGAGAGATTAAAACTTTTTGAAGGTTATTCAGGATAACATATATCAATGTCAAGGTCATTGGAGCTGACACCTCTAAAGTGAATAATTACCTTTTTTCGAACTGCAAACAATTCGGTTTATTTTTTTCACACACACAAAAACTTTTTTGCTATTAGAGAACGGCAATTCTTGTAACTTTTGTAACTTTTGTAAGTTCACATAAAAAACTTTTTTCATTAAAGAACACCAATTTTTTTAAACGGTAATCGATTCAGGAAGCAAAAAATTACGTTAAAAAAACGTTGTTGGTCGAAATTTTTTTGAGGTCAGGATGATCTTCTGAAATTTTACCAAAATATAAGTTTAACCGAGATATTAGCTCGAGTCTATAATAGGGGTAGTCTTTAAGCTGTAAGAAATTAACCAATCACAGAATATGAGAAAAATAATCGACTGTGATTGGTAAGTTTTTTACGACTTAAGGTTTACTACTGGTGCTTTCCATCTAGCGACACAAGTGTCATTCTATCTTTGTTATTTATGAATGTTAAAAAAAGATAGAATGATGCTTGTGTCGACTTGTGTCGCTAGATGGAAAGCACCGTAAACTATAAAATATCTCGTAAAATATTCACCTTTCGGTGAACTTACCTCAATACTTTTATGCACAGAATAATGAGAGGAATCAATTGGTGTAAAGAAAACCATAGTTGTTTTTAAGAAAAAATATGCAATTTGTAACTAACAAGTACATACTTTCATTTAGAGTCTTATAACAAGAGAGCGCGAACTCTACTCCCACCTTGTTAACCTCCATCTTAATGGACCTTAAAAAAAAGCAAAAAGACGAATTATGATGAGAATCCGATACATGAATGAAGAAATTGCATGTGTACTATTGAGCACAAATAAAGGCCAGTATTCATAGTCGGGGCTTAAATTTAAGATCGTCTTAAGTTTATCTTTAGATGCTGTACGAATCAGTTTATTGGCTACGGAGTATCTGAAGATAAACTTAAGACGGTTTTAATTATAAGACCCGACTATGAGTACCGGCCTAAGAATTTCACAATATCAGTATGAAGTCTCCTGCTGTTATTTAACAGAGAATAAAACATTCCTACTTACCGTGATAAAAAGTGTGCATTTATTTATATTGTATATAAACAACACAACACATGAATTACGTGACCTTGCGGGCTTAACATGGCGGCTATCGACCAATCAGAAAGTAGAAACAAGATCGCGCTTTTCTTATTAAGTCCACCGCAGACGATGCAATTTTTTCTGCTGATTGCTTGCTGACTGGTCTGCTGAATTTCCGTGATAGGTCAGGTGCTCGCGTGGATTAATGCTTGCTCATTGTGAGAGCCAATCAGGATGCAGCAGATCAGCCAGCAGAGTGACCAGCTAGCAATCCAGCAGAAAAAATTGCATTGTCTGCGGCGGGATTTATAGGACTCTACCTACAATGTTCTTTTGTCTGTTGGATTGTTTGCTCGTTAGTTCGCTGGATTTACGTAATAGCCCAGGTGCTATTTTTCTTGTGTGTGTTGTGTTTGCTCTTTGTGAAAACCAATCAGGATACAGAGCACAGACTTCTATATTATACGCTAGACTGCTAACTGCGTCTTTTTAACTGTTGCAGGTATTTATGTATGACATGCGCAGAATAAGTTACGAGCATGCGCAGTGAATATTATCTTATGTACTTTTATATGTCTTGGGTTACACAAATAATACAAACCAAGAAAGTTTATGCTGTGTAAAACTGTAAAATAAATATAATCAAACAATAATATAATAAAAAATATTATAATAATGTGTTTTTAGTATTACTATATATGTTATAATGTAATACGATCTAAATACAAACAATTTGGTAAAAAAAAATTATTTATTAGTTTTTTGCAAGCGTATCAGAAAATAATTAATAATATAATGTGACAAATATAATATAATATAGTGAAAATACTAATTAACCCTTTTGACAGGTTGAGTTCGAAAGGTTAGAATCGCGTAGCTTATTCTGCGCATCCACTCCGTGCATTACATGTACATAGGCAACATTTGTACATAAGGAGAACAATAGGAGTTAGCGGTCTAGTGTATAGTATAGCAGTCTATTAGCAAATTCGGGCACTTGCACTAGTGCACACCGAGTGTGCACAAAGGCTTGTTCATAGTCAATTTTTATATTTAAATACCATCTTAACAAATTCAAAAATTTTCAGCCAATAAAACGATCCGTACTAATGCTGTACAGATCATCATTTTACTGTTTAATTAGTATTTAAAAAAGGATTTATAATAATCTTTAAATATAAAAATTGACTATGAACGAACCTTTGTGCACACTCGGTGCGCACTAGTGCAAGTGCCCGAATTCGTTATATGATAGCCCGGGTCTACAATAGGAGTAGTAAGCCTTAAGCGGGAAACACAGACTTTTGCATAATGCATAATACATATGCATAAGAAATTCGATTGGTCGAATTCCTTATGCACATGCTAACGGACCAATCAAATTTCTTATGCATATGCGTTATGCGTTAGCCGTCGTCTACAATGAGATTTTAAGCCTCAAGCTGTAAGAAATTGACCAATCACAGTTCAATTTGAGAAGAATCGAATATGATTGGTTAATTTCTCCTCGTAAAATTCGACTTGTGATTGGTCAGTCTCTTACGGCTTAAGTCGATTACTCCCGTATTCCTATTGTAGACCCGGCCATACAGAAGGTTTGTTCGCGTCGCTTGCCCCAACATGCTCCTACTCGCTCCGATACGCTCCAAACTATAGTATTACGTTACGTATACTATAGATTGGAGCGTATTGGAGTGAGTAGGAGCATATTGGAGTATTGCGACGCGAACAAACCCAGAGTGATCAGCATCTTGTGCACGAGCTTAATTCGGAGTTTGGTCGTCGATGACGCCACTCGTCACGATCCAAGTGAGAAACATTTGAACGTGACCAATTAGCGATTGCGTGCTCGGTATCATCGATCAATCGTACTCGTTCTACTTTGCGCGGGTAGATCCGTCACTCGCTGGCGTCGCGACCAATCAGAGCTGAGCGTCGTGTCTCTGCTGCGTGTTTTCGGTATTTGTCCTGCAAATGGCGGTTGTCGCGGTGTTTTGTTCGATGTGTCTCTGTGATTAACTACGCCACATCGTTACTGCAGCACCTGAGGAAGAACGTACGATAGAGGACGGTGCCGCGACAGCGGATCACTCATAATTATGGTGAAGCTGTTGAAGAGATTCTTCGCCGGTGACAAGGTGTTCGCGAAAGTTCGAGGTTACCCGCCATGGCCAGCCAAGGTGAGTTTGTGTTGGGACGCGGCGATACTGGATGGACGAGACAATCGTCCTGATGACCAGTGGCGTTGTCCCGACGATTGACCGACCGGAATGTTGCGAGGTGCGGTGACGTAAATTATTCAAAGGTTGCGGTCGAGAATCGCGTTTGTTGCGCGTGGCTGCGTCTCAGGAGACCATGGTTCTCGCGTAGGAGCGAGAAAAGCGCGGGATCCACGCAGAATGCGCGACAACGTCGGTGATAATCCGCCGAATGGCACGTCATCCACCATGCTAATTAATGCGTGTCGCTTACGCTCTGCTAGTATTCCATAATTTGTAATTGTATATGTAATATTTGTTTGTAGATTGAGATTGTATCCCAGTGCATAGATTATTAATTATTCCCTATGGAGAAACATATATCTCAATTCTGTGTATGTGGTATACCAAAAGTTCGCTACCTATTGTTTCTGTTTGCACATCATTTCATTTGTTTGCAGGTTGAAAAAGTGAATGATCCAAATTCCAAGAATGCCAAATACAGTGTTTACTTTTATGGTACAGGAGAGACGTAAGTATTTAAGATATTAGAGGTGTAAGATAAAGATTTTGTAGTAAGATATAATTTGGTTGCTTTATAATTCTAGTTTTTCCAATGAATGACCAAGTGTCTGTTTATATTTGATTAAATATTATATTGATTTTAAATCTTGCAGAGCTGTTTGCAAGGTTGAAGAGTTGTATACCTACATTGAAAACAAAGAAAAATATGGCAAACCTAACCGACGAAAGTTTTTTCATGAAGGCATACAGCAACTTGAACAAGAACTTAAAAATGATAGAAATAAACCTTTAGAAGATATTGCTGTTATTAAAGGTAATTACCAATATTTAATATTTTGTTAATAATGACATTTTGTAATAAATAATTATTTCATAAACTGAATAGATTAAATACAATATTTTTAATCAAATTAATTAGTTATTATAATAATAATTGATACTTTGTCTGAAGGTGCTGAAGCAACAGAATTGCCGACTGCCAGCGCTACGGATAGTGACATGGAAACTGGTTCCTTGATAATAGATGAAGGAGAAAAAAAGAAACCTTTAAAGAGGAAAATTCTTACATCTACTACTAATACTCCTGTAAGTAATGTTTGTTTTTTTGCTATTTGTATAGAAACAATGTTTTGGAGTATTAATTATGTTTTGCAATACTGTGCAAAAGAACAGTTATTGACCAATATACTCCAAGAGAAATTTAGGAACTGCCGACAAATATTTTTAAAGTTCAAATAGTTTGTGCGATTGTTCCTTATACTTTTATACACATATATCTATATAAACACATAAGTGTAATTGAATACATATGTTTGCACATATAATAAATGTAATGAATATATAAAAATGCAGCAAGATACTCCTGAAGTGAAAAAAAAACGTGGTAGAGGAAAAGTTGCGAATGATACATCAAAACAAGAAGCTGGCTTAGATTCTCAAGGTGAAGAATCTCCTAAAGAGGTGGTTAGTCGCAGTGGACGCAAGATTAAACCAAAACGCTTTGCAGACTTTTCAAGTTCAGATGAAACTGAAACCAATACAGGTAAGAACTTGCTTTTATAAAAATCTTATGATATGCTGATACAGTTTTTAGAGAATAACATCTATTCTGCAACTTTATGGGTAAAAAATATTCATATAATAATTTATTAAATAATCGACTTTTTTATTAACTTTTATTTTTAATTTAACAGCATTGTTTTTTAGTGCATTTAGTTAAAATATTAATCATGTCCCAATTGTGAAATTTAACTGTTTTCTGTCGATGTCATACAACATGCTGTTATTCGTTGCAAAATTTAAAATCGATTACCCTGATATATAACTAACATTTAAAGGTAGGAGCACAGTAAAGAGACTTACACCAATACTACATTTAATGGTAGATGAAGAAACGCAGACTTCACCATCAGAAATATCTGAAAAATATTCAAGACGTAAGGAATCCAATGAAACTCGGAATATATCTACAAAAGAATTAAAGAGATTAGTTCTATTGGAACAGCTGTCATTAATTCGTATACAGAAATCTAAATTTTTATCTGTAAATGTACCTCTTACATAATTTCTAATTAATAAAATTTCACAATATTTGTTTTTTTTTTGAAGCTATTGTTTATCTCCGTCTTTATGTCCCTACTACTGATACTTTTACTGAACTCTCTCTTTTCATTATTTTGAGGAAAAATAATGAAAACTTAATTACGTTCGTCAAAATTTATTGAAAAAAAAGTCGGTTATTTTTTATTTGTGTTTAAGATAATAATATAATTTGAGTGTACGTAAATATTATTTCTGTTTAGAACATTCTGGTCGAGGTCGTAAAGCGAAAAACGAAGATACTAATGAACATCAAATAACACCAAATGTGACTCATAAAAAAAGAGCTGCTATCGAAAGTAGGCATTTGGATAGTTCTTTACTCTTTTTAATTTCTTAAAATTGTAACTTGTTTTTGAGAGATATCGTATATAATTTACAGAAAGAAATAATGAAGGCTCAATCCTTGACGGAACCGTAGTATCGAGTACATCTTCTGATACACCAAGCCGAGTTCTTTTAGCTCGTACATTTGCTGGAGAACATGTAGGTATTAAGCTGGACATAGACAGGCCAAAGTCTTTTGAAAGTGAAAAAGCTCGAGCGCAATGGGATTGGTCAACTGCTAGGAATGCTATGAAACTCAAAGCACAATTAGAGAGCGGTGAAATTTTGCCAGAACAAGTGAAAGATTCTTTAGATTTTAATGTACCCGTCCCAGAAGATGAAAAACGACTTTCGACAAAAGAGGGAGCTGTTCATCGCAAAACATACAAACTGAGGTGAATGTCAAAACCTTGTGTTGTTTAGTTTATCAAAGTGTTTATTTTAGAATTTACCAGTGCGTTTACATATACAATGTTACTTTTTAGATGGCTTCGCATAGAGGCTCAACTCCTACAATTAGATGCTCAAATAAAATCTAATCTTGGACTAGATCGAGCTAATACAGATAAATGTTTACAAGCGATGGATGAGATCTTGGCTCTTTCAATTGATCCTTTAATGTTGAAGAAACATCCTCATATTGTTGAAACAGTAAAAAGGGTAAATAAAACATTGAATTTTTTAATAATTTTATAATATTGTAATTTTATTTTTTAAATATTTTATATTATAATTTTATAAAATATAATATATTTTTTTTATTAATTGTTTATATGTCTTTTATAGCTGCGGCGATATATTGGGAACCTAGGAGAATGGAAATTAAGTGAAGAAGAAGGGGTATGTATAAAATGAGCATATGTGTTATTATATTGCAACGCTTGTGAAATACACAATACTCTTATTATTTTTACTTGACTATAATATATATAATATATATTTTTGTAGGTTATTTTTAAACAAAAAGCAGAGCAAATTAGACAAAAAGCTGAGCATATATACAACAAGTATAAGGTAATGTATCACACAGATCTTGTATATATATATATGGACTGGCAATACAAGACTCGGCTGTGTCCGAAACATATCTTTCTTAAAATATCTGGAAATATGTCTTGTTCATGTTGACATATATTGCATACATTCTAATGATAGAATATATTAATTGTAATTATGGTGTGATCATGTGATTACATGATACATGTGTCTCTTTGAGGTTATCTATAAAATTTATTTTATTCCGCTCTTTGCTGCAAAATATCACTTTCAATTCTGATATTCTGATTAACTGTGCAATGTGCATTTGTGGATACTTTAAGAAAGAGCAAGCACTAAAAGGTACATTTCTTTCTCTATCCCTCATTTGAACATACGACTTCTTAAACTAGATCTAGACTTGTATCACTTTATTGTATCGTATTACGATCGGTGGATGGAGCATTGTATCGTTGTATATTGCAAGGTGATACGCAGACGTGAAACGATCATCCACTTGGAGTAGGTATTTTTCATAGGTATTTTGTAGGTATTTTTCATCGAAACATCAAAGAAATTATACATGATATGAATAAATCAGTATTTTGATTTTGCCTCAATCGAACAACATCGCATCGTTTGTTTTGTTCTGGAAATAAAGATAAAGATATAGCTAGATGGAAGATTGAAAAGAAGATACATATATAGGATATATGTATACGGATATATGGATACGAATTGTGAAAACAAGGTTTGGCGTATTATCGTAACTAAGCGCATCTGTATCATAATCGTGATATGATACAATGAAGTGATGCAAGTCTGGACCCGACTTAACGCAGAAACTATTGCAATTGTCAGTTCATATTTATAAGGGCTATTGTGTATCACATGTAAAAACGAAAATATATTTAAAGCTCCTGACTCGATTGCTAAGTCCACGTTGACAGTATAACATCTTATTTGGCAAAATTGTGAATTATAATATGAAAAATAACGTCAAAAAACTAAATTCTTGCAAAGTATAACTTTATTTTTCGTTTTAGTGCTTTTATATAATTAATTGTAGTATTAAAGATATATCGAAGCTTCCTATTTTGTTACAATTTAATAGTGAATAAATAGTGAAAGCAAATATTTATTTCGATTTGGCGGCTGTCAAACAGCTTGTTTTCGTAATTGATTAGACACAATTTAATTAAATATATATGAGTTATTTATTATATGATTATCCAAATAAAAAGAAAGTATACTTTTTCGAATAGACTTTACAAGTTTATTCTATCAATTACAAATGCTATTTTTAAAAAATATTTTTATTTTAATATACATTGCAAGAATTTCATTATATATTTTCTCGCTTTTGATGTTATCAATCCAAGATGGCTGCAATAAGTGAACAGGAGCTTTAAATTCTTTATTTCTTTTGTTTTGTATTAATCAAATGAAAAATATATAGGCTATGTTTACTATACCCGAGGGTCAGTCATTTTGGCAATCATTTTCGGATCAAGTAATCCATTTCAAAAAATTGACAAAAGATATGTCTGAAGAGAAAGTATTTTCA
Organism: Crematogaster levior; assembly: GCA_901521435.1. NCBI lineage: Eukaryota > Metazoa > Arthropoda > Insecta > Hymenoptera > Formicidae > Crematogaster > Crematogaster levior. The sequence continues at coordinate 242,511 of CABEGB010000639.1, forward strand.
TTGATGTCTGATCCTGCTTGTTCAGGTAATTTTGCTATCATTGTATGTTTAATGAATATTAAACAACTAGATCTATATAAGTCTTCTTAAAGTAGTCTTAAACTTAAAATAATTTTAACGTGAGAAATTATATGTTGAAATTTAAAAATGTACATTCTGTCCAGTTTGGACCAAAATGCATATTTCTCTAGTTAAATTGTTAAAAATGTGATACATATTTATTATAAATATCAATGTGTAGATACTGGTATATCAGAGGATTTACCTGCAGATGATAGTGGTAATCAACTCGATACAGATACAATGACTGGAGCGGAATTAATAGTGGAACCAGGACAAGAGGCAGAAGGTGAACAAGAATCAGAAGCGAAATCAGAACTGGAACCAAAAGCAAATACAGAAACTGAACCAGTAGCACAAGTAGAGACAGAAGCAGAGTCAGAACCAATTGCTGAAAAGGAAATAGAAGCAGAAGTGCCTACTAGAAGTGAGAGTCCTAAAGATGAAACAGCTAAGTAACCTACGTAAACTTTTTTATCTGATAATGTAAACTTTTGCTTATTTTAAAGTATATTATTACGGTACTAAAAAAAAGAACATATTATAGTCAAAGTCGAAAGACATCGGGCACATTCATAAAATGATATGTTGGCTAACAATTTTTTAAGATTTTTTTTTATAAATCGTTTCATATGTGGCAAATTAATATTTAACGATGTATTCTTACAAATGTGACTTCTACAATAATTACGGGGAATACGATAAAATTCAACAAAATGTAACTTATTTGATGAAACGTAATTAACATGATATCGCTTATTACATCCCTTTATTACCTATACTCTACAGGATCAGACTATTGCAGTGCTTTGCATATGCAATAATTATGTGATAAGTGTTGTCGAGAAATTTAATTAAGTAGTAATTAACTAACTGTCGACTTCCGTTATATATCTATGAGTTTATTAAGTATATTTATTTTTAATCCACATTACTATATTATAACGGAAATATAAAACAAAAATTAATTCTTATATTAATATATAAGCCATGCAAATAGCTATTGTTACAATAATACTGGTAATGTTACCGAATGAAGAAGTAAGGATCGTAAAAGTATCTTAAGATAATCCTGTAAATCGACAGCACTTTTACGCATGGAAAATAATCTTTTGAATGAGTTATATTATTTTATTTCATTTGTAAGTATAAAAATATTCATATTAAATGGTCGCGATACACTTACATTATTACTTGATGCAATATTTGCAATCACTAACTGGACAATATCAGGCAAACATTAACTGTCAGACAGTATCAAATAAAAATGGTTGATGTAGTGGATAAAGTTAGATGAGACACATAAGGCCGGTATTCATAGTTTTGTTCTTATATTTAAAGCCGTCTTGAGTACAATCTCACGATGTTATAATCACAGAGTCATATTAGCATCTTAAGATAATCTTAAAATACGAACGGAACTATGAATATCGACCATAGTCAAGTAAAAATACTAATTTACTTAAAAAATAGCATTTTTACTTGACAGTAACATAATACTGTCATGTATCGAAAATCTTTATTATACTATCTTTATATGTTCAGCCAGTGCCATGGAAAAAATTTGTAAAGAGCACATAAACACTGTTATTGTCACACGAACTTACTTATTTAGTTATTATAATTGATGTTAGCAAAATAAATTGCATAAGAATTATAGCGCAATGAATTATACAGATATAATTCTTGATACTTGCATCTCGTTTTTAACGCAACTTTTCTTTTTCGTTTTTTCGTCATTATATGGAAACAATATTATCATATTTACCCTTTTAAAGGTAAAAATTAAAATATGTATTATTATTATAATAATGCCAATGTTTCTTTAACATATTTATGATGTAATTGAATATAATTGTTCATAAAATATCTGCGATATTCTATTTTGTATAATTGAATAATTACCGTCTTCATTGATATCGTTATAATAAAATTATAAAGTGCTTATGAAACTGTATCGAAATTGTACAAATTAATATTAAGTAAGCTACAAACGATTTTCGGACATTATCACATCTTTATCATGGGAGACATGGCAATTACTATAAACGTGTAACGATTGGTAAGTATTAAACCTTATTTTGTAATTAATACCACATATCCAATATATTGGAGAAAAACAGAAGTTATAAACGATGTAATTTTTGTATCAAAACGTTTTTTGTCGAAAATTAAAATAAACTATTGTAGCAGAGGTGTGGCATTGAACATATTTTTTATTTATACACTTATGTAGATAGACTGCGCATTCATATACAATAGCTGGCGATACATTGAAGGACAGAAATATATGTGGTAACAGTAACATAAGAATATGAAATTAAAAGAAAAAATAATGCGCATCTTTAAAAAAAAAAAAAGATTTTTCTTTCTTCACATTAATTGCAATCGAGTAAAGAAGACCATCTGTCCTTTTTTATTGATTTTTAAGCTCGCAATCTATCTATACAAATCAGTAACTTAACCTTACAATTAAAAATGAATTTATTTCCACAGAAAAATGCGCATTACTTTTTAAAAACAAAAAGGCGATTTTTCTCCTTTTTCCTTCATACTAATTGCGTAATCGAAGAAATTCCTTTTTTATTAACGTTGGTTTTTTTACTTTCAATAAATCCCGCAATACAAATTAATAATTTTATCTTACAAAAATGAAAATTAAATGAATACATTACTTATTATTTAAATGAATTTATTATTTGTTATTATTTATGCAATATGAATTTATCCTAAAATAAGTGAGAATTAAAAAATGAATATAAAACAAGAATATAAAACAAAGATGTCTTGACTTACATTGAAAATAACTATATTTAAATTATAATTAAATATTATTAAATATTTAATAATTACAAAATAGTTATAATCTTATAACTATTCATATCGACGTGCAATCTTGTTAATAAAATTGCTAATTTAAAATTATAATTTTTTTAAATATGGTGAAACATAGTTCGATTATGGTGAATTTTTAATATGGTGAAACATAGTTCGACATTGTAGTTTTATTTTTATCTCTTACAAAATTAATTATAAATGTACATAATTAAATTTGATAGTTTATTGAGTAGTTTATATAACTAAATTTACTTGTTTGACTAAATTTTATTATTTTTGCAATTGATATTACTTGTTATAAGATGAATATTTTTGAAAGTTTATATAAACTTTGTGTATGAAAATTGCTTAGTATTAAAATTTAATAATAATTTAATAACGTAATAATAAATATCCAATTATGTTATACGTATTGTACATATATTATAAAACTGTAATCGTATGAGGTGTCAATTGATTTAAAGTAAAAAAGGATTTTTTAAATTAAATGTAGAATAAATTTTTTTCTTTTGAAAAATTTATATTTAAGAAAAGGAAAGTAAATATTTGTATCTAATTGCTTTTTTAATTATTCATGATAAAACTACTTCGTATATAATTATTTCAATACGTATGGTATTATAATTACTATAATTATAAGCAGATGTTATTGTGTTTTAATAGTTTGTACATTACGTGTAATAATTACCCTTATAAAAATTTTTCACCGTTTTTGGCCCGTTTTTGACCGGCGAAAACGGTCAGTTTGAGTGGTAAAAACGTACATTTGATTCAATGAGTATGATCCGTTTTTAGGGCGCAAAGGGGCAATTTTCCGTAAAAATGAGTGGTTAAAACGGATTGCGTACGAGTATATCCGAGTGGTAATAACGTATTCTTATGAGTATTTTTGAGTGGTAAATACGTGCTGTGTGTAAATTTGAGATGTAAAAACGTACATTTAGCTACGAGCAAAAAATACTCGTTTAGCACTCATAAATACTCACATAGCACATTTTGGCTGCGTTTCGATATTCACTGCAAGTACTGAAAATCTATAGTGTATGTGACGTAAACTATAGATTTTCAATATTTGCAATGAATATTGGAACGCAGCTTTTGAAATAAAATAATCAAATAATCAATCATTATAATTGTTCATTTATTTATAGTAGTTTAAAACATTTATATAAATTTATATAAATTATAAAAATTCGTGGACATATTTTTAAGTTTGTAGAATAAATGTACTTCAATTTAGAGACAATCCGCGGATATTTTCTTGTGAGTAAAAAAGAAACGTACTAACGTGTTGTTACTCATCAACGGAAAATTGAGTATTGAAAACGGACAACCTACTTCGTCCTCATCTTTGTGAGTAAAAAAGGAACGTATTAACGTATTGTCACTCATCGACTGAAAAACGAGTGTTAAAAACGGACAATCCACTAAAAAATACTCATACACATACTCACGTATACTCGTCAATGCCCGTGAAGTTGGCATATCATTTTCTAGCAGATCAAAAATAAAAAAGAGTTCTCGTCGCATGCACATGAGTTCTATAGTTCCTGATACATTTTAGTAATAGTTCTCATGATTTTATCCAAAAAACAGTCGATCAAAAAAATGATCTGCTAACTTCCCGTAGCAGATCATTTTTCAGCAGAGCAAAAATAAAAAGAGTTCTCGTCGCATGCACTCGAGTTTTATAGTTCCTGATACATTTCAGTAATAGTTCTGGTGATTTTATCCAAAAAACTGTCGATTAAAAAAATGTTAATTTCCCGCAACAAATCACAACCCTCGCCGAAATCTCGCAGTTCCGGTTTATGAAAAATATTTTTCTTATAGTTCTCAACATGCTTAAGCATGTTCTAAAAAATTCTAACCACTAGCAATATTGTAGGATGTTTAAATAAATTATTTCTCCTCGAGCGCCGCGCATTTCAGCAGAGCATGTGATATGCTGGCCGAAATCTTACAGTTCCGGTTTATAAAAAATATTTTTCTTATAGTTCTCAACATGCTTAAGCATGTTCTAAAGAGTAAGAATTGAAACTTTGATTCGCCTTATTTTTACGGTCGCGCCAAGATCTTTTTGGCCAATCAAGGATCTGCGCTATCGCAGTACACAATTAAACATAAGTTGCGCGTCGACACTGTCGCTCTTTAAACGCAACCACAATCACCAACTTAAAATCAATTTGATTTCAAATGTTGGTGTTAATCATACCCCCCATCCCCTACATTTAAATAATTTATTGCGAAAAATATTACCTCAGCCAGGATTCGAACCTGGAACTCCCCCATCCGTGCGGGTGTCATACCAATTCGACTACCGAGGCATGTGATAATATTTATCGCAATAACAGTACACCTAAGAACGTCTTTTTTCGGCGTGACGTATATTCAACAATAAACAATTAATATATTCGTGACCGCGTATTACTAAATAGTAAGAATTGAAACTTTGATTCGCCTTATTTTTACGGTCGCGCCAAGATCTTTTTGGCCAATCAAGGATCTGCGCTATCGCAGTACACAATTAAACATAAGTTGCGCGTCGACACTGTCGCTCTTTAAACGCAACCACAATCACCAACTTAAAATCAATTTGATTTCAAATGTTGGTGTTAATCATACCCCCCATCCCCTACATTTAAATAATTTATTGCGAAAAATATTACCTCAGCCAGGATTCGAACCTGGAACTCCCCCATTCCGTGCGGGTGTCATACCAACTCTAAAGAGTTCTAGGCACTAGCAATATTGTAGGATGTTTAAATAAATTAATTCCGCCCGAGCGCCGCGCATTTCAGCAGAGCATGTGATATGCTGGCCGAAATCTCACAGTTCCGGTTTACGAAAAATATTTTTCTTATAGTTCTCAACATGCTTAAGCATGTTCTAAAGAGTTCTAGGCACTAGCAATATTGTAGGATGTTTAAATAAATTATTTCTTCTCGAGCGCATTTCAGCAGAGCATGTGATATGCTGGCCGAAATCTCACAGTTCCGGTTTATAAAAAATATTTTTCTTATAGTTCTCAACATGCTTAAGCATGTTCTAAAGAGTTCTAGGCACTAGCAATATTGTAGGATGTTTAAATAAATTAATTCCGCCCGAGCGCCGCGCATTTCAGCAGAGCATGTGATATGCTGGCCGAAATCTCACAGTTCCGGTTTATAAAAAATATTTTTCTTATAGTTCTCAACATGCTTAAGCATGTTCTAAAGAGTTCTAGGCACTAGCAATATTGTAGGATGTTTAAATAAATTAATTCCGCCCGAGCGCCGCGCATTTCAGCAGAGCATGTGATATGCTGGCCGAAATCTCACAGTTCCGGTTTATAAAAAATATTTTTCTTATAGTTCTCAACATGCTTAAGCATGTTCTAAAGAGTTCTAGGCACTAGCAATATTGTAGGATGTTTAAATAAATTGGAACTGTGAGATTTCGGCCAGCATATCACATGCTCTGCTGAAATGCGCGGCGCTCGGGCGGAATTAATTTATTTAAACATCCTACAATATTGCTAGTGCCTAGAACTCTTTAGAACATGCTTAAGCATGTTGAGAACTATAAGAAAAATATTTTTTATAAACCGGAACTGTGAGATTTCGGCCAGCATATCACATGCTCTGCTGAAATGCGCTCGAGAAGAAATAATTTATTTAAACATCCTACAATATTGCTAGTGCCTAGAACTCTTTAGAACATGCTTAAGCATGTTGAGAACTATAAGAAAAATATTTTTTATAAACCGGAACTTTGAGATTTCGGCCAGCATATCACATGCTCTGCTGAAATGCGCGGCGCTCGAGAAGAAATAATTTATTTAAACATCCTACAATATTGCTAGTGCCTAGAACTCTTTAGAACATGCTTAAGCATGTTGAGAACTATAAGAAAAATATTTTTTATAAACCGGAACTGTGAGATTTCGGCCAGCATATCACATGCTCTGCTGAAATGCGCGGCGCTCGGGCGGAATTAATTTATTTAAACATCCTACAATATTGCTAGTGCCTAGAACTCTTTAGAACATGCTTAAGCATGTTGAGAACTATAAGAAAAATATTTTTCATAAACCGGAACTGTGAGATTTCGGCCAGCATATCACATGCTCTGCTGAAATGCGCTCGAGAAGAAATAATTTATTTAAACATCCTACAATATTGCTAGTGCCTAGAACTCTTTAGAACATGCTTAAGCATGTTGAGAACTATAAGAAAAATATTTTTTATAAACCGGAACTGTGAGATTTCGGCCAGCATATCACATGCTCTGCTGAAATGCGCGGCGCTCGGGCGGAATTAATTTATTTAAACATCCTACAATATTGCTAGTGCCTAGAACTCTTTAGAACATGCTTAAGCATGTTGAGAACTATAAGAAAAATATTTTTTATAAACCGGAACTGTGAGATTTCGGCCAGCATATCACATGCTCTGCTGAAATGCGCGGCGCTCGAGGAGAAATAATTTATTTAAACATCCTACAATATTGCTAGTGGTTAGAATTTTTTAGAACATGCTTAAGCATGTTGAGAACTATAAGAAAAATATTTTTCATAAACCGGAACTGCGAGATTTCGGCGAGGGTTGTGATTTGTTGCGGGAAATTAACATTTTTTTAATCGACAGTTTTTTGGATAAAATCACCAGAACTATTACTGAAATGTATCAGGAACTATAAAACTCGAGTGCATGCGACGAGAACTCTTTTTATTTTTGCTCTGCTGAAAAATGATCTGCTACGGGAAGTTAGCAGATCATTTTTTTGATCGACTGTTTTTTGGATAAAATCATGAGAACTATTACTAAAATGTATCAGGAACTATAGAACTCATGTGCATGCGACGAGAACTCTTTTTTATTTTTGATCTGCTAGAAAATGATATGCCAACTTCACGGGCACTACTCGTCATGCTCTTTCTCAATAGACTAAGCGTGCTTGAGAGTGCAAGAAACGGACATAAAAATGATAAAACGGGCTAAAAACGGGCTAAAAACGACCTATATGAGGTGTAAAAGCGGTGAAAAATTTTTATAAGGGTACATTATCACATGATAATTATCACACATCTTTATTACACGCGATGTAGCTGCGATTTGTTTAATTAAATTGACGGTGAAAACTGATGTATATTATATTATCTATCGATACTAACTTATCAAATGCACGTGTTTTTGAGTGAAAGTGACAATATGGTATTTTAAAAAATTGTTCTTTTCATCAGGTTTTTACCTTCTCGATTGGATTTTTGTTTTACTCATCTCATTATCCAAAAAGTTCCAAGTGGGTATTAAAAATAGCTTTCGAGTTATAGCATTTGAAGCGGACTCGTGTACCTATTCGTAGGTAGGTGTTTGAATGGATCAAGAGTGGCAGAACGTTTTATACAAATGTTTCTTTCAGCTTACGTATCTTTCAACATATAGGTGGTGACAATGGATTTTCTCTGTCTTTTGCAATTGTAAGATTGTCACTGGTAACACTGAACATACAGAGTGGGCTATTTTAATCAATCTACTAGAATGTCTCGTAGCCTTTACGTTTAAAGCAAACATGTTTCAGACAATAGTTGCATGGTTTAGAGGGAGACAAATAACAATAAAATTAATGTAAAAAAATAATTTGTCAAGGTTATATGAAAGTCGTCACTTTTTAAAAAGAAATTATACAATTTTTTTGTACATAATATGATTCCTTTCGTTAATATAAAAAATGTTAAGATTTGTCGAAAAATCAATACGAGAAAATTTATTCTAGCACCTTTTGACATATGATATATTTCATAAACTTTATTTTTTGACATATGATATATTTCATAAACTTTATTTTTTGACAAATGTGCTTTGATACTTTTATGCACAGAATAATGAAGTGAATCAATTTGTGCAAAGAAAACAGTTGTTCAAAAAAATTGTGCGGTTTCTATTTTAGAAATTGGCGATGACCTACACATAATTTTCGAAAATTAATTCTTCCCTCTTCAAACCATGCAATTTTTGTCTGAAATGCTATGAGATGTTCTAGTGGATTGTTTAAAATGGTTCACTCTTATATTGAGGCCCACTTCCGGATGTCAGACGGGAGAGAGGACCCAAAAATAATAGATTCGAAAGTAGGCTTTAGAAAAGAACTATTTAATTTATAATAAAGTCTACAGCGCGTGCAAGGCGTATTCAAGCTAACTCGTAATTAAGTCCGCATTTAAACTCGAATTTACTCGCGACTAAGTCTGTATTTTAATAAACAAATTTCAATTGTTTATTGACCCGTCTGGCAAATTATCTGCGTGCCGGCGACTAGATTTGTTGGACATTGAAATGCAGAAAAATCACCAACTTCAAAATCGATATCGATTTTAATTTTTGGCTCTAAATTAGATGAAGAATTTATTGCGAAAAATATTACCTCAGTCAAGATTCGAACCTGGAACTCCCTCATTCCGGGCTGTATTTTAATACAAATTTACTCGTGGCTAAGTCCATTTTCTTCCACGCGACAATCAAGAGTTCCGTACGTACGCTCCGAATACGAATGCTCTGCTACGAATGCCGAATATTTCTGTATTCCCATCAGTTTGGCAGTTGTGGACTACGCGTAAAAACACTCCGAGTAGAGGGGACACCTGATTGCCACATTTAACAATAAGCACGTGCTGATTATGTGTTGATCAGGTGTTTCGAATTCCCAAACGTTCTAGACCTTTTCGAAATTTTTTACACAACCATTATTTTCGAAGATTCTTTCGACTCTAATTTTAAACAAGTTTGAAAGCGTGTAAAAAAACGTCTGTAATTGTAATCGGTTAATTGATATCATGCAAAGGATCCCGCACAAAACCAATGAAAAAGTGGGCCCAGTCAAATTGATTGAAATTTTAGTATGATGAAGTTCGGACTGTCCTGAGCAAAAGTCTCAATGGCCGCAAGTTCAGAAAATGCCCATTTTCCGAGTTATAGAGCGTCAAAGATTGGAAAAATGGGTTTATCTGTTCAATGCAAATAAATTTCATTTATTTGTAACTCCGCGAAAAAAATCGTAGGAATCTGATTTTTTAAAATTTGTTCAGAAAAGTTCATATTTTTAGATAATTTGAATAAAAATTGCGAAAAAAATTTATTTCACCCCGTACAATACATCAAACTCAACAATTTTTTGAAGTCGTTACATGCCTTTACGTTTAGGAGAATAACGAGAAGGTCGAGATCAATTCTAATTCTGCTAATGGCGTTTCAAAGTAGAGACTTTAAGCTTCAAAATAAAAGAAGAAAAAGTTAAATACGACCTTTTTTGACGGTGATAATTAAGAAAATGCAGATAAATTTCATTCATTTGTAACTCTGCGAAAAAAAATCATACAAACCTGAATTTTTTAAAATTTGTTCAGAAAAGTTCATATTTTTAAATAATTTGAATAAAAATTGCGAAAAAATTCACTCCATCCCATACAGTCAAACTCAACAATTTTTTAAAGTCGTTACACGCCTTTACATTTAGGTTAGGAGAATAGCGAGACAGGATCGAGATCAATTCTAATTCTGCTGATGGCGTTTCAAAGTAGAGACTTTAAGCTTTAAAATAAAAATGAAAGAGTTAAATACGACCTTTTTTGACGGAATTGCAGTCATTCGAATTTGACTGAAATTACTTATGCGTCAATTTTGTAAGCTGTGTATTTTTTCTTTTGTTTAAATTGGTCTTATTTTCGAGATTTTGAAATTTACCCAATTTCTTACAGATTGTCTAATAGAAATCTACTTGTTTGTTTCTTTATCTTTTTTATTTTACTTCTGCTGTTTCTTGATATTTATTTTTTAAATTTAAGTTATGTGTATTATTCTCCTAAACTTTCATTAGTACTTATTATTAGTACATTTCACTTTATCATCTAAATACTCGTTTTATTTCGATTTATGATTTTTTCTAAATTTCTTTAAACTGTAGGTACTTTAAATATTCTATTCTATTTAACTGTATGTGTTCTTTTTTTAAATTATAATATTTTATCTATTTTGCTCTTTCTCTTGTCATGAGCAGACAAATTTAAATTTAGAGTGCAATTTAAATTATAAGAATGATCAATTATCGATAACACGATCGATTTATTATCAATAACATCGATTTAGTATCCGATTACCGTCGATACTCATCCAGGGGATTGATTATATTGCTAAATCACAGACAGAACGACTCTGAGACAAAACTTTCTTTTTTTATTAAAATATGTACGAAGTGGTGGAAAGCTCTCGTGGGGAAATTAAGAAAAAAAGACTACATTACGGTTACCAATTCAATACAGTTTTCTTTCAGAATCTTTAATCAAGACAGTTGTAGAGCAAGAAATCAATGAGTAAAAGTGAAATTTAATATTCTGAAATTGAATTAATTATTCAATTTCATGATGCCTAAGAAAGGGAACAACGAGTTCACCTCAAAGGATTATATATCAGATAAAACACACAAGTGATTAATTCGAATTAACATTCTTCCCCGTTTTTTTTCTTAAAATTAATAAACTCTCAACTAAAAATTAATAAACTTCCAACTAAAAATTAATAAACTCCCAACTAAAAATATGAAAAATCTTAATCAGTCCCTTAACCCCTTGACATACATAAAACGGAATTTGATGCATCCGAAAAATACTATTTAATTTGGATCAACTGAACAGTTATGTGCAAGCTGAGAAAGAGAATGTTTTATTTTGAAATTTGGATTGTTATATAACATTTAATCAGGTTGATATATAATGTTAATGGAGAACAATTAAATAACATTATAAAATAATAATTTAGTAGTTCTTTAAAGTATGAAACATTTCAAAACATTTTGGAATATGTAGAGGAACTAGACATTTTTTGCACTGCCAGTTATTTCGCTTTTTATATTATTTTCTATGCACACACGGTATCTCTTCTCTTTGAACATTGTAAACAAATCAGAATCAAGTAAAGCAACTGAGTAATCTAATAATATATTGCACGACGTCCGCCGAAAACAGCTCTTGACGAGTTAGACTCGTCAAAGTCTACAGTGGCACATGAAATGAATGATGACCCCAACTCGTCATTGTATGTCAAGGGGTTAATACTAATAGATTTCAAAATCAGTTATCCAAATTTTATGTTAAAAAAGTTGCGATATATTTAGTTTTAATTTTTTACTCAACCTAATCTAAATCCTAGGTAAAGTATCCAGATAGCACATGGACGTTCTATGGACGTTCATCGGACGTTTGGACATCGGACATCCATAAGACATCCGAATAAAATCCGACGGACGTTTATAGGATGTCCATAAGACGTCCGTTTTTCACTACTCCGTACGTCCATAGAATATCCAAAGAAGGAACTAAAATGGACATCATTTCCAGTACTCTAGTGTTTGTAATTATTACCGAAATAAACATTCCAAAGTATATAAAGGAGAGGTTTATTAATAATAAATTTGAAGCACAAAATTAATTTATTTTAAACGCCTGAAAATATATATTTTAAAATAAGATATTTTTGTATATTTCATTTTCAAGTTCTAACTTCATTGCCGTTAGAACAGCTACATCCTCAAAAATTCCAAATTCCAAAATTGTGATTTACATGATGAATAATTATAGCTTAGACTTACTTATATATTTCCAAGTAGGTTTTTACTTGCGAGAAAGCTTATAGTTCTTGCGACGCTTAGTGGCGTAAGCGAAACTTATGCGTATATGTATGCAGAGTTATATTTGGACTGGATCATATGGATATACAAACGTATCCGTTTTGGGATATTCCAAGAATGTCCACAAATGTCTATCTTATGGATGCCTTATTAAAGTCCATGGACATTTCGACATGAAATGGACATAAAACGGATATCCATAGGATATCGTGTGTTGTCTGGGTATATATATATATATACCGCGGAAAATATATATATATATATATATATATATAATATATAATAATAAATATTGATACTTTTATACGTTAGGTAGATCGCTATGATGTATTAATTTTTTAAAAATATCAGCATATCTTTTCTATTCTTTGACATTTCTAAATGACATTTCATAAATATCAGTAACTTGATAACTAATAGTTTGACCTGAGGTTCTCGTGGCGTATTTGATTGTAAACTTAATCGTTTGACATTCGTATTTGTTGTTCCAATACTTGCGATAGAACATCGTTATCATTAGTTTCACTCGTTCGTTCCGATAATCGTTGCATGATCATTGTTTGTTGTTTCAGAACTTGTGCGTTATCCTTAGTTCGATTTCCGCTGTTGGATGTCGATGTGTGAGATGAAGGTGTGAGTCTCTCGATGTGTTGTAATATTTTTATCAAAATATCGATCTTTGAATTCTACTTACTGCTACATCTCTTTTTAGCCTCTTTATTTCTTTTCTTTGGGAACTATTGTCAGTAATTGTTGCGTAATGATTTAAAATTTTGACGTATGCTTCTTTCAAATTTTGAAGATATATTTTGACTTTTTCTCTTCAGATCATCGCGAAATTTCTCATCAAAATTAATTTTGTTTTGAGATGTTTTTTTTGTTTTCGCAATTATTGATAAGCATAAAAGAAATTTTGTAATCGTAAATTTTGAAATCGTAAAAGAATACTGCACTGCCTCACAGGCACAATATCTGGCTCAAAATTTATTTAAAATAATACAAAAAATTTATGTTGGAATTAAATGAATATTCGTCCTAATTGTATTGTCTCTTTATTAAATTGCCTACTAAAATATCGTCGTTATGTTGCTCATTTGTAACTTGTCTGTCGTTACGATTGCAGACAATTACTCACTGTCAGTTAAAAAATTTTCATGTCCTACAGTTTACGAAGGAATTACCTACGGTAATTCTTTCTCTATTTTACAACACATGCGCAAGTCGATATATCGCGTGCTATTGGCCGAAACGTTTTTTATACAATAGTTAATAACTTCATTTCAATATGATAATTTCAGAATTAGTGAAGTATGTAAAACATACATTTAACAGCTAAACTATTTTTATAGAAACATTGTCATTACCTTGAAGGTCTGATGTAAATGTTCGATTTACAGAGTGTACAGAACTTGCACATTAAGCAGATAATGTAGAAAAGATAATTTACTAGTATATCTGAATTTGAGTATATATTGCTTCAACGTATAATTTGATAGTTGATGGATAGCCTAGATAGCGTAGACGGATAGTTGTAAAATTACTCAATAATTAAAATATGAAAAAATGTTTTTATATAAATCTCGAATATAAATGAAAAAATTTGTCCTGACTTTGACAGAACTTAGACTGCTTATAACTATAAACAAATTTGTATGCCATCTAGAGATCGCTTTTTCAATCGAAAGATACAACAGTTTGTTTTATATTTTTATTTGGAATTTTAAAACTTTTCTTTCTCTAAACGAAAAGAAAAGATATATTTTTTATAAAAATAGCTGTAAGATTATTTATTCGACATTCAAATGAGAATATGTACTGTCGGTTAATTAACATTACCTTTGGTTAGCAAAAAAAATTTTTAAAAATTTGAAAAATATAAAATAAATCCAACTATAGTGTTGTTATTTAACTAGATTTAATAATTTTGTTTTTTAATTTATCTAAAATTAAGTTTTTTTAATTTTACCGACAATTGATAAACTATTGTTTATTGTCGTCAATACTAGCCAAATCATGATTAGTTATCGACATTCACTCCATTACCACAAATTATAAACAAGTAGTGAGATGAGTACAGAAGGATAGATCTTTTACGTTTTTTACCCCAAATAAATACCTGAGCTTTAGGGTACACTCAAACATAAAAAAACTGTCCTTCTATATATTCGTCAATATTTTTTAGCAATAAGCATACTCATTCCATGTAGAATTTACTAGACAACAATGTAGTTAATGATAGTAAAAAATAACTTACTTAAAATTACTTACGAATAATATGAATTCATAAGATATTATTAAGAATAACTAAGACATTAAGTAAATCTCTTCATGACTTTAAGTAGCGAAAATTAAGAATTTTAAAAAATATTCATCAACAAAGTATTGGGAGAATAAAGAAGAGAAAATTATATACATCGGATATGTATAGTGAGAAATACTTTGTCGATCGACGAATCACTTTTCACTGGGTATTTAACATGTTGTAAAACGCAAAATACAGAAGACACAAAAAGTTTTTATAGCAACTTGCTACATCCATTTTTCATAGAGTTATCGCGTTTTGAAAATCCGTTGCACGCGCACTATAAATGAAAAGAAATGCTGCGCGTACTTTGTAATTATCTTATATTTATTTTGTACCATTTCAGTTTTATTTTTATATTTTACTTTTCACATATCTTCTGTTTTCAGCAAATATTTACGATTTATGATAATGTAATATTATTGCGCGTACGCATACCAAAAATAAATAACAAAATTAGTTAAAAAATTATCTTTTACTGTTACTTTTATATGAAAATAAAATGCAGAGATTTTCAAATATAAATCTAAATAGATTAATAGCAACTATCTTATTAACTATTTTATTACATATAATGTGAAATTATCAGATAATTAGTACACATAATTAGCACGTAGGTTATAGAACTAATAGTGTAGAACGAGAAAACACCAATTTTTTGAAACTTTCTACAATTTTTATAATTATTTTTATATTAAATAATTGTACTCTCCGATATCATCTAAGATACTATTATAAATAATGAATAAAAATTGAATATGGTAGCGATCTTGTATTCTTATACCAACATTATATGTACATACATTTTTAAATTTCAATATATAATTTCTCACGTTAAAATTATTTTAAGTTTAAGAAAACTACTACTTTAAGAAGACTTATATAGATCTAGTTGTTTAATATTCATTAAACATACAATGATAGCAAAATTACCTGAACAAGCAGGATCAGACATCAATGAAAATACTTTCTCTTCAGACATATCTTTTGTCAATTTTTTGAAATGGATTACTTGATCCGAAAATGATTGCCAAAATGACTGACCCTCGGGTATAGTAAACATAGCCTATATATTTTTCATTTGATTAATATAAAACAAAAGAAATAAAGAATTTAAAGCTCCTGTTCACTTATTGCAGCCATCTTGGATTGATAACATCAAAAGCGAGAAAATATATAATGAAATTCTTGCAATGTATATTAAAATAAAAATATTTTTTAAAAATAGCATTTGTAATTGATAGAATAGACTTGTAAAGTCTATTCGAAAAAGTATACTTTCTTTTTATTTGGATAATCATATAATAAATAACTCATATATATTTAACTTGTAACGATGATCATTTTCTTTGCCAGTAGAAATTAAAACTCGAATGAGAGGGGACTAGTTGACATCAAACTGGCATATGATTGGTGAGCTGCGAGCCGACTTGGTTTTGTCAGACTTTAAACCGCAGTGATTCACCAACTTTTTGAAATCTAGATTCGATTTCCATTTTTAGGAGATTAATAAATATCATCTCAACTTGTGAGATGAAGAAATTATTGCGAAAAATATTACCTCAGCCAGGATTCGAACCTGGAACTCCCCCATTCCGTGCGGGTGTCATACCAATTCGACCACCGAGTCGAAGAAAGACGCTTACTAAGGCAGCGCCCTTACAAGCTTACTTGTAACGCCCAGCGTTACAAGTTATATCTCACCAATGACTTAAAAATTTGGTGTCCCTCCCTAGAGGCGCTGCCTTAGTAAGCGTCTTTCTTAGTGTACTTATTATTGCGATAAATATTATCACATGCCTCGGTGGTCGAATTGGTATGACACCCGCACGGAATGGGGGAGTTCCAGGTTCGAATCCTGGCTGAGGTAATATTTTTCGCAATAATTTCTTCATCTCACAAGTTGAGATGATATTTATTAATCTCCTAAAAATGGAAATCGAATCTAGATTTCAAAAAGTTGGTGAATCACTGCGGTTTAAAGTCTGACAAAACCAAAGTCGGCTCGCAGCTCACCAATCATATGCCAGTTTGATGTCAACTAGTCCCCTCTCATTCATATATATTTAATTAAATTGTGTCTAATCAATGACGAAAACAAGCTGTTTGACGCCAAATCCAAATAAATATTTGCTTTCACTATTTATTCACTATTAAATTGTAACAAAATAGGAAGCTTCGATATATCTTTAATACTACAATTAATTATATAAAAGCACTAAAACGAAAAATAAAGTTGTACTTTGCAAGAATTTAGTTTTTTAACGTTATTTTTCACATTATAGTTCACAATTTTGCCAAGTAAGATGTTATACTGTCAACGTGGACTTAGCAAACGAGTCAGCAGGAGCTTTAAATATATTTACGTTTTTACATGTGATATACAATAGCCCTTATAAATATGAACTGACAATTGCAATAGTTTCTGCGTTAAGTCGGGTCCAGACTTGCATCACTTCATTGTATCATATCACGATTATGATACAGATGCGCTTAGTTATGATAATACGCCAAACCTTGTTTTCAATTCACATCCATATATCCGTATACATATATCCTATATATGTATCTTCTTTTTAGTCTTCCATCTAGCTATATCTTTATTTTTATTTCCAGAACAAAACAAACGATGCGATGTTGTTCGATCGAGGAAAAATCAAAATACTGATTTATACATATCACGTATAATTTCTTTGATGTTTCGATGAAAAATACCTACAAAATACCTACGAAAAATACCTACTCCAAGTGGATGATCGTTTCACGTCTGCGTATCACCTTGCAATATACAACGATACAATGCTCCATCCACCGATCGTAATACGATACAATAAAGTGATACAAGTCTAGATCTAGTTTAAGAAGTCGTATGTTCAAATGAGGGATAGAGAAAGAAATGTACCTTTTAGTGCCTGCTCTTTCTTAAAATATCCACAAATGTACATTGCACAGTTAATCAGAATAGAAAGTGATATTTTGCAGCAAAGAGCGGAATAAAATAAATTTTATAGATAACCTCAAAGAGACACATGTATCATGTAATCACATGATCACACCATAATTACAATTAATATATTCTATCATTAGAATGTATGCAATATATATGTCAACATGAACAAGATATATTTTCAGATATTTTAAGAAAGATATTTCGGACACAGCCGAGTCTTGTATTGCCAGTCCATATATATATATACAAGATCTGTGTGATACATTACCTTATACTTGTTGTATATATGCTCAGCTTTTTGTCTAATTTGCTCTGCTTTTTGTTTAAAAATAACCTACAAAAATATATATTATATATATTATAGTCAAGTAAAAATAATAAGAGTATTGTGTATTTCACAAGCGTTGCAATATAATAACACATGCTCATTTTATACATACCCCTTCTTCTTCACTTAATTTCCATTCTCCTAGGTTCCCAATATATCGCCGCAGTTATAAAAGACATATAAACAATTAATAAAAAAAATATATTATATTTTATAAAATTATAATATAAAATATTTAAAAAATAAAATTACAATATTATAAAATTATTAAAAAAAATGTTTTATTTACCCTTTTTACTATTTCAACAATATGAGGATGTTTCTTCAATATTAAAGGATCAATTGAAAGAGCCAAGATCTCATCCATCGCTTGTAAACATTTATCATCGCTTATTGCAGCCATCTTGGATTGATAACATCAAAAGCGAGAAAATATATAATGAAATTCTTGCAATGTATATTAAAATAAAAATATTGTTTAAAAATAGCATTACAATACCATTATTGGAAACAGCCAATTCTGAGATGGCTATGGAAAACTTTAAAATTCCTATGTCCAAAATTGTACCACGTATTCGAATAGAAAAAACACCATTACCATTTGAAGAGATTCCTGGTCCGATAATCCTGAAATTATGGGAAAAATATTGAAGATATGTGCCACTCCTGGGTACGCAACTGTTTTGCAGTCTGCTAATAAGCAGATTTACCCAGGGTACGAGCCCTTGAAGTCCATTGCTTGAAATTCGAAGAGAATTTATTCATGTACTTTAAAATTAATTTCGAGAAATCAAAGATATGAAAAAAAAATTTTGCTTTATGTTTGTACATAATAATATACATAGAATGTAAATTAATTTTGATTTTTCGAGTTTTGAGCAAATTGCTTCCTGTTTAAAAAGATATATATAAAATATATAAAATATATATAAAAAGTTTTTAACTTATAGCTGCATGTATATTTAAATAAGTTACATAAGTTAAATAAGTTATTTATATATTCACACAGTGCAGTAGATAAAAAAACTTACTATATTTCTTTATAAAATATCATAAAAAACATATTGGTCACTATATAATAAAATATAGCATATATGCATAGAATAATCTTTGATATCAAAGAAAGTAAGAAAATATTAAATATTCTTTATATATAGAGCTTTAATCAATAATGAAAGCGATTAATTAATGTAAAAGACAAATTGATTAATGCAAAATAAACTATATGAAGGAAATAATCTGATACAACTGTCCTTCAATATCAATTAAGAACAATTTAATATTACAGGACGATTATCTTGGAATCGCAATGTTACGCCAATTAAGTACTTGTTTGATGAATATGGATGCATCGTTCGGATTAACGAGCCATTTGTGAATTATATAATTATGATTCACAGGTGAGATATTACAAGTTTCCTGTTTTTTTCGACAATCAATTCATCAATTATTCTAGACCTGAGCATATAGCGCAAGTTTTCAATCAGGAAAGCGAATCACCTATTCGCAGTGGCATCGACATCCTTCAACATTACCCCCTTAATCATCACAAATATCGTTCCGCCGAAACGTTTTCTCTGTAAGTATATGTATAATAAATATATATTGTATTAAGTATATAAGTATATAATGTATGAAAAGAATTTAATACACTCATTATAAAATAATAAATTTATTTGTATGCACAAGAGAATACAATAATTTTAATTAACATCTTAAAGAATGTTTATTATTAAATAAAGTAAACTTATAAATATTTAGTCATATTTCATTTATGTAAAAACTTTCGTGAGTTTTATAAAAATATAGTTTATATTTTCAAAAAATTTTTTACATTATATGTTAATTGTTTTATATACTAAATAACATTTTCTTCTAATTTATATGAACATATTTAAGTCTTGTTATTTTTTTATACTTACATTGTATAAGACATTTAGTAATTTGATAAATAATTTAATAATAAATGAAATAATTATATCAGACAAAGTTTGGAGTGGTTGGAAGTAAAAAAGAAAGTTAATCAGCCATTGCATGAAACAATCTCCGATTATATTGGAAAATTGGACTCAGTGTGTGGCGAATTTATTAATAGAATTCGTAACATACGCAACCGTCAAGATGAGGTACGTCAACAAGTAGTAAATAATTAATATTGCACAATAAGAGATCAATATTGTCTTAATAAATTTAACATAAATATATTTAATAATAAAATTTATTTTATATATAAATATTTCTTTTATATAATTAATATTTAAAAATGAGACAATGTTATATATTAGAACAAACTCAGACCTTACAAAATTGTAATAAGCAAATTATAACAAAAATTTAAAGAAATAAATAAATATATTTGTTATTGTATACACTAAACGTATAACAGTTTAAGAAGTAGCATTTTAGTTAATATTTGAACAACAGGTACCAGCAAATTTTTATCGAGAACTAACCGCGTGGGGTGTGGAATGCTTCTACATGATGATGTTCAACAAACACTTTGGTTTTCTTGATTCTATCTCGGAATCAGCCTCTAAAGCTACAAAAATTATTAATACTTTAATCACGGCTCACACATATATGAGTCGCTGCGAAACTGGATTTCAAGTGTGGAGATTCTTCGAAACTCCATTCGCCAAAAAACTTTATGCAGCTTGCGACGTTCTTGACGAGTAAGTTAACAAAGTTTGGCTGCTTTAATAAAACTGACTTTAATCATGTACTTCTGTTTATATAATAAGTGTGCATGTATAATTATAATTTTATTTGTTTTTATTATATTGATAAAATAATTTTTCAGTCTTAATGTTATAGTTTGCAAATTTCTCAAGTGATATTACTTACTTGCTTTTTCCAGAGTTATTGGGAAATATATTCGCCAAACTCAGAATAAGTTGCAAACATCATCACTATCAAAACAAGAAAAATGTACGAATGAAGAGAGAAATTTACCATTACTCGAAAAAATGATGATTCAGCGCATCCATCCAAATGACATTTCTATCCTTTTGATGGGCATGATTATTCTAGGCGTTCAAGCTGTAATATGCAATAATTTAACATAACTAATAAAAATGTAAATGGCTTTTATCTTAAATTTTCAGGTCATCAATTGCGAAGCTTTCCTTTATTATACTTTATTTCTTAGCAAAAAATCCTAGAGTACAAAAACGGTTGTAAAACGAAATAACCTCTGTTTTATCTAAAACAGAATGTATTCAAACAAAAGAAAGCTTGGAAAATATGAACATATCTAAAAGCATGCATAAAGGAAAGCCTTAGGTAACAGAAATTATAAAACTAAGATAACTGTTTCAGAGTAAATTAGTTTGTTATTTAAAATTTTAAATAGTTATAAATAATCTATAAAAATTATCTATAAAAAAAGGGTGATAGAAAAACTAAATTTGTCAAGTTACTATACGTAATGTAATATTTATTTTTAAAAGGTTGCAACCAGCATTTCCCTATTTGACCAGATTATTATCGTCGACAATTTCATTACACGGATACATAATAACCAAAGGGAGTAAGTAGATGTTAGTTCAAGTCTAAATGCGATATAATAAATAATTTTAATTTTCTAGACTTTTGTCATAATGGCAAATCAAATAACATCACGGCGTGAAGAACATATTGAAGATCCTGAGAAGTATCAACCAGAAAGATGGTTGAATCAAGATGAACATACCCATAATGATTATCAAGAATATTCATGTCTACCTTTTGGCTATGGTGTACGATCCTCTGGGAAAAAATATGGCTGAAACACAAATGATGTTACTCACTGCAAAAGTAAATTTTGCACGTAATAAGGCATAATATAATGAAGAAGAGACATAAAAATATATTTTATTTTTTTACAGTTGGTACAAGAATTCACAATCGAGTATGATTATACTGAGGTCCAAAGTCGATTTCTTATGATAAATGTACCAAATAGATCATTACGTTTTCGATTTGTAGATAGAAATTAAAAAATAATAAGAAATATGGAATTCAGATAGTTAAAAGAATCTGAAAAACAAGATAATTATGAGATGTGAAGATATATCTTTATTATGGTGTTATATTATAAGGATTACTATTAATAAGACCTTTCTGTACAAAAAGTTGTATAAAGGAGGGAAAAACGAATGTATTAACATACTTTTTCTTATGTCAAATTACATATTATTTTATTAACAGACTAATTTAGAAGTTACAATAAAAAATATATTTATGTTTGTATTCAATGCGCTCTAATATGCTTTAAACATACAAATTATTTGTAAGAAAAGTATAATTAATGTTATAATTAATATTAATTAATGTTATAGAAATTACCATATTAATTGTTATAAATAAAATCACCCTTATAAAAATTTTTCACCGTTTTTGACCCGCGAAAACGGTCAGTTTGAGTGGTAAAAACGTACATTTCATTCAATGAGTACGATCCGTTTTTAGGGCGCAAAGAGGCAATTTTCCGTAAAAATGAGTGGTTAAAACGGATTGCGTACAAGTATATCCGAGTGGTAATAACGTATTCTTATGAATATTTTTGAATGGTAAATACGTGCTGTGTGTAAATTTGAGGTGTAAAAACGTACATTTAGTTATGAGCAAAAAATACTCGTTTAGCACTCATAAATACTCACATACCACATTTTGGCTGCGTTACGATATTCACTGCAAGTACTAAAAATCTATAGTGTATGTGACGTAAACTATAGATTTTCAATATTTGCAATGAATATTGGAACGCAGCTTTTGAAATAAAATAATTAAATATAATTGTAAATATCATTATAATTGTTCATTTATTTATAGTAGTTTAAAACATTTATATAAATTTATATAAATTATAAAAATTCGTGGACATATTTTTAAGTTTGTAGAATAAATGTACTTCAATTTAGAGAAAATCCGCGGATATTTTCTTGTGAGTAAAAAAGAAACGTACTAACGTGTTGTTACTCATCAACGGAAAATTGAGTATTGAAAATGGACAACCTACTTCGTCCTCATCGAGTGTTAAAAACGGACAATCCACTCAAAAATACTCATACACATACTCGCGTATACTCGTCATGCTCTTTCGCAATAGACTGTGCTTGAGAGTGCAAGAAACGGACATAAAAATGATAAAACGGGCTAAAAACAGGTTAAAAGCGGGCTGAAAACGACCTATATGAGATGTAAAAGCGTGAAAAATTTTTATAAGGGTAATTATTGTCATCAATAATTTTTATAATGTATTTGTATTATTATATGTAATTGATAATTTAATAGTTTTATACAGGGTGATCCAGGATAACCTTCCACCTGTAAAATGACATATTCCTGACACAATTCTAAGACGATTTTTCCTTTATCAAAATTTGATTTGAAGCGTAGTTTTCGAGTTACAAGCAAAAATAGTTAGGAAATCACACGTCGAGTACAGAAGGCAGGCAGGAGCGGCGCACCGCTAGCGTAACGAGGGTTCAGTTGACCGCCCGACGGGTGATTATTACCGCGTGAGTCGCTATTTTAATCTTATGACATAAAATTATGCTGTAAATAAAATTTTGATAAAGAAAAAAGTGTCTTAGAATTATGTCAGGAATACGTGTTCCTTAAAATAAATTTACTTTAATAACTTTAATAACAAAAAGTTGTTCCGATTCGCCGGCCGTTGAACGCTGCAATCAGCTGATTGCTACACGCGATGCGTGTAATGCGTGTGTGCGTAAAGAGAGAGAGAGAGAGAGAGAGAGAGAGAGGGGGAAGGAGGGAGAGACACTCATACACATGCATGCACGTACGCATACACTTTTTTTCTCGCTCTCTTTCTCTCTTTTACGCAAACACTTATGCACTCGATCATTCAGTCACTCATTTACTCACTCACTCACCTGCTCACTCACCTTGTAGCAGCGTAGCAAATCCTCATGCTACGTGTTAACTGCTGCACCGTTATGCTTAAGTTGTAGAGACACATCAAAACTTTTTGTAAATTACTCTCACAAATTACTCTCACTCGATTAACACAATACAGATTACGCGATAACAAATTCACTGATTTACTGACTCACTACCGATTCACCGATACCAAAAATTACTTTAAAAGAAACGCGAATGCAAATAGCACATAACTCGACGCGAAGCGACGGACCGCGGAAACTGCGCGACCACCAGGGTTATGTTGACAGTATGACTGTGAAGTTGGCATATCATTTTCTAGCAGATCAAAAATAAAAAAGAGTTCTCGTCGCATGCACTTGAGTTCTATAGTTCCTGATACATTTTAGTAATAGTTCTGGTGATTTTATCCAAAAAACTGTCGATTAAAAAATGTTAATTTCCCGCAACAAATCACAACCCTCGCCGAAATCTCGCAGTTCCGGTTTATGAAAAATATTTTTCTTATAGTTCTCAACATGCTTAAGCATGTTCTAAAGAGTTCTAGGCACTAGCAATATTGTAGGATGTTTAAATAAATTATTTCTTCTCGAGCGCCGCGCATTTTAGCAGAGCACGTGATATGCTGGCCGAAATCTCACAGTTCCAATTTATAAAAAATATTTTTCTTATAGTTCTCAACATGCTTATGCATGTTCTAAAAAGTTCTAAGCACTAGCAATATTGTAGGATGTTTAAATAAATTATTTCTTCTCGAGCGCCGCGCATTTCAGCAGAGCACGTGATATGCTGGCCGAAATCTCACAGTTCCGGTTTATGAAAAATATTTTTCTTATAGTTCTCAACATGCTTAAGCATGTTCTAAAAAGTTCTAAGCACTAGCAATATTGTAGGATGTTTAAATAAATTATTTCTTCTCGAGCGCCGCGCATTTCAGCAGAGCACGTGATATGCTGAAATGCGCGGCGCTCGGGCGGAATTAATTTATTTAAACATCCTACAATATTGTTAGTGCCTAGAACTTTTTAGAATATGCTTAAGCATGTTGAGAACTATAAGAAAAATATTTTTCATAAACCGGAACTGCGAGATTTCGGCGAGGGTTGTGATTTGTTGCGGGAAATTAACATTTTTTTAATCGACAGTTTTTTGGATAAAATCACCAGAACTATTACTAAAATTATCAGGAACTATAAAACTCGAGTGCATGCGACGAGAACTCTTTTTTATTTTTGATCTGCTGAAAAATGATTTTTAATCGACAGTTTTTTGGATAAAATCATGAGAACTATTACTAAAATGTATCAGGAACTATAGAACTTAAGTGCATGCGACGAGAACTCTTTTTTATTTTTGATCTGCTAGAAAATGATATGCCAACTTCACAGTCATGTTGACAGTTGACTAGCGCTGCGACTTGCACGTGGCGCGTGATCGACACGAGATGAGACGAACGACGGTGATTGGTCGATTCGCTTAAATTCTACTGCTTTCTGCTTAACTTTTTTTATGTGCCACGGCCTTTAAACCTTCGCATTGCGAATGCGGTGAAAACATGAAACGTATAATGACGTACTTAAAAAAATTAATTATTTATTACAATTAACTATTTTTAATTATAATAAATAATTATTATTTTTAAAAGCATGTTATACGTTATTACGTTTTCGAAACTATTGCATTCACGATGCGAAGGTTTCAGTCAATTGCAAGAATAATGTAATTAATAAATTACATTTGGGAATTTGGGAAAATTTATTTTTATTTTGCTCAAAAGAGATGTTCCAACGTTAAAATGTATTGGTCGCTCTGAAAAGAGCGGATTGAATAAAAAAAATTTTAGAGCAGATGCTCGAAATGCCCGCCATCCATCCTAATGCAAGCTCTCATGCGTTTTAATAAATTTCTTTCGACGTTCTGCATTACTTCTTCGTCGATATCCCAAATGGCAAATCGTAATCTTGTCTCTAAATCTTCGATATCTTCGGGAAGCGTTTTATAAATTATTTCTTTACAATATCCCCATAAGAAGAAATCCAGAGGGTTGAGATCCGGCGATCTTGCGGGCCAACGTATCGAGCCGTACCGACCCATCCAGCGTCTGGGAAAATGCTCGTTTAAATAATTTGTAACGATCCTGGCGTTGTGTGGCCCAGCACCGTCTTGTTGAAAGACAATCTCGTTTCTTTCACATAATGGCACATTTTCGAGAAAATCTGGTAGATTTTCTGTTAAAAATTCGATGTAGGTTCTCTCAGTTAAAATATCTGGAAGAATAACTGGACTAAGTATTTCAGTGCCCATTATTCCGGCCCACACATTGATCTTCCATCGAGTTTGAAAATTTCGAAGTCGCGTGACTCTGGGATTTTCTTCGCTCCAAAAGTGCATATTATGCGCATTAAAAATCCCCTCTTGCGTGAATAGTGATTCATCACTAAATATTACACGAGAGGAATATCTGGGATCTCGATCGACGTTTCGCAGAAAATTTTCGCAAAACATTCGTCTTGCAGGGTAATCTGCTGGTCGTAAATGTTGCACGCGTGTATAATGAAACGCGTGCAACTTTTCTTCTTTTAATATTTTTTGTACTGTTGTATAAGATAAATTATGCTCTCGAGCAACTACCCGAATACTTGTTTCGGGATTATTCTCAAAAGCACGTATAACACTCTCCGTGTTCTGTACATTTCTAACGGCGCGATCTCTTCCAGAGTTGTATTTGTTCGGCAGGACACTGCCAGTATCGTAAAGTCTTTGAGCTGCTGCAAGTATGACGTGACCCGATGGATGTCTTCGGTCTGGATGCATTTCGGCGTATCTTCTTGCAGCAAGGTTCTGCTGCCCGTGACACTCGCCAAGTGCCATTAGCATGTCGTAGTATTCTTGACTTGTATAAGCTGCCATATCTTCTTCGCGCTTATTGATAATCGCTGATAATCGCAGGCTTATTGATCGCATTATCGATCGTGCATCTAATTTATACGATCTTCGCGGGTGGTCGATGCCCCCTCCTCGCCTCCCGCGACCAATCGCGAACGTCGCGCGCTAATTGGTAACCAATTCGTGGACATATTTTTAAGTTTGTAGAATAAATGTACTTCAATTTAAAGAATTTAGAAAATCCGCGGATATTTTCTTGTGAGTAAAAAAGAAACGTACTAACGTGTTGTTACTCATCAACGGAAAATTGAGTATTGAAAATGGACAATCCACTCAAAAATACTCATACACATATTCGCGTATACTCGTCATGCTCTTTCGCAATAGACTAAGTGTGCTTGAGAGTGCAAGAAACGGACATAAAAATGATAAAACGGGCTAAAAACGGACTAAAAGCGGACTAAAAACGACCTATATGAGGTGTAAAAGCGTGAAAAATTTTTATAAGAGCAATTATTGTCATCAATAATTTTTATAGTGTATTTGTATTATTATATGTAATTGATAATTTAATAGTTTTATATATATTTATATACATATATAAATATAATAAAATCTTTTTATATATGAGTATCTTCGAGATATTCTTACTAAATACATTTTCATTATATCATTACAATTCTACGTAACATTTCAAAAAAATATAATTTGTAGATTTTTACCTTAAATTTTTTTTTAATCCTTTCCCTCTTGATCTATCATGATACGCACAAATGCCATATATGAGAAAACTGTCGAGATATACTAAGAAAATAATAAATTTACAAAATATTAATTAAATCTAAAAAAAAAATTCATTCAGGAGAAGAATCTAAAAAATAAAAGCAATAATAAAACTGTAAAATGATACAAGTTCTTACCGATGCATAATATTTCATTGACAAGTTTGGTAATAGACATGGAATTGAAACGGTGACCGGATGTTGACTTCTTGATATGATATGTACTATAAACTTCTGCATGATCAGATTGTTATTGTACCATAACGATTCGTAAGCAGCAGATGCTATATCAGTACTCTAATAAAAATTTTAAAAAAAATTAGAAAAAGTTGGAATTCTCTACTATATCATCTCTACTATATATTTTACGCATTTTACATAAAATAACTAACCGTGCTTATTACATTGTCAGCTGGCCAAGCATACATATAGAGTTCCACAAAGCCACAAAAAGCTATCATAAGAAACGTCCATTTCACTGACCATGGTTGACGCTATAACGTGTAAATATAAAGAAGAGATAATTTATAATAAAAGATATGTATATTATATACATGAATACTATATAATATTATATATTGCATTATATGTACAAGAGACAAATGTTTTAGTAAGTCCCAATTCGCTTTCCATAAACAATTAATTTAAAAAATCATGTCATATTATTATAAAATAAATTTATTTTTACAAAATATATAAGAACTGTCGCGCAAGAACACGGGAAGGGGAGTACACTGTACTTACACTTATAAAAGTAAGATAACCAAATATTACAGCGCCAGTACTAAAAGTCACGCATAATAATGCTATGTAACGAATTGCATGCGTCACTTCTTTTGCATAACTATAAATTTGATTGTAGAAAATAATTATTCTATGATGCAATTATACTACATTTAATTTTTTCAATTCCTTTTTTTCAAATCTATATTATGTACCTAAGTAATAGATTATGTTCATGCGTGTATTGTATTAATTCTTTCATGGTTGTTATTTTACGAAACCGAATGGACAGAATGTTGAATCTGGCAGCTACAAACCAAAGTAGGAGAGCAGGAAAGGTATTGGTGCTAACTTGTATTACAGATTGATAAGCGATTAATATATGATGCAAGTATATGATAATTTTCAATAGTAGAGGTTGTACGTCAAATGGGTACTCCGCATCACTCGGAAACGATTGTGACGAAAATAGAGGCATTATTATAACGCTGATTCCTGTCATTGCCAACAAACAAAGAATGCCACCTACAATAATTGACTTATTATTAAAAATTAAAAACTATTTTAAAACTGCCACTGTACATACCATAAAATGGCTTGCATTTGTCGACATATTGTTGAAAAATTTCTTTTTCATATTCTTGCGCTTGTTGATAATAACTTTCCATTTCCAAAATGATAAACTGCGTTATCAAAGCTTATATTAATAGGTCTTTTATTATTTTTTTAAATACGAAAAACATTAATAAAATATTTTATATTAATCTTGATTTATATTGGTGTGTGTGTGTGTGTGTGTGTTAATGTGTTGTGTTTGTGTGTGTGTGTGTGTGTGTGTGTGTGTGTGTGTGTGTGTGTGTGTGTGTAATAAATTGTCTTAATTTCATATAGTAATATAATAATTATGCAATATATATATATATATACAGGGTTGGGCAAAAGTCCGGAAACGGTCAAATATCTCGAAAAGGATCAACTATAGCGAAAAATTGTAAATAGCAAAGTTGTAGGGCTTAAAAAAATGTACCTAATGATGACTAAAAATTTTACTTTGAGTGGAGGACGAAGATCATATAAAAGTCAAATTGAATTTTTTAAATGGAACTGCCTACTTTTTATTGCATATTCTTATAGCTTATCTCGAGACCTTTCCAAAACACTATAATAAAGTATTTTTTTGTTAAGTATTTTCCGAGTTATAAAGCTTGAAATAATTTCTTAATTTTACATAAACTGTAAAATATCTCGTAAAATATTTACTTTTCGATGACCTTACCTCAATACTTTTATGCACAGAATAATGAGAGGAACCAATTGGTGTCAAGAAAACACATAGTTGTTTTTAAGAAAAAATATGCAATTTGTAACTAACAATTACATATTTTTTCTTAAAAACAACTATGTGTTTTCTTTACACCAATTGATTCCTCTCATTATTCTGTGCATAAAAGTATTGAGATAAGGTCATCGAAAAGTAAATATTTTACGAGATATTTTACAGTTTATGTAAAATTAAGAAATTATTTCAAGCTTTATAACTCGGAAAATACTTAACAAAAAAATACTTTATTATAGTGTTTTGGAAAGGTCTCGAGATAAGCTATAAGAATATGCAATAAAAAGTAGGCAGTTCCATTTAAAAAATTCAATTTGACTTTTATATGATCTTCGTCCTCCACTCAAAGTAAAATTTTTAGTCATCATTAGGTACATTTTTTTAAGCCCTACAACTTTGCTATTTACAATTTTTCGCTATAGTTGATCCTTTTCGAGATATTTGACCGTTTCCGGACTTTTGCCCAACCCTGTATATATATATATATATATATGATGTATATATATATATACATATGTATATATATATATACAGGGTGAGTCATTTTAAGTGACGCACAGAAATTTCTCAAAAACTATAGGAGATACACTCGCGGGTTAAGCTACCTATCGAGCGCGTCTCCAGGTGGCGGATAGGAGGACGCCCGGGAGGGGGGCTCCGGCCCGGGCCTAAACCCCCTGTGTGCCGGATGCGGATCTCCCGGGTAGTAGCGGCTATAACCCGGCCCGGCGGACGTAAAACTCCGCCGAGGGAGGGGAAGGCTGTTGCCGTGGACCAGCTTCTCAAGCCAAGCTGGGAGCTATCGTGGTGAAGGCTGCGTGGCACTGGAGGAGCAGTGTCGCTAACGATGCCTCTGGGGAACCGGGCGAAACCCCAGAGTATTTAGCCTTACCCG
The DNA here is from genome assembly GCA_901521435.1 of Crematogaster levior. Classification (NCBI taxonomy): domain Eukaryota; kingdom Metazoa; phylum Arthropoda; class Insecta; order Hymenoptera; family Formicidae; genus Crematogaster; species Crematogaster levior. The sequence continues at coordinate 273,157 of CABEGB010000639.1, forward strand.
GGTATGCGGGGCTCTGCCCGGGCGGACCGTTTGATTCCCTAGCTTCTCGTGGGACCAAAAATGGAAACCAATATCACTAAAATAAATGAAGAACGCGAAGGGCCAATGGAGGTCTCAGAGGGGACCTCCGGAGGCGAGGAAGCCGCAATGGTGGAGGCTGGACAGGCTCTCACGGGCCTGGAAAGCATCACTATTGCGGAAGTCGAAACCGCGGACACTGCGGGCCCTCGCAAGAGGAACCGCAGTGGGGCGGAGAAAAGGAAGGCGAGGAAGGAGAAGGGGAGGGCTCAAGTTGGGCCCTCCCGACCCCCCGGACCTACAGTCGCTCCCGAAACGCCGGTCGGGGGGACGCAGGGGACCGCCGGTAACAAGCGCCGAGTGGGCCCCGGTGAAACCCCACCGTCGACGGAGGGAGCGAGGAAGAAGAGTAGGACTCAGGGAGCTGGGTCCTACGCAAGCACAGCCGACCCCCTGACGAGGGTGATCGTGGCGGAGGGCTACCCGGAAGTGGTGATGATTGCGGAGCGGTTAGAGCTGCTGAAGGGTGCGGTCTCCAAGGAGATCGACGGGATCCGAGAGGGCACCGTGCCTAGATTCCACGGCACTTATCTGAAGGCTGGGGCGGCTGTCGTCAGATGCGCGGACGCGGAGACGCTGAGCTGGTTGGAAAAACGGATCAGCGTCATTGCACCGTGGGAAGGGGCCAGCCTTAGGGTGGTGGGCGTGGAGGCGCTGCAAAAGCGGTACAGGGCGGTGGTTTGGCTCTCGGGACGTCTCGAGAGCGCGACCGCTGTCCTGGGGCGGCTGGAGCGGCAGAATCCCGGCCTCGGCACCGCGGGCTGGAACGTCTTTGCTGAGAACGTAGGGGCTACCCCTGAGGGTAGGAACCTGGTTCTCGGCATTCCAGAGTCCAGCGTCCTCAAGTTGAGGAAGCTGGAGTTTAGGCCCTACCTGGGCATGGACCGAGTCACCTTTAGGGTGAGCGGGACGGCCCAGAGTGGAGGGGTGGAGGGGCAGAAAAGGTCTGACCCAGGGGTTGCGCCCTAATTCACGGGCCTAACCGGGGTGACCTTTACCCAGATTAACTTGCACCACAGCAAAGGGGCCTCGGCCGTTCTTGCCAGGCACCTAGCTAGGGTGCACACAGCGATCTCACTGATACAAGAACCTTGGCTGGTCCAAGGCTGTGTCAGGGGATTAGCGGGGTGCGGAAGGCTCTTTAGGGCCCCGCAAGAGCAACGCCCAAGAGCCTGTATGGCGATCAAGGGGGTTGAAGCCCGACTAATACCCGATTTCTGTTCTAGAGATGTGGTAGCAGCGGAGATTGAAATCGCCGGCGAGGCCAACGAGGTCAGGAAACTGGTGGTGTGCTCGGCCTACTTCCCGCATGAGGAGGGGGGCTCGCTGCCACCGACGCCGGTGATACGTCTGGCAGAATACTGCCAAGAGAGACGGATTCCCCTAATCCTGGGGTGCGACGCAAATGCGCACCACACGGTATGGAATAGCACGGACACCAATGAGAGAGGTAGAAGACTGTTGGAATTTCTGGTGACCACGGACCTGGAAATTCTCAACAAGGGTAACGAGCCCACCTTCGTCACAGCGGTGAGAAGGGAGGTGCTGGACCTGACAATCTGTTCCAAACAGATAGCTCAAGAGGTGACTGACTGGAGGGTCTCGAAAGAGCCCTCGCTGTCGGATCACAGACAAATCACCTTCAGAATGGCCAAGGTCAAGTCTGAAGAGGTTATAATAAGAGACCCAAAGAAAACCAACTGGGAATCCTATCGAGAAGATCTAGCGAAAGGCCTCAGAGGCTTCCCTAGGAGGCACGGGACCGCGCTGGAGATAGAGCTCTGTGTGGACCATCTGCAGAGGGCTCTGTCTGACAGCTTCGAAAAGAACTGTCCAGAAAGGACAGTTAGAAACACCAAGGGTACTTCCTGGTGGAGCCCCAAACTGCAGGAGCTCAGAGGTGCGGCACGTCGGGCCTGGAATAGAGCCAGGAACACGGACCGTCAGGCCGACTGGGATCTTTACCGAAGAGCTCAGAAGGCCTACAGGGATTCTGTGGTGAGGGCGAAAAGGGAAAGCTGGGAGAGATTCTGCGAGTCGGTGGAAGGCATGCCTGAAACCGCGAGACTATGCAGGGTCTTATCCAGAACTTCAGACGCTAGACTTGAAGCCATCAGGCTCGCAAACGGGACGATGGTGACGGGCGAACAGTGTCTGGTGCACCTACTGGAGACGAACTTCCCGGGCTTCCAAAGAGGAACGAGCGAATGTTCGTCCCAGTGGGAAGACACGGGCTCGAGAAGGGCACGTGGAAGTGACTGGGCACTCGCAGCCCAAATTGTCAAACCCGATAGGGTAAGATGGGCTGTGAATGCTTTCAAGCCCTTTAAGTCGGCGGGGCCCGACCGAGTCTTTCCGGCTCTTCTACAGGAGGGGCTGGAATTGATTATCGGGCCCCTCACCAGAATATTAAGAGCTTGTCTGGCACTGGGCTACACGCCTAGTGCTTGGAGACTGGCCAGGGTAGTGTTCATTCCGAAAGCGGGAAGGACGAGTTACACCTGTGCCAAGGACTTCCGGCCGATCAGCCTGACGTCTTTTCTTCTCAAGACGTTAGAAAGGCTGGTCGAAGTTTACGTGCGAGATGTCGTTCTCGTGCAACATCCGTTGCACGAGAACCAGCACGCGTATCGCACGGGGTACTCCACTGAGACCGCCCTCCATTCTGTCGTATCGATGATCGAGGGACAATTGGAGAGGAAGGGTTACGTGGTAGGAACATTCCTGGACATAGAGGGTGCCTTTAACAACACCCCACACGAAGTGGTGTGCAGGGAAGCGGCCAGAAGAGGAGTGCCGGAGAGGATCATTTTGTGGATCAGGGGCATGCTCGGACGGCAAGTGACGGCCTCATTGGGCACGGTGAGTGTCAGCGGATGGGTGGACAGGGGCTGCCCTCAAGGGGGAGTACTCTCTCCACTCTTGTGGTGTCTGGTAGCTGACAAGCTGCTAGACACATTGAATAGAAGGGGCTTCTATGCGCAGGGGTATGCCGACGATTTGGCTGTTCTTGTGCGAGGACCCTTCTTAGAAACACTTCTAGAGCTAACGCAAGCGGCTCTGGAGGTGGTGGAAGAATGGTGCCGGGAGACGGGTCTGTCGGTTAATCCGCTCAAGACGGGTCTCGTGGTATTCACACATAAATACAAGGTGGACCCTGTGGAGGGCCCCACACTTGGAGGAATCAGGCTGGCTCCTTCCGAGTCGGTGAAATATCTAGGAGTTATCCTGGATAAGAAGTTGACATGGAGGGAACATCTTGACGATCGCTGTAGGAGCATCTGCTCCTACTTCTGGACGTGCAGACGGACCTTTGGCCGGACCTGGGGTCTGAGGCCAAGAATGGTCCTTTGGATCTACACGGCTATACTGCGCCCCAGACTACTCTATGCGTCGGTAGTGTGGTGGCCCAGGGTACTGAAAAGAGGCGCCAAGGTTGCCCTGGAACACGTTAGAGCTCTGATTCTACGAGGGGCTCTTGGCGCTCTGCGAACAACACCGGTGGCGGCGATGGGAGTGCTACTGGATGTTGAACCACTCCATCTGACGGTAATGGCGGCAGCTGCGGCTGCGGCTCACCGCCTGAGATGTGAAGTCAAGTGGAAGGCGGGTGCGAGGCACACGAAACTCCCGGACGAAATTCTATCGGGCTCCGTTTTTGCGATGGGGCAAGATAGAATGCCAAGGATCCGTGCCTTCGAAAGAGGATACAGGGTATGTCTCTCCAAGCGAGAGGACTGGAGGGACGCCAAGGGGCCGATCTCTCTAGGAGGGGACGTCTGGTTCACGGATGGCTCCAGAAGGGGAGAGGGCTCCGGTGCGGGCATCTTTTGCCAACGAGAAGAGGTGAAAGAAATCATCCCCCTCGGGAAATACGCCACGGTGTTCCAGGCGGAGACCGTGGCTGTTCTGAACTGTGCACTGGAGCTGCTGGGATCTGGAAGGACTGGCAGGTGCATCAAGATCTGTTCGGATAGTCAGGCGGTGATTAAAGCGCTTGGCTCCCCGATCTTCACCTCACGGCTGGTCTGGGACTGCAGGTGCACCCTAGAAGAGCTGGCGAGAAGAAACGAAGTTGCCCTGGTTTGGGTCCCCGGACACGCGGGGATTAAGGGCAACGAGATGGCCGACCAGCTCGCCAGAGCTGGAGCAGTGACGGGAATGCTGGGACCGGAGCCAGCAGTTGGGGTCCCCTACTCTCTGAGTAGAGAAAGGATCCGGAGCTGGCTGAGGGGCCAGCACCTGGAATACTGGAAAAATGAAACCAAAGTCAAATGCAGACAAGCCAGCGCTCTGCTGGGAGATTCTCCCGGAGAGGGCCTGGCGAGGAGCATAAGACGGTTGAGCAGGAAGGACGCCAGACTGGCGGTACAAATACTGACAGGACATGGCGTCCTGAATTATCACATGCACAGGCTGGGTGTCAGTGATTCACCCGACTGTAGAGCATGTGGGGAAGAGGATGAAACAAGCCTCCACATTTTAAGTCAGTGCCCAGCACTTGCAGGGCAGCGACTTCGCTGGTTGGGCTCAGCTTTGCTGGAGCCCGAGCAAATAAGACAGTTGTCGATTGGGGACCTGCTCTCCTTCTGGAAGGGGACAGGCTTACCCTAATCACGGCTGTTTTAACGGGGAGACACAATGGACTCGGTCTGAGTGTCGCTGGTAGGGCTCGAAGAGACCTCCCCCCCGAATATTATTATTATTATTATTATAAGAGATACAGAAAAATAAGGTTTCAAACAAAAGTTGTAAGATCTGAAAGGGTCTATTTACTGATCTTATCATTTGACCTTGAGTAACGTTGCCAAGGTCAGATCAAGGTCACATCGATTTTTTTAAATTGAACACTCTATTTTTGATTCCAGAATCTAGTAGCTGGTGTCAAGATCTTTTCAAAACACTATAATGAAATACTTTTTCATTACGTGCTTTACAAGTTATGCAGCTTGGAATTGAACAGGTCAACTTTGGAAGCCCCGTTTAATCACGCTAATATTGATCACTCGCCAATCAATTGTTATAATTAGCAATTTTCCCGATTCATCCGAATCCTTGTGTTGGCGCGATTAATGTTTTCCAAGGTACACGAAGCTGATTTGAAGCTAGAAAATTGTTAGTCGAATTTTAGAGCTTCATTGCCTTTCACAATTCGGGGTGCTTGTTTAGCGTGAGTCCCCTCGCCTCTCACGATTCGGGGTGCTTGTTTAGCGTGAGTCCCCTCGCCTCTCACGATTCGGGGTGCTTGTTTAGCGTGAGTCCCCTCGCCTCTCACGATTCGGGGTGCTTGTTTAGCGTGAGTCCCCTCGCCTCTCACGATTCGGGGTGCTTGTTTAGCGTGAGTCCCCTCGCCTCTCACGATTCGGGGTGCTTGTTTAGCGTGAGTCCCCTCGCCTCTCACGATTCGGGGTGCTTGTTTAGCGTGAGTCCCCTCGCCTCTCACGATTCGGGGTGCTTGTTTAGCGTGAGTCCCCTCGCCTCTCACGATTCGGGGTGCTTGTTTAGCGTGAGTCCCCTCGCCTCTCACGATTCGGGGTGCTTGTTTAGCGTGAGTCCCCTCGCCTCTCACGATTCGGGGTGCTTGTTTAGCGTGAGTCCCCTCGCCTCTCACGATTCGGGGTGCTTGTTTAGCGTGAGTCCCCTCGCCTCTCACGATTCGGGGTGCTTGTTTAGCGTGAGTCCCCTCGCCTCTCACGATTCGGGGTGCTTGTTTAGCGTGAGTCCCCTCGCCTCTCACGATTCGGGGTGCTTGTTTAGCGTGAGTCCCCTCGCCTCTCACGATTCGGGGTGTTTGTTTAGCGTGAGTCCCCTCGCCTCTCACGATTCGGGGTGCTTGTTTAGCGTGAGTCCCCTCGGGGTGCTTGTTTAGCGTGAGTCCCCTCGCCTCTCACGATTCGGGGTGCTTGTTTAGCGTGAGTCCCCTCGCCTCTCACGATTCGGGGTGCTTGTTTAGCGTGAGTCCCCTCGCCTCTCACGATTCGGGTACCTTGGAAAACATTAATCGCGCCAACACAAGGATTCGGATGGATTCGGGAAAAGTGCTAATTATAACAATTGATTGGCGAGTGATCAATATTAGCGTGATTAAACGGGGCTTCCAAAGTTGACCTGTTCAATTCCAAGCTGCATAACTTGTAAAGCACGTAATGAAAAAGTATTTCATTATAGTGTTTTGAAAAGGCAACAGCTACTAGATTCTGGAATCAAAAATAGGGTGTTCAATTTAAAAAAATCGATGTGACCTTGATCTGACCTTGGCAACGTTACTCAAGGTCAAACTGATAAGATCAGTAAATAGACCCCCTCAGATCCTACAACTTTTGTTTGAAATATTTTTCTGTATCTCCTATAGTTTTTGAGAAATTTCTGTGCGTCACTTAAAATGACTCACCCTGTATATCTGCCATATATATACATATAATATATATATGTAATATATAATAATTATGCAACATATATATATATAGACAGCACAGAAAAAATAAGAAACATTTGTTATATTTTTGTTTAAAGAATATACTTATTTTATGAAACAAATAATTTAATTATTAAGTAAAATATTTGCTTTCACGATTTATCCTATAGATACAGTTTCTATAAATCTCTAAGCAGAGATACGTACTACAGATGCTGTTATAGAACATGGCTCCTTTGTCAATTTAATGTAAATAAAAATCTTACCTGTAAGCGTTTATTTTGCATCGCAAAGAGTATCAGCTGTAATGGAACTTGTATGACGGCTCTCAATTGACATCCTAATTTCATCACTAGAACCACATCGTCGCTGTGCTTACAAAGTGAACCATATCGCCGCAATGGCGAATGCTATCGAATTCGTGAAGCAAAAATACTGGAAGGCATTACGAAGAAGCTTCTGGAACTTCGTAGCGTTTGGTGGAAGAGGCCTACAACAAGCAAATGTCAAGTAAACACTCAGAAAGACGATTACTTTATCTAGCGTTTACTTTGCGATTACTTTATCTTACCTTTCCTTCCATGTTTAAGACACGATGGAAATTCAAGCTAGCGTAGTATAAACTGTAATATAATTACCCTCGCAATCACCCTTGCCAAGATAATTTGCCAGGTAGACGCTATAATAACACTATCGGTCCCAAATGATAATACGCGGTACATACGATATAAGTAGTGTTATACCCAACCCTCGCAGGGTGCATTGATTCTCGACGGATCTCAATGTGTACATTATTATATAAAGAATCTTAACATTAACGTTAACATTGATCACAATTTCATGAATCACACTGAATATTTAGTTTTAAATAATCGCATTATATCGTAAAAAACATATTTTAAATAAAACTTTAGTTTTAATATCGCAAAATTTAAATTTTAATAATTTGTGCAATTATTTAATGTTTTAATAAATCACATCGTAGAACACGATTTGAAATTCATACTTTGAAGATCGCGGAAGCTATATGTTTTTGGAAATGTTTGTGTGTAAGGGACACAATTCTTATTTGATTTACATTAACTTACGTTATTTTATCAAAAAGACTTTCAAGAAAGTTTTGCATTATAATTTGTAAATAAGTTTCCGAGAATCTCAGTTATTATGAAAATTACTATCCGGAAAGAGAAAAGCAATTATTACCAACATCTGTTTAGATATCTTGTCTTCGACTACATTTCTCACCATATGACGATGAGGAAGCCAAAGCTATTTAATTAATCATATGCATCGAACAATGCTGCCACGTATTTACAGACACTTTCAGACACTACACACATGTTATTATTACACGCAATCTAACGGCAATTGTGTAGTTAATAATTAAATCCAGTACAGTGGCTAATATAGGTGGCTTCTCTAAAAAGTTCGTATAGTGCGCGTCTCTTTGCAGAAGGAGAATGAGGGCGAGACAGAGCGCTCTCCCTTCTCTTCACAACCTAATTGAGCCCTAGTAGACGCCCGACCGGCGAGAAAGTCAATCCGGTAGTTTTGCTGCATTTTATTTTTACCCCTTTTTCATACTCCCGTCGCCATGGAAATTTCTGATAGCGAGGAACAGCGCATCGTCATCAAGTTTCTCACAAAACTTGGAAAAAATGGACCCCAAATCTTTCAAGATTTGACTACAGTTTATGGAGAAAATGCTTTTAAACAACCAACAGTTTTTAAATGGGTGAAACGATTTCGTGAAGGTCGGGAGAGTGTAAAAGACGATGTAAGGTCAGGACGACCTTCCACTTCAAAAACGGATGAGAACATTGCTCGCGTAAAAAATGCTGTGTTAAGACAAGCGAAAGACTGTCAGAATGCTAGCGGAAGAGCTTAATTTGAATAAAGACACAGTGCACAAGATTCTAAGAGAAAATTTGGGGATGAAAAAATTGTGCGTCAAAATTGTTCCGAAGCTTTTGTCACCTGATCAGAAAAATTGAAGAATTCAATGCTGCCAAGACTGGATTGTTGAACAAGGTACAGATTTTTTGGACAAGATCATAACCGGAGACGAGTCATGGTTTTACGAGTTCGACCCTGAATTGAAATCGCAAAGCATGGAGTGGAAAACACATGGCGAACCAAGAACAAAAAAGTCGAAAAAAGCAAGATCCAACATCAAGATAATACTCATTGTTTTTTTTTTATACCCGTGGCATTGTGCATCATGAGTTTGTTCCCTCTGGCCAAACAGTGAATGGACAATTCTACGTTGAAGTACTGAAGAGGTTAAAAGCGCGAATTTCTCGTGTGCGCCCAGATTTGGCGAGGAACAATTCGTGGATTTTGCATCGTAACAACGCGCCAGCGCACACATCACTACGAGTCCGTGAGTTTTTGGCCAAAAATTCAATAACATTGATGGAACACCCATTCACCCGTATTCACCCGACTTAGCTCCATGCGACTTTTTGTTCCCTAAATGTAAGATGCTGGTTCGAGAGAGGCATTTGGGTGCGGTGGAAACGATTAAAAAGGAAACGACGAGGTTATTAAAGAGCATAACTGAAGATGAACTGAAGAGGTGTTTCCAGCAGTGGAAGAAACGTTGGCAGAAATGTATTTTTTTTTCGACGAATCTTAACATTTTTTATATTAACGAAAGGAATCATATTATGTACAAAAAAATTGTATAATTTCATTTTAAAAAGTGATGACCTTCATATAACCTTGACAAATTATTTTTTTAAATTAATTTTATTGTTATTTGTCTCCCTCTAAACCATGCAACTATTGTTTGAAACATGTTTGCCTTAAACGTAAAGACTACGAGACATTCTAGTAGATTGATTAAAATAGCCCACTCTGTATGTTCAGTGTTACCAGTGACAATCTTACAATTGCAAAAGACAGAGAAAATCCATTGTCACCACCTATATGTTGAAAGATACGTAAGCTGAAAGAAACATTTGTATAAAACGTTCTGCCACTCTTGATCCATTCAAACACCTACCTGCGAATAGGTACACGAATCCGCTTCAAATGCTATAACTCGAAAGCTATTTTTAATACCCTTGGAAATTTTTGGATAATGAGATGAGTAAAACAAAAATCCAATCGAGAAGGTAAAAACCTGACGAAAAGAACAATTTTTTAAAATACCATATTGTCACTTTCACTCAAAAACACGTGCATTTGATAAGTTAGTATCGATAGATAATATACATCAGTTTTCACCGTCAATTTAATAATAGCGTTTTTCACTGGGTAGCACTGAGTGCGCACCGAAAACTCGTTGAGTTTAGACGGCACTATCCGAGTGCACTGAAAGTGCGAATTTCTTGCACTTCCAGCTAAACATGTTTGTTACTCTCAGTGCGGTTCTGTGCATATTTTATCGCTCTGAATATAAATTACATAATTAATTATGGAAGGATTTACTATTAATTTTAAGGTGATGACATATTAAGCTTAACTCTCGATCCAAGTGAACAAGATTTATATGATAAATTAAAGAGTAATATATACATACATATATCCGCTTTTGGTTTTTGAGGTTGTTCGAAAAAAATGTTGATGAGAATTTTATTTCACGAAAACAATCCAGAGTAAAGAACGTTTTAATTTCTTTTCTTTGTACAGTTTGAAAATATAACAATAATTTTATTTAGTTCATTCTGTATGTGACATTAAATGTACTAGAGTATAAACAATATTTCGAGTATCTGGAACGACCTATAGTGTTTTTTACGATTAATTTTTGTGTATTCTTTTGAATTCCAACTTGTGAAATACATATCATTTCACAATGTACATAAAAGAAAATATTAAAGTTCAAATATTAATCGTGGATCTCGCGCAGCCATATTGCACTGAACTGGCACCGTCTCTCAGAGCTCGTGCCGAATTCTTGCACTAAAGTGCGAAAACTCAGCACTAGGCTTTCCAGTGAAACAGAACGCACCGTTTTAATGCGCACCGAAATCCCCAGTGAAACACATTGCCCAAGGCGAGTGCGCACTCAGTGCGCACCAGTTCTCCCAGTGAAAAACGCTATTAAACAAATCGCAGCTACATCGCGTGTAATAAAAATGTGTGATAATTATCATGTGATAATGTAATTATTACACGTAATGTACAAACTATTAAAACACAATAACATCTGCTTATATTTATAGTAATTATAATATCATACGTATTGAAATAATTATATACGAAGTAGTTTTATCATGAATAATTAAAAAAGCAATTAGATACAAATATTTACTTTCCTTTTCTTAAATATAAATTTTTCAAAAGAAAAAAATTTATTCTACATTTAATTTAAAAAATCTTTTTTTACTTTAAATCAATTGACACCTCATACGATTACAGTTTTATAATATATGTACAATACGTATAACATAATTGGATATTTATTATTACGTTATTAAATTATTATTAAATTTTAATACTAAGCAATTTTCATACACAAAGTTTATATAAACTTTCAAAAATATTCATCTTATAACAAGTAATATCAATTGCAAAAATAATAAAATTTAGTCAAACAAGTAAATTTAGTTATATAAACTACTCAATAAACTATCAAATTTAATTATGTACATTTATAATTAATTTTGTAAGAGATAAAAATAAAACTACAATGTCGAACTATGTTTCACCATATTAAAAATTCACCATAATCGAACTATGTTTCACCATATTAAAAAAAATTATAATTTTAAATTAGCAATTTTATTAACAAGATTGCACGTCGATATGAATAGTTATAAGATTATAACTATTTTGTAATTATTAAATATTTAATAATATTTAATTATAATTTAAATATAGTTATTTTCAATGTAAGTCAAGACATCTTTGTTTTATATTCTTGTTTTATATTCATTTTTTAATTCTCACTTATTTTAGGATAAATTCATATTGCATAAATAATAACAAATAATAAATTCATTTAAATAATAAGTAATGTATTCATTTAATTTTCATTTTTGTAAGATAAAATTATTAATTTGTATTGCGGGATTTATTGAAAGTAAAAAAACCAACGTTAATAAAAAAGAAACGTTAATAAAAAAGGAATTTCTTCGATTACGCAATTAGTATGAAGGAAAAAGGAGAAACAATCGCCTTTTTGTTTTTAAAAAGTAATGCGCATTTTTCTGTGGAAATAAATTCATTTTTAATTGTAAGGTTAAGTTACTGATTTGTATAGATAGATTGCGAGCTTAAAAATCAATAAAAAAGGACAGATGGTCTTCTTTACTCGATTGCAATTAATGTGAAGAAAGAAAAATCTTTTTTTTTTTTTAAAGATGCGCATTATTTTTTCTTTTAATTTCATATTCTTATGTTACTGTTACCACATATATTTCTGTCCTTCAATGTATCGCCAGCTATTGTATATGAATGCGCAGTCTATCTACATAAGTGTATAAATAAAAAATATGTTCAATGCCACACCTCTGCTACAATAGTTTATTTTAATTTTCGACAAAAAACGTTTTGATACAAAAATTACATCGTTTATAACTTCTGTTTTTCTCCAATATATTGGATATGTGGTATTAATTACAAAATAAGGTTTAATACTTACCAATCGTTACACGTTTATAGTAATTGCCATGTCTCCCATGATAAAGATGTGATAATGTCCGAAAATCGTTTGTAGCTTACTTAATATTAATTTGTACAATTTCGATACAGTTTCATAAGCACTTTATAATTTTATTATAACGATATCAATGAAGACGGTAATTATTCAATTATACAAAATAGAATATCGCAGATATTTTATGAACAATTATATTCAATTACATCATAAATATTGTCAAAGAAACATTGGCATTATTATAATAATAATACATATTTTAATTTTTACCTTTAAAAGGGTAAATATGATAATATTGTTTCCATATAATGACGAAAAAACGAAAAAGAAAAGTTGCGTTAAAAACGAGATGCAAGTATCAAGAATTATATCTCTATAATTCATTGCGCTATAATTCTTATGCAATTTATTTTGCTAACATCAATTATAATAACTAAATAAGTAAGTTCGTGTGACAATAACAGTGTTTATGTGCTCTTTACAAATTTTTTCCATGGCACTGGCTGAACATATAAAGATAGTATAATAAAGATTTTCGATACATGACAGTATTATGTTACTGTCAAGTAAAAATGCTATTTTTTAAGTAAATTAGTATTTTTACTTGACTATGGTCGATATTCATAGTTCCGTTCGTATTTTAAGATTATCTTAAGATGCTAATATGACTCTGTGATTATAACATCGTGAGATTGTACTCAAGACGGCTTTAAATATAAGAACAAAACTATGAATACCGGCCTTATGTGTCTCATCTAACTTTATCCACTACATCAACCATTTTTATTCGATACTGTCTGACAGTTAATGTTTGCCTGATATTGTCCAGTTAGTGATTGCAGATATTGCATCAAGTAATAATGTAAGTGTATCGCGACCATTTAATATGAATATTTGCTTACAAATGAAATAAAATAATATAACTCATTCAAAAGATTATTTTCCATGCGTAAAAGTGCTGTCGATTTACAGGATTATCTTAAGATACTTTTACGATCCTTACTTCTTCATTCGGTAACATTACCAGTATTATTGTAACAATAGCTATTTGCATGGCTTATATATTAATATAAGAATTAATTTTTGTTTTATATTTCCGTTATAATATAGTAATGTGGATTAAAAATAAATATACTTAATAAACTCATAGATATATAACGGAAGTCGACAGTTAGTTAATTACTACTTAATTAAATTTCTCGACAACACTTATCACATAATTGCATATGCAAAGCACTGCAATAGTCTGATCCTGTAGAGTATAGGTAATAAAGGGATGTAATAAGCGATATCATGTTAATTACGTTTCATCAAATAAGTTACATTTTGTTGAATTTTATCGTATTCCCCGTAATTATTGTAGAAGTCACATTTGTAAGAATACATCGTTAAATATTAATTTGCCACATATGAAACGATTTATAAAAAAAAATCTTAAAAAATTGTTAGCCAACATATCATTTTATGAATGTGCCCGATGTCTTTCGACTTTGACTATAATATGTTCTTTTTTTTAGTACCGTAATAATATACTTTAAAATAAGCAAAAGTTTACATTATCAGATAAAAAGGTTTACGTAGGTTACTTAGCTGTTTCATCTTTAGGACTCTCACTTCTAGTAGGCACTTCTGCTTCTATCCTTTTCAGTAATTGGTTCTGACTCTGCTTCTGTCTCTACTTGTGCTACTGGTTCAGTTTCTGTATTTGCTTTTGGTTCCAGTTCTGATTTCGCTTCTGATTCTTGTTCACCTTCTGCCTCTTGTCCTGGTTCCACTATTAATTCCGCTCCAGTCATTGTATCTGTATCGAGTTGATTACCACTATCATCTGCAGGTAAATCCTCTGATATACCTGTATCTACACATTGATATTTATAATAAATATGTATCACATTTATAATAAATTTTTAACAATTTAACTAGAGAAATATGCATTTTGGTCCAAACTGGACAGAATGTACATACATACTGACGAAGTTATTATCGTAACATGTTTCTTCACTGTTCTATCATCCCCAAACCATCTCTTATATTATAGTAATTAGGATCACGCATATTCGTGTAGGGAAGTAAGAAAATAATTGTACTATTACAGTTCAACGTCAGTGCATTACTTACTAGTTGAATAATTCATAAACCTATGCGCGGCTCTGGCACGAAGCAAAGCGACGAAGTAGGAAATGTGAATTAGAGGGATTGTTTGTATTACACATCATTGAAGAAATTTTATGTCAGCAGTTAATACACGTGGGTGATATATTAAATACATACGTGTCTTTAACACGAGAGGTATTTCTCTTCTGACAAAGTTAGTTTGAATCACGCTGTGTAACTATAACAAAACGGTAAAATTCAACGAGCAATTGTTATGGCGGATGTACTGACAATGGAGAAACTTATCGCGTTTTTGAAGGTGGATTTGTTGTTCGCTTGTTGTTGGCCATTACCACCAATCGCTACGAAATGTGAAAGAATACGTAATAAAATATTCCGTTACTTTTCCGTCTTGCATGGAATGATTATGGTGGTTGCTATAATATACACAATTTATAGTAATCGGTCAAATTTATTTTTGATAATGAAATTATGCTGCGAGTTATGTACCACTACTGAAGTTCCTTTACAAATAATTTGCTTCTCGATTCAATACGATCGTCTCCAAGTAAGAGGTTTAACAGCATTATTTCAGCTATCTATAGTTAAATATTAATAACAATAATTACAAGAATTGATATTTTTTTAAACAATGATGAGATTAATTGTTTATTAAGTTTAGTTTTATTAAGAATATCAATTCTTTGAATCTTGTTTTCAAAAATTAGCACGCAGGTTATAGAACTATAGTGTAGAACGAGAAAGCACCAATTTTTTGAAACTTTCTACAATCTTATATCTACAATAATATTCCCTTAAGCTTCAAATTATAATAATTGAAATTTCTGACAAAATTTTAATATTTAATAGGTTATGTTATTTACTATTTTTATTCCTATTTGTCAAAATTATATTTAGATATTATGTATCAATTGATTAATTTTTATAAATCAAAATATTAAAGTAGACTGCTATAAAGTTTAAATCCTATTGTAAATCAACAAAGTGATATCTTGTATTTTTATATAATTTTCTTTAACCATAATTGTGATTCAATTGCAGTTCGTAATTTACGAATTGGAAGATTATTGCAAGCGAGCGAAACCAGAGGAGAGGATCATTTTTCATCGATATATTGACAATTGTAAATCAATTTACATAGGCTCAATATGTGCCTTCACCGTTACTGGCTTGTTGCTTATCATCAGTCCTGTAGTAGAACCACATCCTTTTCCCATCGACATAGAATATCCGTTTTCTGTGGATTATCCACCTTTAAAGATTATCCTTTATATACATCATATATTACTCATATATCAAAGTTATACGCAGGTATGCGCAAATATTTTTATCGCACTTCTGTTGTGGTTTGTGTCAGCGAGATGTGATATCTTATCAAATAGATTTCGAGCCGTCACGAAATTTACCGAATTGCGTGCATGTATAGAAGAACATCAAGAGTTACTATGGTAATAATCAAAGTGTTATGTTCAATTTATTTACGTTTTTTTAAATTTAAAATATAACTATAAAGTTTAAGCAGATTAAATTTAATTAATTAGTCTAGCTTTATTATTTCAAGATCAGATGGCAATTCATTATTTTTGCATGCGGTTTTGAAAATGTATTAATATAACTGATTCTGAATATAAAACAATTATTTCTTTTTATTACTACAATATTTATTGTTAAAAAGAACATAAGTTACAATTAATTATTTTTACATCAACGTTAATTGCAGAATTTTGATAGAAATGTCATTTTAGGTATGGAAAGAAAGTTACTCTTTCTATTCGATATGTAATGTTAGCATCATTAGCTATCAGTACGATAGTTATTATTTTTACTGGTTGCACTTTTCTTAGTGTGAGTACAAGTATTTATTTTAGTTAAGAAATAAAGCTAAGCATTATAATATATTCTTCAGTTTTTTGTTCCTACATAAGCATCACGTAAAACTTTTATAGTACAGTTTTCGTATCTTATAGTATAGTTTCATTATTTTTGCATTATGTAGTTTATTTATGATAGTCCATAATTTGTATATGTTAACAATGTTCATTAAATGTTAAAGAACATTTCAATATCATTTGACGAAGTATAATATCTATAATACATCATCTATTACAATCTTCTTTTTTAAGCGACAACCAATATCAGTAAAATCAACATTCTTAATTTTCTTTATTTCATCTCTCGCAAAAGTATATTTGTGTGCGTGGCCAGCCGACCATTTGCTAAGTGCAGTAAGTTACGTTCATGTATAGAGATTGTAAAAGAAGCTCGGATACATTTACTTAGAAATTAATATTCTAGAGCACTAATGTTGCACACGCTGTGTATGATTCGATGTGGTATAACGGGAAAGTTAATTTTCAAAAGAACTTTGTACACACTCTATTGCGTGCTCAACAACCTATAGCTGTAAACGTACCTTGCATGTTACCGACTGTTTCGTTAAATTATTATGCCTCAGTAAGTTATTGATTCTACATATTACAATATTTTTGTTAATTATAATATTGTTTTTGTATTACTTGATAGATGCACATTATTCTTCAGATAATACTATGTCTGTTATTCTACAAAAATTTTTCTCCATTTTTTTTTAAATATACATAAATTTAATATTTCTTATTGATATTGTTTATATTACGTTTTTTACGAGTAAAATTTCTTATTTTTTGTAATAAATGTAAAAATAATTTATTTTGTTACTTATTAATATTATTTATATACACAATAAAATTTTTATAATCTCTTTTGCTTATAATTATGTAAATTTTTAAAATTAAGAAATTTGTATTCGCAATATTTTAGTACGTCTCAACTGCCTTCTCGTATCTGGCTACTTTTCGAATTATACTCGAAGAAAGCAATGAGTCTTAATTAATTGTGTACATGTGTGTGATGTAGATGTATTATAGTGATACATGATGACACATTTTATATTGCATAAATATTTTTCGTGTAATTGTATATTTATTATAAAAAGTATTTCTGAATAAAAGTTAAATCGCATGCATTAACTTCGAAAAAATGTAAATTTAGATCATAGAGCAATATAAGCAATATAGGTAATATCTTCGTACAAAAAATCTCAATGAGCTGAATTTTGTTTGAAAATTAAAACTCTAGTGTTTTTGATGTATATCTAATTTAAAACTAAAAAAATGACTTAAAAACTAAATAAATGACTTATCTTAAATAATTAGTTTATAAGATATTATCTATTAGTTATAAAAATAAGATTGATTTTTTTTCTGAAAATGAATTACCGTCTTTTATATATTATACACAGATAGTACACACACACACGCGCACACACGCGCGCGCGCGCAGTGATTCCCTCTGGAACTGATCATTTGTTACGAATTTATTTTAATATATAAAAGATAAGTTAATCGAAACGATTAACCACGGTATTTATTTTGTTTAGAAAGTAGGAATTTAAATTGCATTGGATAACTATTATACACATGTTTTCGCATCAATATTAAAAGCAAAACTGTTTTATTTTTCTGTATTAAAAATTATTAAAGTTTCAAAGAATATAAAAATTCTTAATTTTGTAACATTCAGCAATTAAGTTTAAATATTTGTAATAGATAATAAAATAATTTAAATATTATAATTAACCAAGTCGGCTCGCAGCTAACCAATCATATTGCCAGTTTGATGTTAACTAATGCCTTTCATTTGAATTGTAAAAATATTACTGGCAAAGAGAATGGTCGTCTTTACAGTTATTATAATTAATGTATATGAATTACTTACTTCACACTGCTTCGTTATTAAATTTGAAAATATAGAACTTGTATATATGTACTCTTATATCTACATGTAATATATGTATAAATCCATAATTATATAAGTTATTATATTAGTAGAAATGTAATATATTATATAATTATATCCTTTTATATTCAGCAAATTTATATCCGATTATATTATAAAATATAAAGTGTCTCCCCGTACAAAAAAAACTACAGGAAACTATTTTAAAAAAACTATTAAAAAACTATTGAGAAAACTATTAAAAAGTATTGAAAAACCATAGGAACACTATTGAAAAACTATAGAATCACTATTAAAAATTTGAAAAACTATATGAAAACTATATGAAAACTATTGGAAAATTATATGAAAACTGCAGTTTTCAACTCAGCAGTATTTTCGTCCCCAATAGTGTTAAACATTTATGAAAAATATGTTACTTTGTGAGAAGGGAAACTAACCTTATAATTAGTAGTAGGACTGAGTTTTGAAGTTGAAGGTGCAGTCTCCGGAAGATTTTTACCCAAACACTAATTAAGTAAACGTTATTAACATTGATTAAACAGAAAGTTATTAAAAATTTTAATATGCAATTTTATAAGTGTTACCAAATGAACATTTTCATTAATCTTCTCCAAATTGCTCAGAACAGTTTCCGTCATCTCTTTCATCTTTGGCAGATCTAAAAATCAAATATAAAAAAGTTATAAATAAAGAAAAAAATGGTACAAAATTACCATATTTAAATATTTAATGACATAGGAAAATACTTAATGTACAAATGACAAAATACAAAATGTACTAAAATTTTTGAAATTACAAAATTCAGTTTCTAATGGATTAATATAACAGTGTAGGATAATATAACGTTATAATATAACGAATAACAAACTTTCTAAGGAATGTAGAGTAACCCGTAGTACAACGTTTTCTTTTTTTAACGATTCATTTTCGAACTTTAATAAGTCATTCTTCACTCCCAAATCATTTTTTGACATTTTGGAATAATTTTCTTTATCGGAAGATGTTTCATAGTCAATCTATTTACAAAAGAGAAAGAAATCGTATCATTAATTTTGAAAACTTTAGATATTGTTTTTCCTATTTCAAAAAATAGAAATAAATATTTACTTCAATTCGAGATCTTTTAGATGTTTTTAATTCTTCAAGTAATTTTAATGATTTTGATTCATTAATTTCATTTTTTTTTACACCAACTTTGTTCTATATCCAAAAAAAGTTCAAAATTATTATACAATATAAACGTATTTATATTAGTATTTAAAGTTATGTTATTTATAAAATTAACCATTTTTTTCTTTGAACGTATTTCAGTATTTTCATCATCATCATCCCATTCTTTTCTTCGTATTATTTTTCGATCTTCTTTGGTTGGTTGTAATACGCCATATTCCGTTAAATTATCTCTATACTGGCACATTTTTACCCATTCTTAAAAATTAGAATCAAAAAAATTTAAAAAATTATTCAACAAATATTATCTTAAAGATACACATACAATCAGGGCTTAATTTCGACCGGAATAGCCTTCCAATTTTTTTTAAATCTGGAATTTAATATTTTAATAAATATCAGAAGAAGAAATATCTTTTTCATGCCGGTTCTTATTTTTTGAGAAATTAAGCCCTGCCTACAATTCAATTAAAATTATGGTTATAACTTTAACCAAAGTTAATTTAAAAAAAAATAGTGATCATATAATAAAATACAACTATCTATCGAAACTCTCTTTATATATCTATATGTATATATGCCAGTCTACGAAAGTATACATATCTACAATAAATAATATTAAATTATTATACTTATTACTTACCTCCAAAAGCAAGTAACTTAACCACAACCACCTGCCATTGACATGTTTTCAATCGTTTTTTCATACTTGATGTCGGTGCAATGTCGCAATTAGGCTATTTTATTTCAACTTCAATATTGTTTTCGATTAATCTGGCAAATTCTTCTTTTTCTGTGACTTTTTGCAGAAGCCAATCTTGATAACCAATTGCTATCTTTTTATCCTCGTTAACAAATTTAACCACAAGTCGTTATCATTCATTTTCACTATTGTTTTGCAAGCAGTTGCTACTTACTATTATAATATATTTAATAATAACTATTATAATCTGCTAAGATCTGTTGACAATTATACCATAGACGTATACATCTATGAATTATACACATTCATCGCAATATTATAAATCTGACTTATTGTTAGAGAATAAGAACACAACACACGAGTGACCTGAAACAATTGCAAGGTATAATCTTACTCATTGTCAGTAGCGCTCGCGATTTTTGCCGCTGCACTCATTGGTTGCTAGCGCTCTTTGATGACACATCGTGTCATTAGCTGTGCATGGTCACATGTCCTAAATAGAATTATAATTTTCAATGAAGATACTTATTCTCATTGGCCGTTTATAACCTGCTGACAACACTGCACATTACTATCTGTTCTCTTTTGTCCATGTTGTTTACCGGCAATGGCGACAAATGTTGTGATTGTGAAATCTCGTGTCCACGTGCAGTAAATAAATAATAATATTGTTCGGTATATTTTTTCAATTTATTATGTATATTAGTCAAGTTTTGACATATAAAATAACATAAAAAATGACTAATATATCAAGAGGACCATATAAAAAGTATTTGGTCGACATTGTAGAAGAAATACCTGTGACAACCATTCGTTCTCGTCGCGCTCGCTTTTCAGCAGAAAGAGAAAAACAAAGAATAGTAGAAGTTCAGGTAAGCTTATACATTTATATTATCTATTTGGTAAATATATAATATAGGGGCGACCTCACAAAAATTTTTGAAACTCACATATTTTATGTATTTTGAGGAGAAAACGAATCTGTCGACAAAAATTGTCGCTCGATAGTGTAAAAAAAGTTATTAAGCGTGCCACATATGAAAATTAAGTTATTCATAATAGAAGTAAATGTTTTGGCGGTGGAGGGGCGGAGCCCCTCGAGCGACAATTTTTATCAATGGATTCGTTTTCTACGCCTCAAAATATGTACAATATGTGAGTTTTTAAAATTTTTGTGAGGTCGCTCCTATACTATACAGGGTGTCCCAGAATCACAGGCTAATACTGATAGGATAGGTAGGGGATGGGGTGGAGATGGGAATGAGATAGGACACCTCTGTCCGATCATGCACCCCCGCGGAGATACAGAAGGTGGAAGTTGTACGAATCCGCGGCGCGCTATGACAAGCCGCTTGTCGGCGAACGTACGAGTATTGGTGTTGTCTCCACTGTATCTCCGCGGGGGTGTATGATTAGACAGAGATGTCCTATCTCATTCTCATCTCCACCCCATCCCCCCCTCCCCTACCTACCCTATCAGTATTGGCCTGTGATTCTGAGACACCCTGTATATTTACTATCTATTTTAATAAAAAACATTGTATTGAGAATTTATTTGTATAAACTTGTATTCTCATGTTTTTGACATAAACTTTAGTGATAACTTTCATTGAATGCAGTATACATTCAATGACTATTTATATGAATAATCTCTATTTAATTATTTAATTATCTTATAATAAAATAAAGCTTTATTGTTATTTTTCTTCAATTATTTATTACAGGTTTCAATTTCCGATGAACTTTCGAACAATGAAAATATGAGGAATCATGATATCCAAGATAATGATGATTCTACTATTAATATTGAAGAATATAATAATCAATTTCAAGATAATGCAATTAGAATTGACAGTGAGACAATTGTAAACAGAAGAAACTTAGGAGAATCAAATAGCAGTCAAGCTGAGTCTGACTTTTCCAGTGAAAATGAAAATGATTTAGAAGAAAATTATCTTGATTCTGAAGATGAAAACAGTGATAATTATAATAATGACAATATAGATCTTCACAAAAATGAAAGCGACAGTGAAAGTAATGAGGACAACGAAGAATATAAGAATCAAATACAGGTAATTTCAAGAAATTCACTATTTAGAACTACTATTTTATTAAAATAAATGTTATATTGGCATTGAGAATGTAGCATTAAAGAAATAGAGAGTTATATAACTAAATAGTAATAAAAAAAATTTATCACAATTAATAAATTCAAGGCAACATACAATGTAAGAAGTAATTCCTTTCAGAAAATAAATAACCTACAATTATTTAAAATAATATAAATGTTTTGCTTTTACAAACTATTTTTTTGTTTTTCCAGAATATGCATTCAGTAAGAATAACGTTCATCATAACATGGATGTATATGTATAAAATATTTTTTGCAGAATATACGGGTTCCCATATATGAAGGATGTAATTTGACCAAAGAAGAAAGCCAATTATTAATTATGGGAACAGCTATTCGAAACAAAATGACAGATGTAGGATTGGAAACTTTACTTAAAATTGTAGATTACCATTTGCCACATACGCAACACAATTCGACGTATCATTTTCTTAAAACGTTTCCAAAGGTACAAGCTAATATATATTACTTTTTTCCAAAATGTTTAATAATATTAAAGTTTGAAAACTGCAACAGAGTGGAATGCAAAAATTGCGAAAAACTTTACGATCGTCGTCGATTGCAAAGACAATTTAATTATTTTTATCATCTTCCATTGAAGGAACAGTTAATAGAACTAGTAAACACAAAGTTATTTACATATTTTAGAAAAATGTCATATGAAAGCGATGTTATAAGTGGAAACATATATTGTCAGTTGAGAGAAAAAAATATTATTTCTGATCAAGACATTAGTATTCAATGGAATACAGCGTAGAAATATTTAATTCGTCAAAATATCCTATTTGGCCTATCCAAGTATCTATTAACGAATTATCTTATAGAATTAGACGTGATAATATTTTACTTTGTGGATTATGGTTCAATTCTGAGAAACCACCTATGGAACTTTTTCTTAGATCATTTATAGACTCCTTGAGTTACATATTAATTGAATGTAATACATTCAACCATCGAGAACCTGTATTGATTAAAGTTTATGCGCTTTTCTCACCAGTTGATTCAGTTGCTCGACCTTTGATTCAAAATATTAAACAATTTAATGGAAAATATGGATGCTCTTATTGTCTTAATAAAGGAGAACACATTGCTATTGGAAGGGGGTACACACGAGTATATCCCGGTGATAAGGGAATAATGCGTACGATAACGAAACATAACATATATGTTGAAAGGGCAATTGAAAAACGGAAAGCAGTAAAAGGTGTTAAGGAGCCTTCTATTACAATGCTTCTGCCTACTTTTGATGTGATTCATTTATTTCCACCAGAATACATGCATTCGTGATTATTGGGTGTCACACAATTGTTCGGCACATCTTGGTTTGATTACAAAAATAACAATAAAGAATGGTATTTAGGTTCTAAAATCACTGAATTCAATGAAAAATTACTTGCTATTAAACCTCCTTGTGAAATTACGAGAACTCCACAATCAATGAAAGATAGTAAATTTAAAACAAATGATTGGAAATCTTTTTTTATTATATTATTCGTTGATTTGTCTAAAAGATTTAATGCCACAGAAATATATTAAACATTGGTTGTTATTTGTATACAGTATGAATATTTTTTCACAAAAAAAAATTGAAGAAGATGAGTTATTTAAGGTAGTTGTTTCACGACAGTCAAAACAAAAAATTTATGCTAGAGTACATCGTACAGTCAGTTAGTAGTCGTAATTCCTAAATCCAAAACTTTTTGCTGTTTATGTACTATTTCTAGCCAATCCCGTACGACTAACTGCCCGTTTGAAAAATCGGGCAACAGACGCAATAATAGACGCAAAAAGAAGAAAGAATAATAGACGCAATAATAGACGCAATAATTTTTTCATTATTTCTTTAATAATATTTCGGAAACTGTGTAGTAAGCTATAATAAAACTATCTTTAAATAATAAATTAGTTGTTGTTTAATATTACTTTAGTTTTTTATAAAAATCGTAAGAAAAGTTTCTAAGTTAGAACGATATTTATAACGAAAATTTTCAGTATCCCGTATAGTACAATGTATAAGACTCTCAAAAACTCGAACTTTGAAATTAAATATCTCCAAAACTGTGTAGTCCATAAATTTCATTTTGCACCAGTCGATGCAGAATCACTTAAATAATAATCTGTCAAAGTTTCAAAAAAATCCTAAGAAAACGCGTTTGGTGAAACAACTACCTTAAAGCAAAAACGGCACTTTGCGAATTCGTTTCACACACACACACACACACACACACACACCGCACGCAGCTGACAGACGGACAGACAGACAGACACACGCACGTACGCATGTACATTTATTCATGCACTCAAGAATGCGTGAGAGAGAGAGAGAGAGAGAGAGAGAGAGAGGAGGGAGAGGGATGTATCGAAGAAGCTTCAACGTGTTTACTAACGTATCATTTTGTATAAACAATTGATTGCTTCCGCGATGAGACAAATCCGTATGGAGTAATTTTATTCTTTTTCTTATTGTTCACGTTTCGAAGCACACAACACATTCACATTTCTGTCACTCACTTTATTGATAAAACGAGGAAATATTTAATGATAACTACTAATTACTCAGCGCGAAAATTACTCGTAAAAAAAAACACGTTTTCGACGAACACACGACACGTGTTTACTCGACGGTGGCAAGCAGTCGACTGATTTGATACGTTATTGTTATCACGACAATCCCGTAACCAATTGAAAGTGTGAACGTACGATGACTTGAAGCCTAAAAACGCGCACAATTAAAAACTGAAAATATTAATATAATTTGATGATTAAAATAATTGATTTAAAATATTGCAAAAACACAAGTTATTCATTATTAATTAAAAATCGAAGCAAATCAATTTCCTTAATATTTTATTTATCATGGCGACGGGAGTATGAAAAAGAGAAAATAAAATGTAATAGAAGATAAAATGCAGCAAAACTACCGGATTGACTTTCTCGCCGGTCGGGCGTCTACTACGGCTCAGTTGTGAAGAGAAGGGAGAGCGCTCTGTCTCGCCCTCATTCTCCTTCTGCAAAGAGACGCGCACTATACGAACTTTTTAGAGAAGCCACCTATGTTAGCCACTGTACTGGATTTAATTATTAACTACACAATTGCCGTTAGATTGCGTGTAATAATAACATGTGTGTAGTGTCTGTAAATACGTGGCAGCATTGTTCGATGCATATGATTAATTAAATAGCTTTGGCTTCCTTATCGTCATATGGTGAGAAATGTAGTCGAAGACAAGATATCTAAACAGATGTTGGTAATAATTGCTTTTCTCTTTCCGGATAGTAATTTTCATAATAACTGAGATTCTTGGAAACTTATTTACAAATTATAATGCAAAACTTTCTTGAAAGTCTTTTTGATAAAATAACGTAAGTTAATGTAAGTCAAATAAGAATTGTGTCCCTTACACACAAACATTTCCAAAAACAATATAGCTTCCGCGATCTTCAAAGTATGAATTTCAAATCGTGTTCTACGACGTGATTTATTAAAACATTAAATAATTGCACAAATTATTAAAATTTAAATTTTGCGATATTAAAACTAAAGTTTTATTTAAAATATGTTTTTTACGATATAATGCGATTATTTACTTATTTAAAAACTAAATATTCAGTGTGATTCATGAAATTGTGATCAGTGTTAACGTTAATGTTAAGATTCTTTATATAATAATGTACACATTGAGATCCGTCGAGAATCAATGCACTCTGCGAGGGTTGGATATAACACTGCTTATATCGTATGCACCGCGTATTATCATTTGGCGCCGATAGTGTTATTATAGCGTCTACCTGCTGGCAAATTATCTTGGCAAGGGTGATTGCGAGGGTAATTATATTACAGTTTATACTACGCTAGCTTGAATTTCCATCGTGTCTTAAACATGGAGGGAAAGGTAACGCTAGATAAAGTAATCGTCTTTCTGAGGGTTTACTTGACATTCGCTTGTTGTTGGCCTCTTCTACCAAACGCTACGAAGTTCCAGAAGCTTCTTCGTAATGCCTTCCAGTATTTTTGCTTCACGAATTCGATAGCATTCGCCATTGCGGCGATATGGACACTTTGTAAGCATAGCGACGATGTGGTTCTAGTGATGAAATTAGGATGTCAATTGAGCGCCGTCATACAAGTTCCATTACAGCTGATACTCTTTGCGATGCAAAATAAACGCTTACAGGTAAGATTTTTATTTACATTAAATTGACAAAGGAGCCATGTTCTATAACAGCATCTGTAGTACGTATCTCTGCTTAGAGATTTATAGAAACTGTATCTATAGGATAAATCGTGAAAGCAAATATTTTACTTAATAATTAAATTATTTGTTTCATAAAATAAGTATATTCTTTAAACAAAAATATAACAAATGTTTCTTATTTTTTCTGTGCTGTCTATATATAAATTGTTGCATAATTATTATATTACTATATAAAATTAAGACAATTCATTACACACACACACACACACACTAATATAAATCAAGATTAATATAAAATATTTTATTAATGTTTTTCGTATTTAAAAAAATAATAAAAGAATTATTAATATAAGCTTTGATAACGTAGTTTATCATTTTGGAAATGGAAAGTTATTATCAACAAGCGCAAGAATATGAAAAAGAAATTTTTCAACAATATGTCGACAAATGCAAGCCATTTTATGGTATGTACAGTGGCAGTTTTAAAATAGTTTTTAATTTTTAATAATAAGTCAATTATTGTAGGTGGCATTCTTTGTTTGTTGGCAATGACAGGAATCAGCGTTATAATAATGCCTCTATTTTCGTCACAATCGTTTCCGAGTGATGCGGAGTACCCATTTGACGTACAACCTCTACTATTGAAAATTATCATATACTTGCATCATATATTAATCGCTTATCAATCTGTAATACAAGTTAGCACCAATACCTTTCCTGCTCTCCTACTTTGGTTTGTAGCTGCCAGATTCAACATTCTGTCCATTCGGTTTCGTAAAATAACAACCATGAAAGAATTAATACAATACACGCATGAACATAATCTATTACTTAGGTACATAATATAGATTTGAAAAAAAGGAATTGAAAAAATTAAATGTAGTATAATTGCATCATAGAATAATTATTTTCTACAATCAAATTTATAGTTATGCAAAAGAAGTGACGCATGCAATTCGTTACATAGCATTATTATGCGTGACTTTTAGTACTGGCGCTGTAATATTTGGTTATCTTACTTTTATAAGTGTAAGTACAGTGTACTCCCCTTCCCGTGTTCTTGCGCGACAGTTCTTATATATTTTGTAAAAATAAATTTATTTTATAATAATATGACATGATTTTTTAAATTAATTGTTTATGGAAAGCGAATTGGGACTTACTAAAACATTTGTCTCTTGTACATATAATGCAATATATAATATTATATAGTATTCATGTATATAATATACATATCTTTTATTATAAATTATCTCTTCTTTATATTTACACGTTATAGCGTCAACCATGGTCAGTGAAATGGACGTTTCTTATGATAGCTTTTTGTGGCTTTGTGGAACTCTATATGTATGCTTGGCCAGCTGACAATGTAATAAGCACGGTTAGTTATTTTATGTAAAATGCGTAAAATATATAGTAGAGATGATATAGTAGAGAATTCCAACTTTTTCTAATTTTTTTTAAAATTTTTATTAGAGTACTGATATAGCATCTGCTGCTTACGAATCGTTATGGTACAATAACAATCTGATCATGCAGAAGTTTATAGTACATATCATATCAAGAAGTCAACATCCGGTCACCGTTTCAATTCCATGTCTATTACCAAACTTGTCAATGAAATATTATGCATCGGTAAGAACTTGTATCATTTTACAGTTTTATTATTGCTTTTATTTTTTAGATTCTTCTCCTGAATGAATTTTTTTTTTTAGATTTAATTAATATTTTGTAAATTTATTATTTTCTTAGTATATCTCGACAGTTTTCTCATATATGGCATTTGTGCGTATCATGATAGATCAAGAGGGAAAGGATTAAAAAAAAATTTAAGGTAAAAATCTACAAATTATATTTTTTTGAAATGTTACGTAGAATTGTAATGATATAATGAAAATGTATTTAGTAAGAATATCTCGAAGATACTCATATATAAAAAGATTTTATTATATTTATATATGTATATAAATATATATAAAACTATTAAATTATCAATTACATATAATAATACAAATACACTATAAAAATTATTGATGACAATAATTGTCCTTATAAAAATTTTTCACGCTTTTACACCTCATATAGATCGTTTTTAGTCCGCTTTTAGTCTGTTTTAGCCCGTTTTATCATTTTTATGTCCATTTCTTGCACTCTCAAGCACACTTAGTCTATTGCGAAAGAGCATGACGAGTATACGCGAATATGTGTATGAGTATTTTTGAGTGGATTGTCCGTTTTTAACACTCGATGAGGACGAAGTAGGTTGTCCGTTTTCAATACTCAATTTTCCGTTGATGAGTAACAACACGTTAGTACGTTTCTTTTTTACTCACAAGAAAATATCCGCGGATTTTCTAAATTCTCTAAATTGAAGTACATTTATTCTACAAACTTAAAAATATGTCCACGAATTTTTATAATTTATATAAATTTATATAAATGTTTTAAACTACTATAAATAAATGAACAATTATAATGATATTTACAATTATATTTAATTATTTTATTTCAAAAGCTGCGTTCCAATATTCATTGCAAATATTGAAAATCTATAGTTTACGTCACATACACTATAGATTTTTAGTACTTGCAGTGAATATCGGAACACAGCCAAAATGTGCTATGTGAGTATTTATGAGTGCTAAATGAGTATTTTTTGCCCGTAGCTAAATGTACGTTTTTACACCTCAAATTTACACACAGCACGTATTTACCATTCAAAAATACTCATAAGAATACGTTATTACCACTCGGATATACTTGTACGCAATCAGTTTTAACCACTCATTTTTACGGAAAATTGCCCCTTTGCGCCCTAAAAGCGGATCGTACTCATTGAATGAAATGTACGTTTTTACCACTCAAACTGACCGTTTTCGCGGGTCAAAAACGGACCAAAAACGGTGAAAAATTTTTATAAAGGTGATTTTATTTATAACAATTAATATGGTAATTTCTATAACATTAATTAATATTAATTATAACATTATTATACTTTTCTTACAAATAATTTGTATGTTTAAAGCATATTAGAGCGCATTGAATACAAACATAAATATATTTTTTATTGTAACTTCTAAATTAGTCTGTTAATAAAATAATATGTAATTTGACATAAGAAAAAGTATGTTAATACATTCGTTTTTCCCTCCTTTATACAACTTTTTGTACAGAAAGGTCTTATTAATAATAATCCTTATAATATAACACCATAATAAAGATATATCTTCACATCTCATAATTATCTTGTTTTTCAGATTCTTTTAACTATCTGAATTCCATATTTCTTATTATTTTTTAATTTCTATCTACAAATCGAAAACGTAATGATCTATTTGGTACATTTATCATAAGAAATCGACTTTGGACCTCAGTATAATCATACTCGATTGTGAATTCTTGTACCAACTGTAAAAAAATAAAATATATTTTTATGTCTCTTCTTCATTATATTATGCCTTATTACGTGAAAAATTTACTTTTGCAGTGAGTAACATCATTTGTGTTTCAGCCATATTTTTTCCCAGAGGATCGTACACCATAGCCAAAAGGTAGACATGAATATTCTTGATAATCATTATGGGTATGTTCATCTTGATTCAACCATCTTTCTGGTTGATACTTCTCAGGATCTTCAATATGTTCTTCACGCCGTGATGTTATTTGATTTGCCATTATGACAAAAGTCTAGAAAATTAAAATTATTTATTATATCGCGTTTAGACTTGAACTAACATCTACTTACTCCCTTTGGTATTATGTATCCGTGTAATGAAATTGTCGACGATAATAATCTGGTCAAATAGGGAAATGCTGGTTGCAACCTTTTAAAAATAAATATTACATTACGTATAGTAACTTGACAAATTTAGTTTTTCTATCACCCTTTTTTTATAGATAATTTTTATAGATTATTTATAACTATTTAAAATTTTAAATAACAAACTAATTTACTCTGAAACAGTTATCTTAGTTTTATAATTTCTGTTACCTAAGGCTTTCCTTTATGCATGCTTTTAGATATGTTTATATTTTCCAAGCTTTTTTTTGTTTAAATACATTTTGTTTTAGATAAAACAGAGGTTATTTCGTTATACAACCGTTTTTGTACTTTAGGATTTTTTGCTAAGAAATAAAGTAGGAAGGCTTCGCAATTGATGACCTGAATGAAAATTTAAGATAAAAGCCATTTACATTTTTATTAGTTATGTTAAATTATTGCATATTACAGCTTGAACGCCTAGAATAATCATGTCCATCAAAAGGATAGAAATGTCATTTGGATGGATGCGCTGAATCATCATTTTTTCGAGTAATGGTAAATTTCTCTCTTCATTCGTACATTTTTCTTGTTTTGATAGTGATGATGTTTGCAACTTATTCTGAGTTTGGCGAATATATTTCCCAATAACTCTGGAAAAAGCAAGTAAGTAATATCACTTGAGAAATTTGCAAAATATAACATTAAGCCTGAAAAATTATTTTATCAATATAATAAAAACAAATAAAATTATAATTATACACGCACACTTATTATATAAACAGAAGTACATGATTAAAGTCAGTTTTATTAAAGCAGCCAAACTTTGTTAACTTACTCGTCAAGAACGTCGCAAGCTGCATAAAGTTTTTTGGCGAATGGAGTTTCGAAGAATCTCCACACTTGAAATCCAGTTTCGCAGCGACTCATATATGTGTGAGCCGTGATTAAAGTATTAATAATTTTTGTAGCCTCAGAGGCTGATTCCGAGATAGAATCAAGAAAACCAAAGTGTTTGTTCAACATCATCATGTAGAAGCATTCCATACCCCACGCGGTGAGTTCTCGATGAAAATTTGCTGGTACCTGTTGTTCAAATATTAACTAAAATGCTACTTCTTAAACTGTTATACGTTTAGTGTATACAATAACAAATATATTTATTTATTTCTTTAAATTTTTGTTATAATTTGCTTATTACAATTTTGTAAGGTCTGAGTTTGTTCTAATATATAACATTGTCTCATTTTTAAATATTAATTATATAAAAGAAATATTTATATATAAAATAAATTTTATTATTAAATATATTTATGTTAAATTTATTAAGACAATATTGATCTCTTATTGTGCAATATTAATTATTTACTACTTGTTGACGTACCTCATCTTGACGGTTGCGTATGTTACGAATTCTATTAATAAATTCGCCACACACTGAGTCCAATTTTCCAATATAATCGGAGATTGTTTCATGCAATGGCTGATTAACTTTCTTTTTTACTTCCAACCACTCCAAACTTTGTCTGATATAATTATTTCATTTATTATTAAATTATTTATCAAATTACTAAATGTCTTATACAATGTAAGTATAAAAAAATAACAAGACTTAAATATGTTCATATAAATTAGAAGAAAATGTTATTTAGTATATAAAACAATTAACATATAATGTAAAAAATTTTTTGAAAATATAAATTTGTTCGGTGCGGAATGGAACCGTTGGAGGGGAGAGACAGAAAGTCACGAGCATGCACACACACAAATAACTCACACGCAAGTTTTTGAACAATAATTAAAAAGAGTATATTTAAAAGTCACAGTCACAATAAAAGTCGTAATATATACAAAGTTATTTACACAGTTTTCACACAGCTCACACACTTTCAGATCGCGATACAGCACGGACAATGCGAGTCCGCAGTGAGGAGCGCGAAACGCGACCGAAAGCGAATAAGACGTGTGTGAATATATGTAGATTCCGCGAACGCGTGGAGCAAGCGACTCCAGTGAAGCGCGCGTGTTAAGCACAGCAAAGCAAGCGACTTTGCTATCGCGAAGACAGTTCACGATAGGATAAAAAGCGATTATCCTAAAAGGCGTGCGAACTATAATGCGGATTTATAAGCGAAAAGAATGCGGGTCGTACTCGAGAGGCTCTGGGTAGACTGGCGATCGTCCCCTCTCAGCAATTGCTTTTATACTGCGCTTTTCTAGAATGTTCCCTTCTGTCGTCATTTCCTTTTGAAGGAAATGACACCAGAAAAAGAACATCTCAGAAAAGCCCGGAAAATTCTAATAAACAATTAGGGGACGATCGCAAGGTTTAATATGTTTTTAAAAACGGCAGCGCCGCCGTCTCTCGTTAAGCGCGCCTAGCGTGAGCGCGGCTAAGTCTCGCAATGTATTGATATCGGGACGTAAGTCCCATGTGCAACGCGAGTGGAAGGCAACGACAGCAATGCGTGCGATGTAACACACATTACTGTCGCTACTCTCCACATGTATCATTGCTGCATTACACCACCTATGTTGCACAGGCCATGCAACACAGGCGATGCAATGCAGCGTGAGGAAGGCTCGGCGGAGCCCTTCGTTCGCTCGCGAACAAAATTATATTTTTATAAAACTCACGAAAGTTTTTACATAAATGAAATATGACTAAATATTTATAAGTTTACTTTATTTAATAATAAACATTCTTTAAGATGTTAATTAAAATTATTGTATTCTCTTGTGCATACAAATAAATTTATTATTTTATAATGAGTGTATTAAATTCTTTTCATACATTATATACTTATATACTTAATACAATATATATTTATTATACATATACTTACAGAGAAAACGCTCCGGCGGAACGATATTTGTGATGATTAAAGCAGTAATGTTGAAGGATGTCGATGCCACTGCGAATAGGTGATTCGCTTTCCTGATTGAAAACTTGCGCTATATGCTCAGGTCTAGAATGATTGATGAATTGATTGTCGAAAAAAACAGGAAACTTGTAATATCTCACCTGTGAATCATAATTATATAATTCACAAATGGCTCGTTAATCCGAACGATGCATCCATATTCATCAAACAAGTACTTAATTGGCGTAACATTGCGATTCCAAGATAATCGTCCTGTAATATTAAATTGTTCTTAATTGATATTGAAGGACAGTTGTATCAGATTATTTCCTTCATATAGTTTATTTTGCATTAATCAATTTGTCTTTTACATTAATTAATCGCTTTCATTATTGATTAAAGCTCTATATATAAAGAATATTTAATATTTTCTTACTTTCTTTGATATCAAAGATTATTCTATGCATATATGCTATATTTTATTATATAGTGACCAATATGTTTTTTATGATATTTTATAAAGAAATATAGTAAGTTTTTTTATCTACTGCACTGTGTGAATATATAAATAACTTATTTAACTTATGTAACTTATTTAAATATACATGCAGCTATAAGTTAAAAACTTTTTATATATATTTTATATATTTTATATATATCTTTTTAAACAGGAAGCAATTTGCTCAAAACTCGAAAAATCAAAATTAATTTACATTCTATGTATATTATTATGTACAAACATAAAGCAAAATTTTTTTTTCATATCTTTGATTTCTCGAAATTAATTTTAAAGTACATGAATAAATTCTCTTCGAATTTCAAGCAATGGACTTCAAAGGCTCGTACCCTGGGTAAATCTGCTTATTAGCAAAACAGTTGCGTATCCAGGAGTGGCACCAATATTTTTCCCATAATTTCAGGATTATCCGGCCAGAAATCTCTTCAAATGGTAATGATGTTTTTTCTATTCGAATACGTGGTACAACTTTGGACATAGAAATTTTAAAGTTTTCCATAGCCATCTCAGAATTGGCTGTTTCCAATAATGGTATTGTAATGCTATTTTTAAAAAATATTTTTATTTTAATATACATTGCAAGAATTTCATTATATATTTTCTCGCTTTTGATGTTATCAATCCAAGATGGCTGCAATAAGTGAACAGGACCCTTATAAAAATTTTTCACCGCTTTTACACCTCATATAGGTCGTTTTTAGCCCGTTTTTAGCCCGTTTTATCATTTTTATGTCCGTTTCTTGCACTCTCAAGCACGCTTAGTCTATTGCGAAAGAGCATGACGAGTATACGTGAGTATGTGTATGAGTATTTTTTAGTGGATTGTCCGTTTTTAACACTCGTTTTTCAGTCGATGAGTGACAATACGTTAATACGTTCCTTTTTTACTCACAAAGATGAGGACGAAGTAGGTTGTCCGTTTTCAATACTCAATTTTCCGTTGATGAGTAACAACACGTTAGTACGTTTCTTTTTTACTCACAAGAAAATATCCGCGGATTGTCTCTAAATTGAAGTACATTTATTCTACAAACTTAAAAATATGTCCACGAATTTTTATAATTTATATAAATTTATATAAATGTTTTAAACTACTATAAATAAATGAACAATTATAATGATTGATTATTTGATTATTTTATTTCAAAAGCTACGTTCCAATATTCATTGCAAATATTGAAAATCTATAGTTTACGTCACATACACTATAGATTTTCAGTACTTGTAGTGAATATCGAAACGCAGCCAAAATGTGCTATGTGAGTATTTATGAGTGCTAAACGAGTATTTTTTGCTCGTAGCTAAATGTACGTTTTTACATCTCAAATTTACACACAGCACGTATTTACCACTCAAAAATACTCATAAGAATACGTTATTACCACTCGGATATACTCGTACGCAATCCGTTTTAACCACTCATTTTTACGGAAAATTGCCCCTTTGCGCCCTAAAAACGGATCATACTCATTGAATCAAATGTACGTTTTTACCACTCAAACTGACCGTTTTCGCCGGTCAAAAACGGGCCAAAAACGGTGAAAAATTTTTATAAGGGGAGCTTTAAATTCTTTATTTCTTTTGTTTTATATTAATCAAATGAAAAATATATAGGCTATGTTTACTGTACCCGAGGGTCAGTCATTTTGGCAATCATTTTCGGATCAAGTAATCCATTTCAAAAAATTGACAAAAGATATGTCTGAAGAGAAAGTATTTTCATTGATGTCTGATCCTGCTTGTTCAGGGAATTTTGCTATCATTGTATGTTTAATGAATATTAAACAACTAGATCTATATAAGTCTTCTTAAAGTAGTCTTAAACTTAAAATAATTTTAACGTGAGAAATTATATGTTGAAATTTAAAAATGTACATTCTGTCCAGTTTGGACCAAAATGCATATTTCTATAGATAAATTGTTAAAAATGTGATACATATTTATTATAAATGTCAATGTGTAGATACAGGTATATCAGAGGATTTACCTGCAGATGATAGTGGTAATCAACTCGATACAGATACAATGGCTAGAGCGGAATTAATAGTGGAACCAGGACAAGAGGCAGAAGGTGAACAAGAATCAGAAGCGAAATCAGAACTGGAACCAAAAGCAAATACAGAAACTGAACCAGTAGCACAAGTAGAGACAGAAGCAGAGTCAGAACCAATTGCTGAAAAGGAAATAGAAGCAGAAGTGCCTACTAGAAGTGAGAGTCCTAAAGATGAAACAGCTAAGTAACCTACGTAAACTTTTTTATCTGATAATGTAAACTTTTGCTTATTTTAAAGTATATTATTACGGTACTAAAAAAAAGAACATATTATAGTCAAAGTCGAAAGACATCGGGCACATTCATAAAATGATATGTTGGCTAACAATTTTTTAAGATTTTTTTTTATAAATCGTTTCATATGTGGCAAATTAATATTTAACGATGTATTCTTACAAATGTGACTTCTACAATAATTACGGGGAATACGATAAAATTCAACAAAATGTAACTTATTTGATGAAACGTAATTAACATGATATCGCTTATTTCATCCCTTTATTACCTATACTCTACAGGATCAGACTATTGCAGTGCTTTGCATATGCAATTGTGTGATAAGTGTTGTCGAGAAATTTAATTAAGTAGTTAACTAACTGTCGACTTCCGTTATGTTAATCTATGAGTTTATTAAGTATATTTATTCTTAATCCACAATACTATATTATAACGGAAGTATAAAACAAAAATTAATTCTTATATTAATATATAAGCCATGCAAATAGCTATTGTTACAATAATACTGGTAATGTTATCGAATGAAGAAGTAAGGATCGTAAAAGTATAGAGATAATCCTGTAAATCGACAGCACTTTTACTCATGGAAAATAATCTTTTGAATGAGTTATATTATTTTATTTCATTTGTAAGCAAATATTCATATTAAATGGTCGCGATACACTTATATTATTACTTGATGCAATATCTGCAATCACTAACTGGACAATATCAGGCAAACATTAATTGTCAGACAGTATCGAATAAAAATGGTTGATGTAGTGGATAAAGTTAGATGAGACACATAAGGCCGGTATTCATAGTTTTGTTCTTATATTTAAAGCCGTCTTGAGTACAATCTCACGATGTTATAATCACAGAGTCATATTAGCATCTTAAGATAATCTTAAAATACGAACGAATTATGAATATCGACCAAGTAAAAATACTAATTTACTTAAAAAATAGCATTTTTACTTGACATAATACTGTCATGTATCGAAAATCTTTATTATACTATCTTTATATGTTCAGCCAGTGCCATGGAAAAAATTTGTAAAGAGCACATAAACACTGTTATTGTCACACGAAACTTACTTATTTAGTTATTATAATTGATGTTAGCAAAATAAATTGCATAAGAATTATAGCGCAATGAATTATACAGATATAATTCTTGATACTTGCATCTCGTTTTTAACGCAACTTTTCTTTTTCGTTTTTTCGTCATTATATGGAAACAATATTATCATATTTACCCTTTTAAAGGTAAAAATTAAAATATGTATTATTATTATAATAATGCCAATGTTTCTTTAACAATATTTATGATGTAATTGAATATAATTGTTCATAAAATATCTGCGATATTCTATTTTGTATAATTGAATAATTACCGTCTTCATTGATATCGTTATAATAAAATTATAAAGTGCTTATGAAACTGTATCGAAATTGTACAAATTAATATTAAGTAAGCTACAAACGATTTTCGGACATTATCACATCTTTATCATGGGAGACATGGCAATTACTATAAACGTGTAATGATTGGTAAGTATTAAACCTTATTTTGTAATTAATACCACATATCTCATCAATATATTATCAATATATTGGAGAAAAACAGAAGTTATTAACGATGTGATTTTTGTATCAAAACGTTTTTTGTCGAAAATTAAAATAAACTATTGTAGCAGAGGTGTGGCATTGAACATATTTTTTATTTATACACTTATGTAGATAGACTGCGCATTCATATACAATAGCTGGCGATACATTGAAGGACAGAAATATATGTGGTAACAGTAACATAAGAATATGAAATTAAAAGGAAAAATAATGCGCATCTTTAAAAAAAAAAAAGATTTTTCTTTCTTCACATTAATTGCAATCGAGTAAAGAAGACCATCTGTCCTTTTTTATTGATTTTTAAGCTCGCAATCTATCTATACAAATCAGTAACTTAACCTTACAATTAAAAATGAATTTATTTCCACAGAAAAATGCGCATTACTTTTTAAAAACAAAAAGGCGATTGTTTTTCCTTTTTCTTTCATACTAGGATTATAATACAAAGGATTATATATCAGATAAAACAAGTGATTAATTCGAATTAACATTCTTCCCCGTTTTTCCTTAAAATTAATAAACTTCCAACTAAAAATATAAAAAACCTTAATCAGTCCCTTAACCCCTTGACATAATACAAATAAAACGGAATTTGATGCGTCCGAAAAATACTATTTAATTTGGATCAACTGAACAGTTATGTGCAAGCTGAGAAAGAGAATGTTTTATTTTGAAATTTGGATTGTTATATGACATTTAATCAGGTTGATATATAATGTTAATGGAGAACAATTAAATAACATTATAAAATAATAATTTAGTAGTTCTTTAAAGTATGAAACATTTCAAAACATTTTGGAATATGTAGAGAAACTAGACATTTTTTGCACTGCCAAGTTGTTTCGCTTTTTATTTTCTATGCACACACGGCATCTCTTCTCTTTGAACATTGTAAACAAACCAGAATCGAGTGAAGCAACTGAGTAATCTAATAATATACTGCACGACGTCCGCCGAAAACAGCTCTTGACGAGTTAAACTCGTCAAAGTCTACAGTGACACATGGAATGAATGATGACCCCAACTCGTCATTGTATGTCAAGGGGTTAATACTAATAGATTTCAAAATCAGTTATCCAAATTTTAATTATGTTAACAAAGTTGGTCCTCGTTACAAGATTGCGATATATTTAGTTTTAATTTTTTACTCAACCTAATCTAAATCCTAGGTAAAGTACCCAGATAACATGGACGTCCTATGGACGTTCATCGGACGTTTGAGTTTGACATTGGACATCCATAAGACATCCGAATAAAATCCGACGGACGTTCATAGGATGTCCATAGGACGTCCGTTTTTCACTACTCCGTACGTCCATAGAATATCCAAAGAAGAAACTAAAATGGACATCATTTCCAGTACTCTAGTGTTTGTAATTATTACCGAAATGAACATTCCAAAGTATATAAAGGAGAGGTTTATTAATAATAAATTTGAAGCACAAAATTAATTTATTTTAAACGCCTGAAAATATATATTTTAAAATAAGATATTTTTGTATATTTCATTTTCAAGTTCTAACTTCATTGCCGTTAGAACAGCTACATCCTCAAAAATTCCAAATTCCAAAATTGTGATTTACATGATGAATAATTATAGCTTAGACTTACTTATATATTTTCAAGTACGTTTTTACTTGCGAGAAAGCTTATAGTTATTGCGATGCTTAGTGGCGTAAGCGAAACTTATGCGTATATACAGGGTCATTTTAATCCATCCAGTCAAATATTTCAAAAACCAAGCCCGGGAGAGAAAAATTTTTCCGACAAAAGTTGTTTGGTTTCGAGGGGACCATAAGATGGTACCATTGGTTTGACCTTGAAGAATTATTTGAAAGTCACATGAAAGTCACCTCAATTTTTTTAAATGGCATCCCCTATTTTTTATTGCATATTCTTGTAGCTTATCTCGAGGCCTTTCCAAAACACTATAAATAAATGTTTTTTCGTTAAATATTTTTCGAGTTATAAGGCTTGAAATAATTTCTTAATTTTACATAAACTATAAAATATCTCGTAAAAATATTCACTTTTCGATGATCTTACCTCAATACTTTTATGCACAGAATAATGAGAGGAATCAATTGGTGTAAAGAAAACACATAATTGTTTTTAAGAAAAAATGTGCAATTTGTAATTAACAATTACATATATTTTCTTAAAAACAACTATGTGTTTTCTTTACACCAATTGATTCCTCTCATTATTCTGTGCATAAAAGTATTGAGGTAAGGTCATCAAAAAGTGAATATTTTACGAGATATTTTATAGTTTATGTAAAATTAAGAAATTATTTCAAGCCTTATAACTCGGAAAATATTTAACGAAAAAACATTTATTTATAGTGTTTTGGAAAGATCTCGAGATAAGCTACAAGAATATGCAATAAAAAATAGGGGATGCCATTTAAAAAAATTGAGGTGACTTTCATGTGACTTTCAAATAATTCTTCAAGGTCAAACCAATGGTACCATTTTATGGTCCCCTCGAAACCAAACAACTTTTGTCTGAAAAATTTTTCTCTCCCGGGCTTGGTTTTCGAAATATTCGACTGGATGGATTAAAATGGCCCACCCTGTATATGCAGTGTTATATTTGGACTGGATCATATGGATATACAAACGTATTGGGATATTCCAGGAATGTCCACAAATGTCTATCTTATGGATGTCTTATTAAAATCCATGGACATTCCAACATGAAATGGATATAAAACGGATATCCAGAGGATATCGTGTGCTGTCTAAGTATATATATATATATATATATATATATATATATATATATAATAATAATAATAATAAATATTGATACTTTTATACGTTAGGTAGATCGCTATGATGTATTAATTTTTTAAAAATATCAGCATATCTTTTCTATTCTTTGACATTTCCATTTTAAATATCAGTAACTTGATAACTAATAGTTTGACCTGAGGTTCTCGTGGCGTATTTAATTGTAAACTTAATCGTTTGACATTCGCATTTGTTGTTCCAATACTTGCGATAGAACATCGTTATCATTAGTTTCACTCGTTCGATAATCGTTGCATGATCATTGTTTGTTGTTTCAGAATTTGTGCGTTATCCTTAGTTCGATTTCCGCTGTTGGATGTCGATGTGTGAGATGAAGGTGTGAGTCTCTCGATGTGTTGTAATATTTTTATCAAAATATCGATCTTTGAATTCTACTTACTGCTACATCTCTTTTTAGCCTCTTTATTTCTTTTCTTTGGGAACTATTGTCAGTAATTGTTGCGTAATGATTTAAAATTTTGACGTATGCTTCTTTCAAATTTTGAAGATATATTTTGACTTTTTCTCTTCAGATCATCGCGAAATTTCTCATCAAAATTAATTTTGTTTTGAGATGTTTTTTTTTGTTTTCGCAATTATTCTGCACTCATTTTACTCGTTGATTGCTGATCACTTGACAGCTCGCGACCATTAGTCATCGTTGTTACAAAGATAAGCATAAAAGAAATTTTGTAATCGTAAATTTTGAAATCGTAAAAGAATACTGCACTGCCTCACAGGCACAATATCTGGCTCAAAATTTATTTAAAATAATACAAAAAATTTATGTTGGAATTAAATGAATATTCGTCCTAATTGTATTGTCTCTTTATTAAATTGCCTACTAAAATATCGTCGTTATGTTGCTCATTTGTAACTTGTCTGTCGTTACGATTGCAGACAATTACTCACTGTCAGTTAAAAAATTTTCATGTCCTACAGTTTACGAAGGAATTACCTACGGTAATTCTTTCTCTATTTTACAACACATGCGCAAGTCGATATATCGCGTGCTATTGGCCGAAACGTTTTTTATACAATAGTTAATAACTTCATTTCAATATGATAATTTCAGAATTAGTGAAGTATGTAAAACATACATTTAACAGCTATTTTTATAGAAACATTGTCATTACCTTGAAGGTCTGATGCAAATGTTCGATTTACAGTGTGTACAGAACTTGCACATTAAGCAGATAATGTAGAAAAGATAATTTACTAGTATATCTGAATTTGAGTATATATTGCTTCAACGTATAATTTGATAGTTGATGGATAGCCTAGATAGCGTAGATGGATAGTTGTAAAATTACTCAATAATTAAAATATGAAAAAATGCTTTTATATAAATCTCGAATATAAATGAAAAAATTTGTCCTGACTTTGACAGAACTTAGACTGCTTATAACTATAAACAAATTTGTATGCCATCTAGAGATCGCTTTTTCAATCGAAAGATACAACAGTTTGTTTTATATTTTTATTTGGAATTTTAAAACTTTTCTTTCTCTAAACGAAAAGAAAAGATATATTTTTTATAAAAATAGCTGTAAGATTATTTATTCGACATTCAAATGAGAATATGTACTGT
This sequence comes from Crematogaster levior, assembly GCA_901521435.1. Taxonomy (NCBI): domain Eukaryota; kingdom Metazoa; phylum Arthropoda; class Insecta; order Hymenoptera; family Formicidae; genus Crematogaster; species Crematogaster levior. Next base: position 314,781 of record CABEGB010000639.1, read on the forward strand.
CGGTTAATTAACATTACCTTTGGTTAGCAAAAAAAATTTTTAAAAATTTGAAAAATATAAAATAAATCCAACTATAGTGTTGTTATTTAACTAGATTTAATAATTTTGTTTTTTAATTTATCTAAAATTAAGTTTTTTTAATTTTACCGACAATTGATAAACTATTGTTTATTGTCGTCAATACTAGCCAAATCATGATTAGTTATCGACATTCACTCCATTACCACAAATTATAAACAAGTAGTGAGATGAGTACAGAAGGATAGATCTTTTACGTTTTTTACCCCAAATAAATACCTGAGCTTTAGGGTAAAAGAACTGTCCTTCTATATATTCGTCAATATTTTTTAGCAATAAGCATACTCATTCCATGTAGAATTTATTAGACAACAATGTAGTTAATGATAGTAAAAAATAACTTATTTAAAATTACTTACGAATAATATGAATTCATAAGATATTATTAAGAATTACTAAGACATTAAATAAATCTCTTCATGACTTTAAGTAGCGAAAATTAAGAATTTTAAAAAGTATTCATCAACAAAGTATTGGGAGAATAAAGACGAGAAAATTATATACATCGGATATGTATAGTGAGAAATACTTTGTCGATCGACGAATCACTTTTCACTGGGTATTTAACATGTTGTAAAACGCAAAATACAGAAGACACAAAAAGTTTTTATAGCAACTTGCTACATCCATTTTTCATAGAGTTATCGCGTTTTGAAAATCCGTTGCACGCGCACTATAAATGAAAAGAAGTTTATACGCGCACACACACACACATTTGTTTTAATATTTGGATAACTAAATGTCACAAGTATTTAATTTCTAATATTTAAATAATTCAAAATTTTTTGTTGATTTGGAAAATTTTTTATATTGTTTTTCGCGATATCGAACGTAGAGATGTAGTAATGTAACGAACTTTGCAGCTCGTAAAACCACTTAAATTCAACGAGAAGGTACAGCTCATTGCTCTAGCTAAAACGAAAGTACCAGTGGGTGCAAAATTACAAATGGTTGGTTGGATGGAAACCAACAGTCAAGAAGAAAAGACTGCGAATTTGAAGCAAGTAACGTTAACAACAATAGATTCTCAAGAATGCCAGTCATTCCACGAGAAAAAGCTCTCTGAGTCTGAATTTTGCACTGTAGTAAAATCCGGAAGTAATTATTGCAAGGTAAGAAATTATTATGAAAACATAATATTAAGGAAACAATACATTTTGTATATCCTACATATTCTCTGACTTAATTTTGTATTACAAATATTTCATTAGATATTTCTTATTATTAACATTTGTATTTATTAATAATTAATCTAAAAATCAGATAAAAGAATGTTTAAGTTTAAAGAAAAAAGTTTTCTTACGAGCGTGCTCCTAGTAACATGCTCCTAGTAAAATATTTTTTTCTCTCAAAAGTTTTCTTTTTTATTAACTATATTTAAAAAATAATATTTAAAAAATAAGGCATTAATTTAAAAAGTAAGATATAAAAGAATAGCAGTGATGATTAATAGATATGTGTTTACATAATATGTAAAATATTCAAGCAAATGTAACAAAATTCATTAATAACAATATTAATAATTATTATTTAGGGTGACAGTGGCAGCCCCCTGATTTATGAAAACACGCTTGTCGGTTGTGCTACCTACGGTATTTCATGCACTAAAGTTCCGGATGTTCATACTAATATAAACGAAAATTTGGAATACCTCAACGAGATAATAAAGTCATAAAAATTTATTCATGTCCTATTTCTAATTTTTATTTTAAATACAAAGTTTACACATGATAGATATTCAGACAATATTGAAGAATTAATTATATTATTAAAAATCAAATCAGTTAATCAGCAAATCAGTTAATCAGTTAATCATTGTACATTATGTACAATAATAATTTGTAATATTATAATTAAAATTATGTTTTTGACAAAAATCAATTTGCATATACAGTTAATTTTTCACATTATTAGTAAATTTATCATATTATTGCCGAATTATACTTCAAATATCACATATGTAATTATGCATTTCTGAAGAGAACATAAAATAAATGTATCATTTACAATGTATGATATATCAGTACAAAATTACCTTTTCAAAAAAAGGTAAAAAAAAGGTGCCAAATGTACGCGCAGATATACGAGATATAATTATGAATAATACTACAAAATGCGTGATATCAGTACAAAATTACCTTTTTAAAAAAAGGCGCCAAGTGTACGTACAAAAACGGACCTCATTACAAAACTATTTGTATATATATATTTACTGTATAACATTTAAATTAAATAAAAAAATATTGCAAAAAATTTGGCGCTGCTATACCAGAAATATTTGTAAGTAATTTAAATGTGTTGTTTAACGTATACGTTAAAATTTACACAATACACAATACATTTATACATTTACTGTACTATTTGTCTATATATAGGTATTTTTAACCCTTTCGCTACGGCAGTGTGCTCCGTCGGAGTGACACCGGTGAACGGGCCACCGCGCCGCCGGAGTAGCGGCACTGAACGGAGCACTGCGCCGAAAAGTGTGCATGTTGCGGCGCTTAGGTAAACTGGTGTTCGGACTTACATCTTTCGGTGCAGCCTCGTCATTCTCCGGATCGTACGATTCTTTAAGTGTTATACAACATATTTGGAGATTTTGCAATTATTATCAATAAAAATATATTTAAAAATTACACTTTACATAATTTCTCAATAATTTAATTCACAGTGATAAATTTTAAAGCAAGGGTCGACACACAATCCCACATTACAGTTTTTACATTCATACACAGTTTCGCGTCTTTTGTCGTTCACATGGCAAACGACACACCTTCTTCTTGGTTTTTTTCCTATCGATTTATAAACCGACGGAAAATGTCGTTCTATTAATCTCAATGGATGATTATTCCCCGTTCGATGTGGATGACTTATACTTTCATGGTACTTTCCCAGTATCTCCCTAATTAGTTGCAATTGAAATCTTGCAATAGATATCGGTCGTTTCATCTTATGCTTGTACAGACAATAAGCGTTCCAGACGCAAATGTCCACCAAATGGAAGAAAAATTTCCGGTACCATTTCAAAGATTTCCGTGTCGAGTTCACAGTGCTTATGACCATATCCGCTTTATCCACTGCACCCATTGAATTGTTGTAGTCTAACACGCATACAGGTTTCTGGATAACTTTTTCTCCTCCGTGCCTGATTACCGTTTTAAATTCTGCTGTATGCATTGTAGAAAGCATATACACTTCTTTCTTATCCATCCATTTTAAGACTAATAAATTATCGGATGATCTAAATGCTGCCTCCCCCTTTTTTAATCGTTTGTCAATTTTGGGCATTCCTTTTCTCCTTTTTATTACGGTCCCGCACGCGTTTGTGCCATTATTATGTAAAAACTTAAATAAAGCGGGACTCGCATACCAGTTATCTACATAAAGGGTATGGCCCTTTCCTAGATGCGGCTTCATAAGGGTTTCCACTATTGCTCCAGATTTTCCAATATCTAGATTTTCAGTATCCACCATGGTAGATGATCCGGCATAAATTATTAAATCTTGCACGAAGCCTGTCTCACAGTCGCTCAAAATAAACGATTTTATACCAAATCTGCTTCTCTTTGATGGTATGTATTGCTTAAAAGAAAGCCGCCCTTTATACAAAAGCAGACTTTCGTCGATGCATAGCCGTTGATAAGGCTGAAATAATTCATTAAATGCTTTTCGTAATATTTCAACGACGTTTCGTACTTTGTACAAACGATCATTAGTACGACCAACATCATCGGTGAAATGTAGCATTTGTAGTAATTTGAAATAACGGTCTCTCGTCATTACTTCTCCAAAGATATCGCTACGCAGAAGTTTATCTTTACTCCAGTACTCTGCTAATGATAATTTCTTGTTGCGTGTCATCAATAATGACACAGCAAAAAAACAATATAATTCGGCTAGTCCTGTTCTATCTGACATATTTACGTTATTATTACTCTTTCGAGACCAATATCGATTAGTTTCCCTTGCAATCAACTCTACGAGCTCGTCAGAAAGTAAAAGTTGAAAAAAGTCTAAGATTTTTGCGGATCTATTAATATTTCTTTTAATTCCTGAATCCGCTACCGCAAACTTATATATTTTGGGGACGAATGTTTTTGACGTCCATACTTCAGAGTTATTGTCATGGGTTTCAATCTGTGCAGCTTCTGATTCAGAAGTACTACATATAGCTCTTCTATTTCTGTGTCGTATTACATTAATTTGATTTTCATTATCTGAATCACTGTCTGAATCAGTTAAGCCATTAGAGGATCGAATTCTTTTCGAGCTTCTCTGTGACATTCTAATAAGGGAGATACAAAAAGATTTTATAAAACAAACTAAACAAAGCCCCAAGTAAAATTTTCAAATAAATGTTGCAAACCTTGAAAACTTAACAGCTGCTATCCAATTTCTTCTAATGATTTAAGGAAGATTTCTTGTTACGTTGTACTTTTGTACAATACAAACACTTCACTCTCGAATAAAATACAGAAGAAACTTGTTTCGACGTACAGAATATATATATTTTCAAATATATATATTTCGCGTTCAAAATATACCTTTACTCGGATTAATTCAAGACGGTTGAATATTAGCCACTGATAGCTGGAAGGAGACTGGAGCGTGATTCTTGCCCCGATTGCTCCCAAACAATGCATGTTTATATTTCACTTGTTTGTGATGGTCAAGTGAGGTCGTCGCGCGGATGTCGTCTATAGGCGACGCTCGTACACACAGGTCGTCGCGCGGATGTCGTCTATAGGCGACGCTCGTACACACAGGTCGTCGCGCGGATGTCGTCTATAGGCGACGCTCGTATACACAGGTCGTCGCGCGGATGTCGTCTATAGGCGACGCTCGTAGCGAAAGGGTTAATATACTTAAAAAGATATGATGTGTCAAAAAATGACACCAAGTAGGAATAAATCTCTCAATTGTTGTGTATATACACATGTATATAGCAGCGCCAAATTTTTTGCAATATTTTTTTATTTAATTTAAATGTTATACAGTAAATATATATATACAAATAGTTTTGTAATGAGGTCCGTTTTTGTACGTACACTTGGCGCCTTTTTTTAAAAAGGTAATTTTGTACTGATATCACGCATTTTGTAGTATTATTCATAATTATATCTCGTATATCTGCGCGTACATTTGGCACCTTTTTTTTACCTTTTTTTGAAAAGGTAATTTTGTACTGATATCACGCATTTTGTAGTATTATTTATATTATTTTAAACTATAAAAGAATATATTACTTATTATCAATTTTTTCTAAAAGTAAAATATAAATATCTTTTGCGCCTCTAGGCCAGTGCTTTTTTCTAACCTGCGTATCATTATTTTCAATCCAAACGCTAGATGTTCCTTCTCTACACATATTTGTAACATACATATTTATAAGAAAAATATTGTTGCGCCCGCGTCCGGTCAGCCACATTGTGGTGGAAAAGCGAAAAGTACATTTCCTCACCCCTACCTCATCACTCCGCTCACCAACAATGTCGATGACGACGTTTCTTAATTGAAAATTTTCAGATCTCAACTTTGCATCGCAATATCTCAGCTTATAGGACACGTAGCCAAAAAATAAAAACAGTTTTGTTATGAAAATCGAACCCAAGCTATCGATTGAGTCTACTTAGAAGTCGATCGGTTCAGCGGTTGTCGAGATCCGATAATCTGAGGGTCTTGCAACTCTCCGACTCGCGTAAATATACACGGCCGGTCTCGCTGCGCTACATTTGGCACCGAGACACTACCGTGTCTCTTGATAACAATGATTTACTTGTTTAACCTATCTTAAACCAGTTTCAAATAAATTATCATGCTGCAGTTATAATAAATAAAATTTATTTATAATATTTTATTATATATATTATAATAAATAAATTTAATATATCTAATAAGTAAAAAAATAAATAATAAATAATTGTTTATATACATGTATATGTTATGTATATGTTTATCATATATATAAAGAATAAGAAAAATATACAAATATATACATATACATATAATATACATACATGCGCATATATAAAAGCTTGTGTGTGCATGTGCGTGCGTGCGCGATCGCGCGTGTGTGTCTGTTTTCTTTTTGTTATATCAATTATTAGCATATTGCAATTAAATTAAGAAAATATTCAGCTGAGATATTGACATCACAGACATGACATATTTTAAATATATAATAAACATTGCTTAATCATTTTTAATTAAAATTTTAATATTATTAAATATGTGATGTAATACTGAACTCTATTGTCTCTCTTCTCTCTTTATTATAAATTAATTTCACATATTTTAATTTTTTCATGATTTTACTTAAGTAGTATAATTATTCTTTAATAAAAGTTTTAAATAGTTAAAGAGTTTTAAATAGTTTTAAAAAATTTAATAAAATTTTAATCTTTATTGTTAGCAATTTTAAAACAGTTTATTTATTACATATGTAAAATAATCAAAAAATTATGATAGTATGGCAGATATTTTATACAAATTGTTACAATTGTCTAATTTTATTAGTACAAATATTTAAGTTTGTTAAATTGTTAAATAACACGGGTGATATTTTATTACAGAAATTAATTGGTCTAAAAGTCGTTTTCAGACATATTGGACGTATTTTTTTTTCGGAAGTTTAAATGTTCATGAAAGAAATTCAATTAGCAACAAGACTAAAGTCCTCTTTCAAAGTCCACTTTTTAACAAATCAGAATTTAATATATAACCAAAGTAATTTTAATGCTATAGAAAATAATAAAATAAATTTTTTTAGTTCACGATACCGTATATCATAGTTATTTCGGAAAAATTTTAAAAATTATCAAAGATATCCATTTTATCTTATTTCAATCTTAACAAATTTATAAGTTTTAACAAGATCCATAAATGATCTGCGCGCCGAACATGGATTGTCAGCCTAACGCAGTCAAACAACGAATTAAAATCATCTTTCCATTTTAATCGTTTTGAATGTTTGGTAAATTGAATAAAGAATTTATTGCGAAAAATATTACCTCAGCCAGGATTCGAACCTGGAACTCCCCCATTCCGTGCGGGCGTCATACCAATTCGACCACCAAGGCATGTGATAATATTTATCGCAATAATCGATACACTTAGTGCGAGCTTATTATTTAAGCAGCACCTCTAGTGGGGAACACCATCATTTTAAGTCAGTGGTGGGCGCGCAGATCATTTATTGATTGGCTAAATATTATCACATGCCTTGGTGGTCGAATTGGTATGACGCCCGCACGGAATGGGGGAGTTCCAGGTTCGAATCCTGGCTGAGGTAATATTTTTCGCAATAAATTCTTTATTCAATTTACCAAACATTCAAAACGATTAAAATGGAAAGATGATTTTAATTCGTTGTTTGACTGCGTTAGGCTGACAATCCATGTTCGGCGCGCAGATCATTTATTGATTGGCTGAAAAGCCTTCACGTGGCCAGTTTGCCTGTCAAATAATACCTTATCATGTGTTATCTTAATTACTGGCGAAGAAAAGACTATTTTCGAAGTTGTATCCCACCACTAACTTAAAATGATGGTGTTCCCCACTAGAGGCGCTGCTTAAATAATAAGCTCGCACTAAGTGTATCGATTATTGCGATAAATATTATCACATGCCTTGGTGGTCGAATTGGTATGACGCCCGCACGGAATGGGGGAGTTCCAGGTTCGAATCCTGGCTGAGGTAATATTTTTCGCAATAAATTCTTTATTCAATTTACCAAACATTCAAAACGATTAAAATGGAAAGATGATTTTAATTCGTTGTTTGACTGCGTTAGGCTGACAATCCATGTTCGGCGCGCAGATCATTTATTGATTGGCTGAAAAGCCTTCACGTGGCCAGTTTGCCTGTCAAATAATACCTTATCATGTGTTATCTTAATTACTGGCGAAGAAAAGACTATTTTCAAAGTTGTATCCCACCACTGACTTAAAATGATGGTGTTCCCCACTAGAGGCGCTGCTTAAATAATAAGCTCGCACTAAGTGTATCGATTATTGCGATAAATATTATCACATGCCTTGGTGGTCGAATTGGTATGACGCCCGCACGGAATGGGGGAGTTCCAGGTTCGAATCCTGGCTGAGGTAATATTTTTCGCAATAAATTCTTTATTCAATTTACCAAACATTCAAAACGATTAAAATCGAAAGATGATTTTGACAATCCATGTTCGGCGCGCAGATCATTTATTGATTGGCTGAAAAGCCTTCACGTGGCCAGTTTGCCTGTCAAATAATACCTTATCATGTGTTATCTTAATTACTGGCGAAGAAAAGACTATTTTCGAAGTTGTATCCCACCACTGACTTAAAATGATGGTGTTCCCCACTAGAGGCGCTGCTTAAATAATAAGCTCGCACTAAATATATCGATTATTGCGATAAATATTATCACATGCCTTGGTGGTCGAATGACGCCCGCACGGAATGGGGGAGTTCCAGGTTCGAATCCTGGCTGAGGTAATATTTTTCGCAATAAATTCTTTATTCAATTTACCAAACATTCAAAACGATTAAAATGGAAAGATGATTTTAATTCGTTGTTTGACTGCGTTAGGCTGACAATCCATGTTCGGCGCGCAGATCATTTATTGATTGGCTGAAAAGCCTTCACGTGGCCAGTTTGCCTGTCAAATAATACCTTATCATGTGTTATCTTAATTACTGGCGAAGAAAAGACTATTTTCGAAGTTGTATCCCACCACTAACTTAAAATGATGGTGTTCCCCACTAGAGGCGCTGCTTAAATAATAAGCTCGCACTAAGTGTATCGATTATTGCGATAAATATTATCACATGCCTTGGTGGTCGAATTGGTATGACGCCCGCACGGAATGGGGGAGTTCCAGGTTCGAATCCTGGCTGAGGTAATATTTTTCGCAATAAATTCTTTATTCAATTTACCAAACATTCAAAACGATTAAAATGGAAAGATGATTTTAATTCGTTGTTTGACTGCGTTAGGCTGACAATCCATGTTCGGCGCGCAGATCATTTATTGATTGGCTGAAAAGCCTTCACGTGGCCAGTTTGCCTGTCAAATAATACCTTATCATGTGTTATCTTAATTACTGGCGAAGAAAAGACTATTTTCAAAGTTGTATCCCACCACTGACTTAAAATGATGGTGTTCCCCACTAGAGGCGCTGCTTAAATAATAAGCTCGCACTAAATATATCGATTATTGCGATAAATATTATCACATGCCTTGGTGGTCGAATTGGTGTGACGCCCGCACGGAATGGGGGAGTTCCAGGTTCGAATCCTGGCTGAGGTAATATTTTTCGCAATAAATTCTTTATTCAATTTACCAAACATTCAAAACGATTAAAATGGAAAGATGATTTTAATTCGTTGTTTGACTGCGTTAGGCTGACAATCCATGTTCGGCGCGCAGATCATTTATTGATTGGCTGAAAAGCCTTCACGTGGCCAGTTTGCCTGTCAAATAATACCTTATCATGTGTTATCTTAATTACTGGCGAAGAAAAGACTATTTTCAAAGATCCATAAAGACAGTTCTCCGATTAATTCCAAGAAAACTTATATAAAATACCCCACAAAGATGCATTCTATGTGAGTCAAAAGTATATATATTTTATTTTTCTTAGATATTTTTTCCATATATCTTAAATTTCTTTTTTATTCATCTAGTGAATATTCAGAATAATAATAAACATCATTGTACTATTTCAAAATGTCGTACTATTTAAAACTTAGAATATGGTAAGTCATTTTTATTTAAGATACTGATCAAGGTACTTGTTACGTATACACACTTGACTGCTTTAAGACTATTTTTCTGTATTTTGATTCTCGAAATGCAGATTTATACAATTTTGCTAGACTGTTGTCTAACTAACTGAAAGTTTTGAACTTTTAACAGGAAAACTTTCACATATCATATACCTTCAGTGAAACGTTAATTGATAACTACTGGGATCGGTTTAGAATTTGTTAAACTTATTGTTGCTATAGAGAAAAATATGAAATAAAAGAAAATGTTATTTTTGTAAAGACTTCTTTTGTTTAAAAAATGAATATAAATTTAGATGCTAGAGTACTTTAAAGAGTACTTATCATACATTTAATGGATATTTACAAATTTATTTTTAATTTTGCACATTGCATCAAATATATGCTATATTTTTATGAAAATAAATTTATTAAAACTGCAATATATATTTAGTATCTCTTAACAATGTGCAGCAATGTACTTTAAATATCCTCAAATTTTCTACATAAAAAAAATCTTGCAGTTCCTAAAATATGTTGAATAAGTATTTAGGTCTATGCGGCCCTTTATCGATGTTGATGACAAGTTGCAGTTGTTTAGTTCACAGAGGGGAAATAAATACCCCTATAATTCAATTTTCTCAGGCTAAACATGTAGCTATAAGCGTCACGCGCATTCTTGTTACGGACATGCATTACACCGGCACACAAAAAAAAGTGGTCTGTACTTTTGACCAAACCCACCTATCTATATGTATTTTGGCTCGCTGAAACCGAATCTGGAGGTCGTTTAGCCCGTCTACCTCTTGGTTTTGAGTAAATCGCAAAAAATAGCGAAAAATCGCATTAGTAAGTGCGACAAAATTAGGAAAAAATTTTTTTGACTTTCAACAAATAAATTTCTTATGTAGTTTGATGTGCTTAACCCAAATTTGAAGTTTATTGAGCTTTATCATCCATAGTATTGCCGAAAATCGCGAAAAATAGCTCAAATAGTAAAAAAAAAACGATTAAAATCGCAACAAATCGCGTTTATGAGCGTAAAGCAATTCGGGAAAAAATTTTCTGACCTTAATGAGGTATATTTATTATGTATTTTGATGCCCTGAACCCGTTTTTCAACTTTGTTGAGCTTTGTTACCCACAGGTTTTAGCGAAAATCACAAAAAACCGCGTTAACGAGCGTAAAAATCGTTGTTTTCTTATGCTTTTTTCTCTTGTAACGAACTCTTTTATCTTCGAATGATCTATGTAGCGGGTTTCTTTTCCTCTTCACTCCGGTCTGAATCGTTTCCCTTTTTAACGTCCAACAGAAATCTGCCATCATATTAATATCCCACCTTCTTTGGTACCGCTGCTCCATTTCACTTATGTCTTGATGGAATTGTTCTCCTTGTTCTTCGCTGAAGTCTCCGAGATTTTGAGGAAAGTAGTCAAGATGCGAGTGTAGGAAGTGCACTTTTAGACTCATCAAGCAACCTAAATTTTTGAAATTCTTCAACCAATCTTCAACCAAATTTCGGTAATCGGCACTTTTTTGATTTCCCAAAAAATTCTGAGAGACACTTTTGAAACTTAGCCATGCTCCTTGTCATTCATTTGCTTAATAAAGTTTTCATCTTGAAAAAGCGTACGAATTTAGGGACCATCGAAAATACCTTCTTTCAATTTTGCATCACTTATAGCGGAAAACTTCAGTCCTAAATACCCAAAACAGTTACCATTTTTATCTAGAGCTTCGACATATTGTTTGATCAGTCCGAGTTTGATATGAAGAGGCGGTAGTAAAATTTTGGAGGGATCAATCAATGGTTCGCGTATGATGTTCTTTGATCCTGGATGAAACTCGGTTCTTATTGGCCAATCTTTCTTAACATAGTGATTTATCCTATCTCTACTATCCCACAAACATAAAAAGCAGGGGTTTTTCGTGAAACCCGATTGTTGACCTAGAATCAGGGTTGCAATTTTTAGATCACCGCAAATCTTCCATTGATGTTCATACGCTTTTTCAAGATGAAAACTTTATTAAGCAAATGAATGACAAGGAGCATGGTTAAGTTTCAAAAGTGTCTCTCAGAATTTTTTGGGAAATCAAAAAAGTGCTGATTACCGAAATTTGGTTGAAGATTTGTTGAAGAATTTCAAAAAGTTAGGTTGCTTGATGAGTCTAAAAGTGCACTTCCTACACTCGCATCTTAACTACTTTCCTCAAAATCTCGGAGACTACAGCGAAGAACAAGGAGAACGATTCCATCAAGACATAAGTGAAATGGAGCAGCGGTACCAAGGAAGGTGGGATATTAATATGATGGCAGATTTCTGTTGGACGTTAAGAAGGGAAACGATTCAGACCGGAGTGAAGAGGAAAAGAAACCCGCTATATAGATCATTCGAAGATAAAAGAGTTCGTTACAAGAGAAAAAAAGCATAAGAAAACAACGATTTTTACGCTTGTTAACGTGGTTTTTTGAGATTTTCGCTAAAACCTGTGGGTAACAGAGCTTAACAAAGTTGAAAAACGGGTTCAGGGCATCAAAATACATAATAAATATACCTCATTTGGGTCAGAAAATTTTTTCCCGAATTGCTTTACGCTCATAAACGCGATTTGTTGCGATTTTAATCGTTTTTTTTACTATTTGAGCTATTTTTCGCGATTTTCGGCAATACTATGGATGATAAAGCTCAATAAACTTCAAATTTGGGTTAAGCACATCAAACCACATAAGAAATTTACTTGTTGAAAGTCAAAAAAATTTTTTCCTAATTTTGTCGCACTTACTAATGCGATTTTTCGCTATTTTTTGCGATTTACTCAAAACCAAGAGGTAGACGGGCTAAACGACCTCCAGATTCGGTTTCAGCGAGCCAAAATACATATAGATAGGTGGGTTTGGTCAAAAGTACAGACCACTTTTTTGTGTGCCGGTGTTATTAATGACTACGGTATTCACTCAGGGGAGCAAGGAAAGTAAGTCTGTGAAGTTTCTGCACATGTCACAGTTCACATTGTAAGCCGTTAAGGTATGATCATTGTAGACATGATAAAAGGGCTAGTTAATTCTGCCATAACTGCTGATGTGGTTAACTCGACGCATTCAGAATATGAAGGGGCTTATTCTTTTCCGGTAATTCTTGATATAATGATAAAAATATTATTTTAATAAATAGCAAGTTTAATATTTTCTATTAATTGCGCATATAAGAGTTACATGTAAAAAATAAAAAATATAACAATCATACAAAAATATTTTCAAGTAAACATATTATAAATGTTGTTAGAAAAAAACAAGTAGATAGAAAAATCTGTATTTCAAGCATTTCAATATTAACTGCTGAACATTATTTAAAAAGTATCTTTATTAATTTTATATCTTTATATTACATTAAATCGATTTTGCGTGGGCTTATTTGGAGTTTTCACCAAAATCTAACGAAACTCAACGAAGTCATATTATTTCTTACTTTCGCTTACAGATCTATTAAAATCATTAACAATACATTTAACTTGATACTACTTAGTTTGCTAGTTTATTTGGCATACTCTTTGCTCTGTTTGGATTTTTATTTATTACCGTAAGTATTTCTTAATATTTATACATTTTGTCATTTATTTACATGACAGTATACGTACAACATACAGACAAAATCTGTATAATAATATAAGTAACAATATATAAAGACACAAATTATAATTAATATAATTAACATCATATTAAAATCTTAATTTTTGTTAAAACATAAATCATTATTCTTCATTCAAGATACAAAAATTAAATATTTAATTTTATTTACATTCACTCATTCGTGTAGATAACAACTCAGGGTCGCGATCTGTCACTAGTAGTGCCACCTTTATTTTCGTCGTGTCAGTATTTCTCATTAATTAATTTTACACACAAAAATTTCTGCGCTGTAGGAAAAATTTTGATTCATATTTGGTCAATCAAATTTTGATCATACAAGTATGTTATTTTTTAGATTAACTTATTACAAACACACATAAATTGTATAATGTACTAATTAAGATATTTGTCTTATCTAATATAATGTATAGTATAATACTACTTTTGCCTATTGTTTGTCAAGTGTGACGAAATATAGAAGTATAAGTGATGGAAGTTGGTATCAAAGAAGACAGAGGCCATAATTCGAATGAACAAAACACTGTACCTTATCTCAAGAAAACTGTTTCTTATGACGATGTCATTTCAAACATAAGCTAATAAAAATTGTTACTCTTCCTTCTTCAACATTTTGTATTCTTGATATGAACAACATGAAAATATGAAATAACTTAAATATATTGTTACACAAAATATAAGATATTTATAAGCCTTCGTTTTTATTATCGGAAGATTATACATTACATAATTTTCTGCAATAAATTTTTTACAAGTTTAAATTACTCATATTCTCTAAATCTCATTAAAACAACGGTCAATATATATATACGACTGCTCATGAATTGAATAAAGATATAATTAGCAGAATGATTTTTCTTTATACCATTCTTAATATCATTTAATTGCGTGATGATCTCATTAGCGAGATACAGTAAAACATATTAATGTTATTGACAGCAATAAACAACGCAGCTGTACATACAATTCTCAAATTTTGTGTAAACATAAATTTTATTATATTCTTTCTTATGTCAGAAAATTGAATATATTAAATATACAGTTGACAAGAATTTTTTCTAGATAAATAAAATGTCATAATCATGTAAATAATGATTGATAATAAAAGTAATAATGTTTTAATATGCAATTTCAATAATTTTATATTCATAAATTCATAAATCAATCATATCGTATATTAAGGTACTTCTGAAAAATTATTAATGTAATATATGACACTTGAAACTTTTATTATAGATATTCATGACATGAACCAAAGAAGTTAGTGAATGGAATACTTGCGAACATAGAAGATTATCCGCATTGTGTCTCCATAAGAGTCAACAACAAAACATAATTCATGAACAGTACATTTTAACCATATTACGTGATATGTTTAATTTGGGACCTTTGTTAACGATCTGCGACCGTTGTTACTGGCACGACATATCTCAATAAAGGTAGAGAGAGATTCATAAGATAGAAAAATTGTTGTACCACGATAATTATAATCCTCGCGCTGTAGGTAGAGGTCCTTACGATATCGGTTTGATAAAGATACAATCTTGAGATAAAGTATACTTTCTACTGTGTTAATGTTATACAGATGTCAAATAAAATGAAACGTACTTTAACCACTTTCACAGTTTATTAGAAGCCACTTTCACATTTTATTAAAAATTTTTTAGTTGACTTTGCCCATTGAGTTTTGCCCAACACAAAAGGCAATTAAGCTCCCAATCAGGGATATCAAAGGATAGCAAAGGATAATAATGTTACGATTGCAGCCTGGGATTCTGCAAACTACAAAAACTATGTACATAATGCCTTACAAAAACTTAACGCGAAACCAATAATTCGATATTAATACGTAAAATATTAATTAAACTCAATCGTACAAAGAACGGTATGATAATCTTTATTTCTCTGTTACAGGATGACAGCGGTAGCGAATTCAAAACAGTGATGAAACAATTATTGGTTTGACAGAAGATGCACCGTGGGTCTCTTTCTTTCAGATATATTGTATATACTAATGTTTACCATCATCTTACTTGGCTCGAAGAAAAAAAGAACATTAATATCCTTCTTTCTTATGTCTTATATATTTTTAATACTATTTAATAAAGATCATTGAATAAATGTGTGTCTTATCTAGTACATCTTTTATTATCTATATATTTATTATATATATTATATATACTATACATGTATTATCTATATTTTTATTTAATGTACATTGCAGTATAACTCTTACTAAATTCTCATTATTATATGCGCGTACAAAAAATAACTATAAATTTCAGTTCTTTTACATGTTTATTTCGGCAGAATAATAAATTATTCATTTATCTAGTTATTCAATTATTTAATGTAATTATTGTAATTATTTAATGTAACATATAATAATTAATAATAATTATACTGAATGTAATTTATATATATATATATATATATATATATATATATATATATATATATATATTGTATATATATATATATATAGAAGTTATTACATAATACAAACACACACATATTAATATTTCTAATTTTATTTATAAAAAATTAATTAATTGGAAAAATTAATTGGAAATATATTGTATTAACCCTCAAGTACTTTTTATTTTTCTTACGTTTGCACTGTAGGGTCTGAGAGACCCTGTAGTGACTCACTCCTTGTGATTCTATGGCAAAGTATATAATAGGGTCCTCGAACTTTCTCTCCCCCAGACCCAACCCCTTCCTCCCTCGACCGGCACAAAAAAGCCAAACCTTCAAAAAATGCAAAGTGACCCAGCAATGTACTTGAAAGTTAAGATTCTCAACGGCAATTATATATACTGATTAATAATGCGAATAGTGAGAAAATTTATAACAATATGATTTTTGCTAATATAACCACATTTATCTGATTATTTGTATTTGTAACTTTATTATATTTTAGTTGTTAAAAACGTCAGATAATCACATATGTATATCGATTTTATGGCACAACGTAATTAAACTAGAACTAATTATTTTTAATTATTAAAACAAATTCACAATATTTTTATTAATAAGAACAAATTACAATCAGTATAAATAATCAATAATAATTTTCACTCTCTATAATTATATTTATTATTGTGATAATGTATTTTGTCATAAATCGATTCTACATAAATGTTGTTAATCTTTTCTGCTAAAGTTGTATGATTGTATTTCGTATTGCGTCCCTTTAAAATAATACAAAAATTGTGAAAATAGTATTTATTTTGCGAATAATGTGACCCGAAAACCGTAATATTCCTAGGTAAATAAAATTATTATGTAAAAGAGAAAATGCAGACAATGTTTCATGATACATATACGTTAATTTACAAATTATGTTGTTTTTTTTAAACAATTTTCGAAATAGATAATTGTTAGAAGTATTAAATTTTTATTTATACCTAGTATACCTAGTATACATAATACTATTACTCACAGTCAATATGTACAATACAAAAAATGCCCGTGTTAACATTCAAGATATTTTTGATATTTTATATTTTTAAGAAAGACGTATACTATATAATAATGAAAATGTAGTCATTTTTATTAATAAAATGAACTGTTTCTCGTCACATATATGTAACACATACATATTTACAATATACTTATATAACTGTTTCATGTGTAAAGTGTTATCGCTCATCTATAACGATCGGCGAATCCGCGCGAGCAAAGCGCGCGCGGCGAGAAGGACGTCCCACCGCTACGTGCTCACTAGGCGCGCAGTGAAGCGGTGGGAGATAGAGCGGTAGGATTACACCGAATAATTCGGTGCGGTCGCCGCGGTGTTCTAGTATTACGCTCGTAGGCTCCTGAAAACTGATCCATACAATGAGGCAACTATCGTGTATCTTGATTGCATTGGCAATCGTAGGTAAGTTAAACATCTTAATAACGTATTATGTGCCAATAAGATCTACATACATAATTAAATTTCGTCTTTTAATAATTTATTTACCTTGTATAAGAACATTATACTATTATATATTATTATATTTCAATTGCATGTATAAAAACTATGCGTATAAATTACATAATTGCATACTGTTCAATCAATATGCTTAATCTTCACTATATTTCTATTTGTATTGTATTGATAAGCTTTATCTTTTAGGTTTTATAAATTTTGTATAAAATTAAAAACAAATTCTATATTATATTCTCTTTCTTATATTGCAAAAGATATAAGTTTTAAGCTCAAATAAGTTTTAAAATATAAAATTGGTAAAAATTCTTTCTTAGGTACATATAAAAGAATTCTTTCTTAAATATATTAGGTAAATAATGCGATAATCATGCAAATAATAAATATAAAATTTTTCACAGCAGACAGTTTCAGTAATTGTATAGGTATTCATAAATCTCTCTCAGTTGTGCTATATATTAAAGTAAAAAAATGTAAAAAAATTATTAATGTTTTGTATAACGTTTGAAAATTATTTTACGTTTGCAGGTGTTTATGGTGATGAACCAGAAAAGTTAGTGAATGGAATACCTACTACCATAAATGAAAATCCGCATTGTATCTCCATAAGAATAAACAATCAGCATATCTGCGGCGGCAGCATAATTCATCCACAGTTCATTCTAACTGCAGCACATTGCGTAGTGCGTCTAAAAAGCACCTCTTTACGCACTGTGACTATTGTTACTGGTACGACTTACCTTAATTCAGGTGGACAGGCTCATAAGGTGGAAAACATGTGGACCTATGAAAGGTATAATCCCAACGACCCTTCGGGCAGAGGCATTGACGATATCGGTTTGATAAAGGTATATTTTGAAAAATATACTAACATATTATAATATATCATTCTTAGTTTATGACATATTTGTTGCATCTACATACGTATATACTTTTTGCTATATTAATTATAAAAGTAACAGCGTACAGGTAACATACACAAATAATAAAACATACTTTAATCACCTCTACAGTCCAGTTCATTGGTATAAAATATTTTTAGCTGACTGCACCTATTACGTTTGGACCAACACAACAGGTGATTAAGCTCCCAACAAGAAATGTACAAAAGGATGAAAGTGTTACAATTGCAGCATGGGGTTCTACAGGTTACAGACAATCCGTACATAATAACTTACAAAAATTGAACGCGAAGGTCATGCTTCGGGATACATGCCAACAATATCATAGAAACATTATGCAAATTGGCAAAGACGAGTTTTGCACCCTCATAACCCGCGGAACTGGATTGTGTAACGTATGTAATATTACATTATATTTAACAGAGTGTTTGAATGCAAATCTGATTTTATTGTTACGCGTTTTTTATATTTAATATTTTTCGTCAGTATACATAATAAATTTTATGATTCTTATTCTATCATCATATTGTACTAAACTTCCGCATTACAATATCTCATTCATTTTATCCAAGATAATATTTTACATCCTAAATTCATATTTATAAAAACATTGATTGTAAAATTCTTATTTTTCTCTTTACCATCTTCATAAAAAATTGTTGAAATTCTGCCGTCTTATATAATGCAAAGTTTAAATTCATCATAACGGAAAATATTATCAATCCTACTTATATAAGAGGCACTAATCTCTATTTACTTTACAATAATAATAATAATTTCCATTTTTCTGTTAAAGGACGACGACGGTAGCGACGACGGTAGCGGGCTGTATCGAAACAGTGACAGAGAGATAGTCGGTCTAACGGGTCTAACGTCTGGTGGAATACCGTGCGCCCAAGGCGTTCCAGATGTATACACCGGTGTCTACCCTTATCTTTCATGGATCAAACAAAAAATGAGTCTTTAAAATCCTTCTTTATGTATTATATATTATGTATTATGTATTCTTCAGACTAATAAATAATAAAGAAAATAAAGATTATTGAGCAAATGTAAATATTGTATTTTGTTATATATATTATTATTAATGTGTATTATTTGTATAGCCCTTACTGAATTTTATTATTATGTGCGCGTGTAAAAATAGTTAAAAATTACTTAAATGTTTTTTACATATTTATTTCGACAGAATAATAAATTATTAATTTATGAAATTACTCAATATTAAATTTATATCAATTTATATAATTATTAAATTATTTTAACTAATTACCTAATTAAATTTAATATACTCTAGTATAAAAAATAATATAATACAATATGTATAATATGTATAAAATTTATCAATGTTATTACGTATTAATAATGATATACAAGAGAATAATATACAAAAGAAATTAAAAGTAATAAAAAACACAAATAAAAAATTTTTGTGCGGTAACAATATTATTTTATTGTATTATTTCTTGCATACGTTGTTTTATATTCTTGTAATTTCTATTCTTTTTTCAGTATTACAGATCATTGGGCCCTTCAATAAAAAATAATTTTGTAATTGAGAAACAAAAAACTAGAAAATTATTTAAAAAATTAGTATATTTTATTATTGCTAAAAATTATTTTTTTTATAGCAAAGTAAAATGCACATAACAATAATATCTTTTTACAATCTTTAAAAAGAAATTTTTTTTGTATATTTTCTACATTTACTGTATGTTATTATTTAAAAAATGTGTTTAAAATTTTTATTTAATTAAAATTCAACAATATATTTGATTAAAGTTAAACAATGTACATTAACTTTGATATATTACATTTAATCTCATATTTCCTCTCTGCTTTACGGACTACTCTTTGTTTTTTAATTTTATATTTTATTGTCTACATAAATATCAGTATAAACTTTTTTGGTTACTATCTGCTGAACATTTTGCAAAACACTGAAGTTAAAAGAAATAAGATAAAAAAGATAAAAAAGATAAAAAAGATAAAAGATCAGATAAAATAATAAGTTAAAAAATAATAAACTTAATCGTCTTACTTGTCGACTATTGACAAAGTTTTGTTGCTATTGCAAATTATAGCTCTCGTTGCAAATAATAGTTGACTGTCCATATTTTACAAATAGTTTTGCTATAGTAGCTAATCTTTTTTCCGTGAGAGCATACGACACGCACGCACTAAGTTTTGCATTAATTTCGCGCTAATATTTCAACACTGTGCAGCAATATTCACGAAGTCTTTTTCGTTTCAGCTTTTCATTTTGCTTCAAAAATATATGTCACCGTAATCACTTACCCTTACTAGATGAGAAAACCCGTAAAACTGTAATGTTATTTTTTTCTAAATACTAATACTTCATCCCGCGAGTGAAACGGCACAACTACTTATAACATTATTAATTCGTAAAATTATATATAAGTTATGTGTTAACAAAGTTATTTGTATTGTAATGTTAATCACGTTTCTTTTAATCCGCGTAAGAGATGGCACCCACGTATAACTAAACCTTTAACTCTTCTTTTTAACTAAAAAGACAATTTAAAGATATGAAAGTCGAATAGCTGTTTTACATACGACAACGCGAAGCAACTGTCATCGTCGCTTTACCAGAAGGTACTGTACAGAATAAAAAAAACACCAAGCGCATAGCCGGAGGGTTGCCGTGATGGATGGTGACACACCCCCATATGTAGAATGCGCATGTCTCGTCATTGCTCGAAACAGAAGAGAGGGATAATAAGACAGGAAGACATTAAAATCCAAGCAAAAAATTTGCAATAACTCAAGATTAACAACGTACAACAACGTTTAGGTAAACCTTAGGTAACTATAAACTTAAGAGAAACGGAGAGACATATAAAAGTATATCAATAAATAAAATTCATAAATTTTATAATATTATATTTATATTTTATAATATTATTTATTTAACATTGAATTTATCCCTTTCATTATATTTTAAATATGACACAAATGAAGCTAAAGATTATATTGAAACAAAGACAAAGAGAAAAAGATGTCAAAGAATCTATTTAGTCAATCTATATGTTATCTTTCAAACAAACCTTCAGATTACAAGTACCTATGTATATAATAGAAGAAATCTTTTCATATCACATTTCAGCTCTAAATGTGGCAAAATTTTGATATATGATTATATTTGATTAAAAAATTAAATTAAAAAATGCTAATTTTTCAATAACTTCGCAAAAAAAATTATTTCAATTTCTAACATAGCAATTTTTATTTTCTAAATATACGTAAAATACTGAATTTCTTATTTTTTCATCACTCATACGCCAACTACCATAAAACAATTTTATAATACATCATTAATACATTATTAATTTTAACATAAATTTTACCAATAAGTATTTAAAGCTGCTTATCAATAATTTTGAAAAAAATGTCGATACATTCCGTCAATTATTTAAAAGTAATACATTTATTACCAATTATAAAACTTATTAAAGGATAATTTAATAAAAAAATTTTTTTTTTAAATTAAATTAAATCAAATAAGTATGTGGATTTATTCAAATGTTCTATTATTATAGCTAATGTTTAATTAGAAAATAAAGCCTTAACTTGTGCAAAATAGATAGTCAATGTTACTGTTTCAGTGAGCATCATGTGCATCAACCTATATATTAACAGTTCACATCCCTCGCTCCAGAAATTATTACACTAGCGCTAAGTGCTAAACCATATTTAATCATACCCTTTCTTTCATTATTAGATACCTAAGTAATAGAAATGGTAGTTTAATCAACGTGTATTTCTGATGTGCTTTTCGATGTGGAAAGTTATGATGAGATGAGACGATTTCATCGCATTTTATCAGACACACATCATATACTTATAATGTCATTACTGTAAAGAAATTCTGTAGGTCAGACACACTTGAGAAGGACCAAAACCCAGTCGAAATGTTATGTTTTTAGAATAAAGTATAGTTTAATAGCCAGGTGTGTCGATGAAACTATCATTTCTGTTAAACTATATTTATTGTTAACATAAAACTGTTAGTAATAAACTGTTAGCATTAGATAAACTAAATACATATATTATAATATATACTATATATGTATAATATATAATATATATACATATGTTGTGCTTACTATTCATGGCATACATATATGAAAGAAATGAGAATATAATTATGCGGTTATTAAGCTAGGTTAAATTGTAACAGAAACTACAAGGGGTAAAAAAACCCTTACGATAACACAGTATAATTTAAGGTGTAAGTGTAAAGAAGAACAAAGTTAAGCTAAATTGAAATAGAATTCAAATAATGCGGAAATATCACAATCAATTGAGAAATTACGTCATAACATGTATGACCTTTGTGTGGAACTGCCCCCGGGATTAAGTTTTCCGGGTATACCCGTTAAAATCCTACGGGGCGATCGTCTTTCTCACACTTTTGAAAGGCCCCCCAGGAACGAGGATATACCTTCTGGACTAATAGAGGAGCGAAATTAAATTTAATCGCACAATTGCGATTGAAGATGACTGATTGTGAGATAGGTCAAGTGTGTGATGTTGTCAGTTCATAATATTGACATCAAGGAAGTACAATTATAATCAATGATTCAGTTGTCTGTCGTAATTGAAATCAATCACAATTGAGATACGATTGTAAGATGGAAGAGTCAAGAAAGGTTCCCTGAACAGTATCAGACTACCAGATCCCTGCTGGGATCCGAAGTATTAATCTGTACTCCATACTTATATATAAATCATACTAAATACAACTGCTATCGGGAATCAAAGAGATACATTCATAATCTTAATTTGACTTTGCTTAAATCGATGTACACAGTACAATTTCATAATATATTATTCCCACACGCTAACATTAGGAAAATAAATCGTATAATTAATTTTTAAAAAGTGTATTCTCTATCAATTTAAATCTCAGGACCAGATTTTTATAATTTTTTATTAACTTTTAAATAATTACTACAAAGCCGCCAAGTAGCCAATATCCAAACTAAATCCTGTAACACAATTATAAAATATGCTAGAAGGGGAAATTTTTTGTTTGTTTTCGACGAAAACCTTGAGACGAATTCTTATTTTTCTATGTTGCTATCCTCACTGTGTGTGTGTGTGCGCGCGCGCGCGCGTGTGTGTGTAAAAAAAGAATTTTACAAAGGATAATTAGATAAAATACTTAAAAATTGTTAACTAATTTTTATATCAATTCTTTCGTATAGGAGACATGTTATGTTTTTATCTTTTTTAAAGTAATAATTTTGTATAAATTTTAATACATAATTAATATCTAATTCTTCTGTCTATTATTGTCTCTTCTTCTTTATGCTTTATTAATATATATATATCTCAATATATCCTAATATGTTTACTCGTAAAAAAATTAATAACATACAAATAAATTGTTTTTCAAATTATTATATTAAAAAAATAAAAACACAAAATTTTAAAAGATAGATGTTTATAGCTTAAAAGGTATAATTATTTTATTATTATTAATAACACCAACTAATTAAAGTAATAATTATCGTATGGCTATTATGTCCAAAATTTTGTCATATTGTAAAATTTTTTGTTCGCACACACCCTGTGCATGTTTCTGACTTACAATTAACAAGCAATTTATGTGATCCAAGCTTCTTTTAAGTTCTCCAAGAAACTATCTGCCTTCCACCCATAAGTAAAAGTCATATTTAAATTATATTTAAATACATTCTTTCACACTTGAAAATTAAAGACATTTTTAATTTGATTACCGACGTAGCAAAAAGCGTAACAAAAAAATAAAAATTGTGATCTTCTTTCTCATCTGAATGGTCATCTTATTATTGTTTTTAATAAATATGAAATTATAACTCAAATGAAAGGAGACTAGTTGACGTCAAGCTGGCATGAAATTATATACTAAAAAAATATATACATAAATTAAACCTTGTGTTTTTTTTAGACTTAATTAAACATTAAACATTGTCAGAGTACATATAAAGTTAAGTACGTATAAATAAAAACATTTGTACATAATACACATACATGTATAATAAAAATAATTGAAGAAACATTCTTTTTTTTCAAAAATTTTATTACTCAATCTATTGTATTACATTTTACTACTATTAATTCCATCACCTTGCATCACTTCTTCAATAAAATCTGTAAAGTGACTTACTTTTGTAAAAACCTCAGGAAAACCAAGTCCACAAGGTCTTGTCCAAGAAAATATACCTACTAATACACCATTATATACTAAGGGATCGCCACTGTCACCCTGTTGAATAATATCAATCTCGTTTTAATAAAATTAATGCTTAAATGTAAAGTACATATATTGTAAAAACTTGTTTTTTACTTAAAAATTTGTTTATGAAATTGTATAACGTCGGAATGATAAGAATAAATTGTCGAAAGAATTATACGGAGAAAACTATTCTTCTTCTTTTAAAGTAAATCAAATCTAAAAAATTGTAAGTGTGTTTTAATAAAGTGTCTCATTTTCGTACAGTATTTCTAAGTATTTCTAATTTCTGATAAAAGTATTTTATAAAAGTATTTATAAAAGTATTAGTTTATAAAAGTATTAGTTGTTCCTTCATTATTTGAATCCTCCTACACAAGTAAAAAAGTCCCAAGATGAAATAGCATTACAAGTATTACTTTCTACTAATATACATGGTTTATTGTATTTTTAATAAAACTTGTAT